>BMAU01019215.1:0-615000 GCA_019973935.1 Trichonephila clavipes | reverse complement strand
TAAATATCTAAATCAGCAATTTAATCAAACACTTTCCTCTTTAATATTTAAATGCTAAAGAAATGAAATTCCTTTTCTTTTTTTTTCCCGCGATGTGGAGAAGGGGATTTTGAAGCTTTACAATGCATACTTCCAAGCAATGGTTTTCACAAGTATTATGAAGTACAACAAATTTTCTAAATAAACATTCCTTATTTTTAGCTCGATTTCTATATCAAACCAATTTTGTATTCTTCTAAATGACGTTTATGATCATTAGTTTAATCTTTTTTTTAGGAATAGTAACTATACTCTGATTGTGTTAAATAATGTTTCACTGAAATTAATACGATGCCTATTGGGGACATACCTCGTAATTTTGAACTTCGTTTTTATGGATGACAATACACGGCCACATCGTACTCTTGCTGTTGAGGAGCTGCTGGAAAGTGATGATATCACTCGAATTGATTGGCCAGCGTACTCTCCAGATTTAAATCCAATCGTACATGTGTGGGATGCTTTGTGGAGACGTATTGCAGCACGCTTACATTATCCAGAGAACACCCAACAACTCAAACAGATGCTGATTGAAGAATGGGCACTCCCACCGCAAGAAATGTTGCACCAGCTCGTTCTGAGTATGCGGAGACGGTGCGAAGCAACCATTGCAAACATGGGAGGGCATATACCATATTAAGGAACATCTGCTTATTGTTCTTCCTGTTGGATAGACCATCATGAGTCACGATACTATGCGTTCAATAAAGATTGTTTTTGCTTGATTCCATACCGTATGCATTGTATTCCTTTTTCAGCGCCGATGCTTTCGTCATCCTTTACGTACATAATACTGTCCCTCATTTCTGAATTTTCATGTCTCTCAGATGATTTTTCGTGAAGTTAAGGCAATAAACCCACCTGTTGCTTAAGTTTTGCACACCAGTGTATTTAAACTTCGAAATTGTGAACGCCGGAGTGTAAGAACACAGAGCAGGGTACAAATAATATATAGATAAATAGTCTAGGGGAAAGAGACGCAAAGTAACTAATGACATAGATATTTCAAGCGTAATGAAGGGGGAGGGTAAATAGGTTCGTACGACAAAAATCGACTTAGCAATTAGATTTTTTTCTTGAAAGTATAAAACAGAACCTAATGTTGATGGACCAATATTCTATCTGCTGCTCTTCCCTTTTATGTGTCTCGGTCAATCCAATAATCCCCGTACAATTGTTCTGTAATTTCTTATTTAAATAAACATTACAGTGTGTGGTGGGTCTTAAGGTTTACCCTCTTTGTCCGAAAAACAGTTTGATCCAAGCCGCTCCTGCCCCACAGTTGATAAATGGAAAAAAGTAATATGGCCTGACGAATCGTCTCTAATACATTTTTTCCCAAACAGCACTGGAGCACGTTTGGATCACACCTGCACAAGCATATGATCATGGTTGACTCCTATCAACTTGTCATGCAATGGGGGAAATTTTTATGATTTCGGCAGCCGCTGTGGTGTATTTGATTCGAAAACACACGATCCAGCTCGATATATATAAATATATATATATATATATATATATATATATATATATATATATATATATATATATATATATATATATATATATATATATATATATATATTTATATATATATATATATATAATATATATATATATATATATATATTTTATATATATATATATACATATATATATATATATATATATATATATATATAATTATATATATAATTATATATATATATATGTATATATATATATATATATATATATATATGTATATATATATATATATATATATATATATATATATATATTAAAATACATGACATATTCAAACGCCATCTTAGACTAAGGGCACGTTTCTCTTCACTGCTACCAGCGAGGATAATCTAAAAAACTGGTCTCCGCACGAGTCCATTCATGGAGTCAATCTCCGAACGTAGGGGGAATGGATTCCAGGAAACCCTTGTACCCTGCTATCTCAGGCAATAATGCTATCATCTCTTGGTTTCTGACGTCATCGACTGGCTTCATAATTATATGTTCGCTGCACCATGTATTAGTTTCAGGCTGGGACAATTGTAACCCAGAAAGTAAGGATCACCGAGGGGAAATTTTAGATTGCCAGGTGTATCATATTATGGAAACTTTCTTTCCTGTAGGGGATGGAGTTTTACTGTATTATACCGCATCTGTCTATGCCGCGGGTTGGATAATTCACTGTTTGATGAAATTCGACTTTCACCCACGCAGTCATCTCACTTTAATATCTTTCATGGATATGGTCTATTTTAGACGGTTCAACAAGGAATCGATATTCTCCACCTGGATCTCTCTCAGAATTTAAAAAAAAAATTATAAATGAAGAAGTCTATAATATCCCTTTAAACACTATTCAGCACTTGTATAAATAGGTTCCTAGGATATTCAAAGATGCATTATGGGCCAAATGTAGCCCTGCACCATACGAATAAAAGATTATTTATACACCTAATGTGTTTGCGTTATTTTGATAACCACCTGTATATTGGATGCATGTGTACCAGGCTGTTGTTGTTGTGGCTAATGCCACCTGTCTGACGTAGTCAGAACGAGGCCCACGAAATTCATCGTGGCATGGGCAGGAGGTACGCCTGTCGTTGGCTTTGAGCACCATTGACGGTGCGATTTAAAGTGAAACTTCCCCGAAGGGACGATAGATGGCGACACGACCTCTATCTCCACCTCCACAATTTCAGCAAGTGAACTGAAGGGGAGGGAAATATTCTCCAGTTCCTGCGCTAGTGAATAAGCCCACAAGACTACGGACCCACTGATTTAACGAGCACGTACTCCGTGTGCACTCGGAGGGTTTTGGTGACATCGAGCATCGAACCCAGGCCTTCCGGTCTGGAGTCCGATACTCTAACCACAAGGCTACCCACGGATTCGTATTTGGATGCATGTGTACCAGGCTTAATATAGTCTATGGAAAAGTTATAAGTTTCCTGAATTATATATATATATATATATATATATATATATATATATATATATATATATATATATATATATATATATAAATGATGTACATAATTTAAATTCAAGTTACAAAAATGATCTACTTTGAGAAAATAATCGCATCTAAAGATTTATAATTTGTTACTATAACTAAAGAGAATGACTCATAATTCTTTAAAATAAGCAAAAAAATATCTCCTTTTAGATATATGTGCATATTTTATAATTCATTATTTTGCATATATATATATATATATATATATATATATATATATATATTATATATAATATATATATATATATATATATATATATATAAAATTTAAAAAAGAAAATTATCTCACGTAAGTTTTGAAATTAATAATCCCTTTTTAAACATTGACCGCATAGACATCACAGACAGTTTTGAGTTCAATATGATAGACAAAACACGTCAACCACAGCCGTTGCTCAAAATAAATAGCTTCTTTACATAGAAAAATAGAGTAAGCGAAGAAAGAAAATATTTGAAATTCCTTTCTCTGTATGAATGTTGCAGTTTACTGCATGCCCCTAAATTATGGATAACAGATTCCAAATCTTCAAAAAAAGGTAAGCGAAATTTTGCTGAGATTTTTCAGTAAAATTTTCAAGTATCCGAGATTACTTTTTAAATGTTATAGGATATATCTTAACAACAGCTTACATTTCTGTATTTTGCAAACTATAATGGGAGAAATTCTTTAATACCCAAAAGGAATATTTAAGACTGTTGTGGATTTTTTTCAGTGTAATATTCAAAATAAGATAAGATAAAAATACAATATTTAAGAGATAAACGAGAAAAAAATCGAAATAATTTTGAAGAGCCGTTTTATTTCTCTCCATGTCTCTTTGTGAGCGTGTGAGTGCTAATAATTCCCTTTAAATTTTACGAGAGGGATTTTATTTTAAAATGCTCTTGGGACATACAAGACTAATCATGATAATTAATATTTTGGTTTTCAAATCTAACAGGAAATAACAACAGCATTGTAACCTAAAACCTACTACGTTTGCGTTTTAAAAAAAGGTGATGTAATCTTCCATCATCATCATTAAAATTCATCAGAGTGAAATCTGTTAGAACACGCGTGAAAAATATTATGATAAATGTATGGTTCGACGAAGATTTTAAGCAAATAATATGTGCACTAAACCAATGGACTATATGTCTAAACACATTCAAAAAATTTCTTCTAAAGGATGACATATTTATATTAATACATGTATTTACTATCCTATATAAAAGTGTAATATAAATAAAGAAAATATATATATTTTTAAGTTTGATATTTTAATTTGTCACAATAAATTGACACAATATAGTGGTTGGAAAACAATGCAAGCATTTATTCTTGCTCTAATTTAGAAATAATATATATATATATATATATATATATATATATATATATATATATATATATATATATATATATATATATACATATATATATATATATATATATGTATACATATATATATATATATATTAGATTTTACTGTTGAAAATGAAATTATGTATAAAGATCTTAAATCATCAATAGTAAATATCCAAAATGACTTCGTTATTACATATGTTGATAAAGTCTCTGCTAATTATGCCATAATTTGTAAATATTTTTACAGTAAAATATTAAGTAACCACATTTTAAATAATAATTCATTTCAAAAATCAATTCACAATAATAGAGAAGATGATAATCGTCTTTTAGCTTTGAACAAAAGACTGAATATTCATCTAAATAATATTAAATATCCAAGTATTTTTTAACACCAAAATTTCATAAAAGCCCTATAAAATTCCGTAGTATCACTAATGGATACAATACATATATCATGAAGTCTGGGAAGATCTTGCAATCTTTCTTCAAAATCTAATTGATAATTTACAAAACACGGCAATTATTAAAAATAGCTTAGAGATTGCTAGAGTTACTAAGGATATGTTGATTTTTTCTATGCATGGTTTTGATTTCGAGGACCTTTTTTAATTCTATAGATATTGACGATATGATTAAGGTTCTTCATTAATTTATGATAAATATGAATTATATACTTCAATGAAAAAGAAAAATTTGATATTCTTGTTAACCTCATTTTAAAAGAAAATTTCATTATATTTGATCATAATCTTTATAAACAGATCAAAGGATTACCTCAGGGTGGTCCAGCTAGTAATTGTTTAGCGAACCTATATTTACATTTTTTTGAAATAGATCATGTTATAAATGATTCTTACTTTTAATTTATCGTTATATAGATGATATAATAATTTTTGGTAAAAATAGTGAATACAAACCAAATATTACATTCTACCCTGATTATCTCAAGCTCCTTAAAACTAACTTCAACTCTAATAGGGTGGAATTCTTGATTTAGACTTGCATCTTATTAACAATAATGTAGTCAGTAACATTTTTGACAAAAAAGAGATTCGTTTAAGTTCCATATAATTAAAATTCCTGTATGGACAAGTAATTTTCATATATCAATTTACAGAAATATCATTTTGAATTTTTTATTTAGAAATGATAACTTAACTACCCACAAAATAGATAAATACAATAATATAAAAAAAATTTTTCAATGTTGTTTAGATCATGAATACCCTTTTAATTTCTTGAGATCTTATATTCATCACAAATACATTAACCGTCTTGCTACTTCGAATTCCAAATCCACCACACAACAATAGGTTTTCAAAGTCAGCATGTTAGTGGTCTTGCTGTGAAGATTATATCATAACACTCATATCACAGTTTACATTTTTTCCACACACATCTTAAACATCTTACACATTTTTGACAACCAACCAAATTAGAGCCTAGCAAATTTACATTTTTGACAATCAACCAATTCAAATTTTACCATATTTGATTGTCGTCATTCTATACTTGTCTTTGCTGGCTGGTTTAAAAGTCAGCTCAAAATATGTGTTTATGTTTTTTCGAATTTTTTAACTTGGTGAATAATTGACTTTCATTAATGGCAAGATGCTTGTTTCTCTTCGTAAAAGCTTTGTGAGTAAAGAAATTTTGTTAAATTATTTTTTGAAAGATACTTTTCTTATGTAATTGTTCTAGTATTTTTCTACTTTTCTTACATAATTATTTTGTGATTTTTCTGCATTAAGAGTTTGGGAGAGTTTGTTACATAATAGTAGTGATTGGTTTTATCATGCTCTCTGAGTTATACTTTCTCTGAAGCTTTGTTTATTTTATTTGGTTTTCCTACCGAGTTGCAAAGGGGGAAGGTTGGCGCCTTCAAACTAGTTTAACCCCACTTATTCGGTCCTAAGTCCGAAATTGCTTTCTGACTCGCTAGGTTCTTCTTTTTTGTACTTCTTTTTATTTCTCTATAATTTTGTTTTTCATGTTCAGCTTTCATATTTTTATTACGTAATTTCTTGTTATGTTCTTTATCTATTATTTCTTGTTTTTGATAAATATTACATATTTCTTTTATATATATATATATATATATATATATGTGTGTGTGTGTGTGTGTGTGTGTGTGTGTGTGTGTGTGTTTGTGTGTGTGTGTGTAATATATAAACTATACTGAAACAGTAATGGTCTTAATGTTAAAGAAGAAAAATAACTTTTAAGAAAAATCCTATACTGGCTTATCCATATGATTCAACTGTTTACAACAAAAGTAATATAATGTTTTCAGTTTAAAACATCTCTTAAATAAGTTGTTACTTATTTGCAAATGATATTTTGTTAATATCTTTCTGACTATCAAATACCATTCATATTTATACAACATTGATTTGATTAAATGAAAAAAAATATGCTTTAAAAAAGTAGCTAATTTTACTTTCTCTTCCCCACGTATATATATAAATTTGATTTCCTTTTATCTATATACACAAAAAAAATTATTTTGGGTTTAGATATCTTTATTATTACATGTAAACATAAATTTACGTTCTAATTCCTAAATTAGTAGCTGTACTCATATTTACACCATGTACACTTTATTCAAAATCAATCCTAAGAAATTGCAATATGACATGCATTGCCTTACTACCCATGTGTATATATTTATTACGGATTTTTAAATAATTGATTGCTTAGCCAATTCTTTATCTGTAATTTCCCGTTAGAAAAAATCAATGTGGCATATATTTACTGCATAATTAAAACTATTTTTTCAGCATTTAAAAACAGCATTTCATATTTAATTCTTGAAAATTATTTTCAGTATTTAAATATTTCCTTCTGGGATGGGCAATTTAGCAACGATTTTTATGCGGTCCACTAAGCCAGTCAGAGAGTTCGTTTTGAATCTAAATTTCTTTCCCATGCGTGAGCCAAGATTCTTGTATTTTTCATTGTTGGAAAAACAGACTTCCTTTAAACCTTCATTTGAAAAACCAGCAACAGGAAGTGTTTCTACTCAGAGATCATTTTACAGAGTTTGAAGGACGAGGTCGCAAAAAGTTTCAGTAATTAAGAACATTAAGCTTACATTCAATTAACTCAGTGGTTCTTAAACTTTCATTACTTGCGACCCCATATTCAATCATAATTTTCACCCTACTCCTCTCACTACAATAACAATGCATTAGATTTGATAGTAAGATACTTTGACGTTTTAGCTACAAGACGACTTTCACCTCTTAAGTACCGCCAGCGTATAATAACGCTTCACTCAGCCAAAGCATTAATTGCCCCTGACGTATATATGCGTCTTTCAAAAATACGATCTTCTCTGTTTACCGCTATCGATAATATTATACAGAAGTCTTTGGAATGTAATAAAATGAACTTGACAGTGTTTGTGAAGGATTTACCTATTTCTGAGGAACTCCATCACCCCCCTCCGAAACAAAATACGACATATGCGTGCATTGATGGGGGCATTCATGAGCAAATAGTTTAACATTTAAACGACAGTCAAGGGATTAATTATAAACCGTAAAAACTATCAAGATAAGAGTTTTTTAAATATAATTTCATGTATGACAAACCTGTGGCGTCACTGGTAATTATTAATACTGTTCGTAATTTAGTTTTGTTACATTAATTATAAAAACATTGTGCAGTACTGATACATTTATAGGCGTATTATATCAGTGTAAATGTTTTTCATAACGTCAGAATGTATTTTGTTTGTTTGCTTTCAATAAATTAATATATTTTTTATAATCTGTTTTTTTGGTTTTTTCAATATGCTCCTGCCCCCTCCTAGGGTTATCACGCCCCCCTAAGGGGGTGCGCCCCACAGTTTGAGAAGCACTGAATTAACTCGATTGTCTCATTATTGCTGATACATAACCTGAGGAGATACTTCTTAAACTTATCAACTTAAAGTCAGATCTCAGTGTGAAATTAATGCTATGACACTGACTTTGGCAAATCCATGTTAGCAGAGAAAAAATCCATGTTTGAAGAAATTGGAGGTTATATTCTTCCTTTTATCTTTGGCGACATGTATTGGATAGCAAATTTATTTTTACATGAAGATCAACAAGAATAAATATAGATGCTAGTTGGCTCACATACGCCTGCAGGTTGAGATGAGAATTGTAACAAGCCATCTCACTCCTGATTTTAAAAATATGTACAAAGTGCGATATGATACATTTTCCATTAAACTGATTCTAAATTAAATTTGTTTGCAGCATTTGGCAATTGGAAATTAGCACAATACATAAAGTGAATAGAACTGCCACTATTTTATTTAACTCATATTTAATATTTTTTATGACAAATGTGCATTCATTTTTAAAAAGTTCGGCCCTTTCGTGTCCTCCTCTCTTAAAATGAAATATGTGGGTGAAAAAAAGTTGACCACTCCTGACTTATTGGATCCAGAAACAATGTGGACTCTCTCTCTCTCCCTTTAGTATTCATCCTACTGATTTTTTCCGAAAATGTGTAGGTCTAAATATCAATGAGAAAATTAGAAGGGAATTTTAATTAAACTGAATTTCACATCAAAAACAATTATTTCAAAAGCATTTGTATTTCGCATACTGAGAGAATCAACAAAAATAAGCCTTTTTTAGATTTAATAGAATATAATGATTATTTTAGCAGATATCTGAAGCAAATTTCAAAAATAAAAACAAAAAAATTCAAAAATTGTCCCAGTCCCTCTATTGTTAATGCCATTTACTATAATTAAATTGTTTTACCAATTGCAACTTTTAATGTTCTATTTAATTCAGCTTTTCACGTAATTTATACGTTTAAAATAATTTGTGTTACCACTTCTCAAGATTATTTTTACTGAGGAAACTTAAAGAAGAAACTAGAAAATGCACTCCACGTGTAAGTCTTAGAAAAGGAGGGCGGGCTGGGGTAAGGGAAAAAAAATCTTACTAAGTTATATAATATAGCAAGGATGAGCTTTGAAAAACTTAACTTTAATCATCTTAACATTTTCCGTACGTTAAAATGAAATTTGAGGAGGATTGTGTCTAATTATCAATGTTTTCTCTTATGATCTCTCTGGAAATAGGATTTCTCTTTATAAAGGTCTTATAATCACAAAATGACTTTCTAAATATTTTTCTTGGGAAATATCTTCTCAATAAAGTGCTATTTCTAGACAATGCTTTTTTTTAAACAAGAATAAACTCAAAATGTCTTGGCTTATAGAATTTGGTTAAACTAAACAATGGAACAAATAAATAATAAACATACAACATCGTAAAAAGAAACTTCAAGTGAAATGCATAAAAATGATATAGATTAAATATTTTTGGCTCTACCAGCAGAGAAATTTCATCTCAATCCTTCTTTATTTTGATCATTTTCTTAAAGTTTAAGATTTTTACGTTTTAGTACTTCCACATTCAGTAAGAACCTTCTTACGGAGAAGAATTAATTCACCAGAAATATCTGGTTTGAACACTCAAACTGACGTTGAGTTTTGTAAAGTAATTATATTAGAAACATGAAGATTTCCGTTAATCAAATTAAATCTTATTCTGTACCTACAAGATTTATGAAAAAAATGTTTGAGAGTTCAGGAATAATGCGATTAACTAGGGGACCTTAACCATAATTATTCTTTTTCACAGAAGATAGTAGTGGATTCAACCTATATTCCATTAATAAAAAAAAGAAAGTCTTCGGGTATATGTGCTACACAGAATTCATGCTCTAACACAGGAAATTCTCATAATAAAATGTAAAATACGTTGTCTCTTTCATTAATATACGTTATAATATTTATATATATATATATATATATATATATATATATATATATATATATATATATATATATATAATTTTTGGGTATCAGAAAATACGTTAAAATCAGCATCCTACTAAGATGATCGTGATATGGTTATTTAATATATGAAATAAATGAGTATTTATAATAAGTATGTATTATTTAAAGTATAAATCTTATACTTATAATTAAATATACTATTCGAAACATTTAAAAAAACACAACATTTTAATAGTTTATTTTGGATTAAATGTAAGTGTTACTATCAATAATTTCTTTAAAAATCGCATAATGCAGTATTTTACGTTAAAGTTCGTTGCCACCTTAATAACCTATAAACGGAAAGAGCTGTAACCATATAAGTACTTTCTAGGTATAATAAAGATGGCATGCGCTACACAAAGAAACTGCTTACAGCACCACATAGCGAATAAAAGTGGACTTAGTGTCCTTATCTCAAAAACATTACAAGGTTCATGAAAAAAATCAATAACAAAGTTATTCAGCATCATCGACTAAGTAAAAGAAGAAACTTTCCTTAAAGTAACATTAGAGATAGAAGGCGTATAATACACTGGTATTTGGTTGTTAATTCCCAAAATTGGAACACGATATAACGCAGAAAAAAATGTGGAATGCCACTCTGGGGACGTTAAAATTGCATTGGTTGTTTCAATTTTAGAACCTGGTAAAAACTGCGAAAATTAACTGCCCTATCTACTAACGGTTTTCAGTAAAGTGGCAGAAAAAATCAACCTTAAAAGATTAAATGAAAAACTTGTTAAAAATAGAATTTTGATTCCAGATCGACACGGCTTTTGTCCACCGTTCTCCACCATTCACCAAGTACTTAGAACAATAGAGTATATTAAATCTGCCCAGAAATGAAAATGTGCTCCGTAGCAGTATTTCTAGGCATACAAAAAAGCATTCGACCGCGTCTAGCACTAATGTCTTATTTGAAAACTGAATCAATTCACACAAAAGTGACAAGTGCGTTAATCCTCCTGATTAATTCTCACCTCTGTGACAGAATTTGTTTTTGTCAAAATTTAAAATACCCTCTGAAAGACTACAATATTTTTTTCCTGCGGTTCCATAAGTTTCATTTATTTCTCCCACTAGCCAAAAGATTTCGGATGGTTAAACAGTGCTACGTTAATATCCACTCACTCAATCATTCTCCCACGTTCCTCAATGTGTATTTCAACGACATTTTCACCACTAACAACACTGAAATTTGAATGTATACTGAAAATACAGTGACACTTTGTCAACACAAATAACGTTCCTTCATATATATAAGGTGTGACATCCAAAAAAGAAGCTAAGCGTGTAACTTGAAAAAAAGATTTAGTTGTGATGGGAGGTCACCGGTCCCTAAGGTTACAACTGTAATTTTTACATCTGCCCTGTTGTTGTTTACAAAAGAAGGAATTTGGTGAATGCGTCTCTTTTTACCCCATGGAAAAGGGCACCGCACCCATAAATATATCATGGTATCGGGGTGTCTTTAGAATTTCCCGCGCTTGGGGATGTCATTGACCGTGAGAGGATATCCTTCCGCTGACTCTAGACCAATCAGACATAATGATTGAGTTACTGTAAAGAATCCGCTCCAGAATACAGGAGCAAGCCGCCGCGGAATAAAAGCGGATGCACCCCTAATTGTCTCTCTCTTTTTTGACGCACTCTCTGACACCCACTTGGTCTGACACCTCCCTTCCAATTAGTCACCGCAAAAGGGGGACTCCAGGCAGCGACATGACTCCTCTTCCTCGCCTCTTTCTCAGAGTTAAGTAAAATCATATTATGTGTCTCTTTTGCTTTAACTTAATTTCAATCTTATAGTAATAATTTAATGTTTATTTAACGAATGTCTTTGATTTAGCGTACTGTTTATTTGTCTTAAAAGATCTAATGTTTAAACTTAAGCTATAATGTGGCGCACATAGGAGAGTAGAACCGGGTTTTATTTAAAATGGATTTAATGAAATAAATTAAATAGTTTAAATTAAGTAAGCGTCGCATTAGTTGGCAACAACTGTTTTGGTGAATACATCCTATACTACTCCTGTTTCAATGTTGCTAGTTTCGATTTAACCGATCATGACAGTTGGGAATACTGCGTCATTGATGGAACACGTGCAACTGCATTCTGTCGGAAAAATGACTAATGTAAAAACTGAACAGAGTGAATCAACAAGAAGTTTATTGCGAAACTTAAGAAATCAGCCATGGAAACATTTCAAATGTTAACCAAGGCTTATTGAGACGAAACCTTGTCTCGTACACGCGTGTATGAATGACATAAGTGGTTTTCAGGGAGAAGGGACAGTGTGGAAGCTGATAAACTAGCTGGGTGTCGAATGTCAGCGATTACAAGCCAAAACATTTCCAAAGTGCAGGCTGGGTGGCGTGGTTGATTTCTCCCTGACTTTCTGCAAACAAGGTTGCGGGTTCGAAACCGACATAACATGGTGGATTTTCCTGATGCAGAAAATTGACAACGGTCATGTTGTATGACTATACGACATGTAAAATATCCCTTGATTATCAGTTTGGTAACAGCTCTCGGCACAATTAAATTCTAGTACATGTTCACATCGTCAGAGAACAAGTGCCTCCATCTAGAGGGAAAACTGGGCGGGAAAGTTACCCGCGGCGATTGGTATCCGCCTTATGCCTAAAAAAAGATGTCAGATTCCAGCGAATGTACATGGTCTGCAATGGCCAAACTCCAATCTGCAGCCCATTAGAAATAAAAAAAAATAAATTATATTTTCAATGTTCATTATGTGAACTGTAATGACAAAGATTAAATGTTCCTGCAGTGGAGGAGTTAGAAGAACTGGGAAGCTATTTAAAGCATTTTAATTTAAGAATTACACAAGACACAAATATTTGGGCAAAGATAGTTCCAAATGGTTTGTCCTTAGACCAAATACAGTGCCATAAAGGAGTGTGGGTGTAGATATGTTAAAACATATAGCTAACGACCTTAATTTATTGGAATCTGTTGTAACATGTGATGAGACATGGGGTTTTGCAAGTAATGGCCATTCAATGCAGTGGTAATCTCCGGGATCTCCAAGACACATACAAATATGCATGTCAAAATGAAATCTCAAGGCAATATTAATTGTCTTCTTGGGAATTATTAGAATTTTAAATGATTGAGTGGTTATCAGAGGGCCGACTGTTTATCAATACAACAATGTTGAAGTAATAAAAAAGATTTCTAAATTGGGAAGTGATGGATGGCTGAAGAAATTGAAAAATTCAAGTAGTTTTGATCAGCAAAAGCATTACTTTGATGATAAATCCTCCTTTTCAAATTGGGAAGTGATGGATGGCTGTTGCCTGGTCAAGACAAATAACTCGCCGTGTAGGGCAGCGGCTCTAATTCCTCCCGTTGGTGTGTGTGGTGGTAGTTAGGAGAGGGGTGCCAGCCCACGTCACTTGACCATGGTTCAATTTTACCTCATTTAATATTAAATCAATCAATCAATACATCATACAGTTAAACAATCGTTCAAGCAAAAACGGAAAATATCCCTGCATGACTTTCCAAAAACATAATTTCAGGTCTGTTATCAGCAATGACAGTGCATTATACAAAATTGTGTGAACACTGAAGGTAACTACTTAGAATGGGATAATATCACAAAAATATTCAAAATTTATCAGTCAGGCAAATTCTTAACACCTGTTGGTTCATGAGGTATGTAGATCTCAGAGCCGAGAGTAAAATATCTACTATTAGACCTAAAATCAGGAAAAATACTTCCAATTTCTTTAATAAAATAGACAACCCTGATAATAAACCGATCATTAACATCGAAAAATGTACTCATGATCTTAATTTCCGCAGAACCAAAACTTTCCTAACGAATCCTGCTTTCCAGTTATTCTTAAATATATATTTCTTTCATCTTTTAATTTTATTCTCCATTTGCTACTCAGTTATTGGTCGAATTTCTCACCTAAACTTACCGTATAATCCGGTGTATAACACATGCTTTTAACACAAAAGTAATAGTGATATTTATTTGTGTACTTTATACGACGAGTGTTAAAACGAAATCTATAAAACTTAAACAAAAAAATTAACATAGAAAAGAATTAGACTTTTATGTATATCGAAATGCTGTTTATTAAAAAAAAATTAAATTCCTTTAGATTTTGCTAAGTTGTAGATCTAGAAGTATACTATTTGCTGATTTCTAAAATCTTGAAATAATGCTTCAAATAAATGACTTCAGGACAAATAAGCAAAGCGCTTGGACGTTTCAGGCCTCTTCGTAAGCAAAAAAAAAAGGGGGGCGTTGTACGGCGAATATAACCAAAAACTAAAAATTATAGACTGAAAGAATAGGTGCGAGTTATGCGCCGGGTCTTACGGTAAATGCAAAAATAGCTGATCTCCTTTATCAGTCATTCACAGAAACTCAATTCGCTACCAACTCTATTTTAACATTTTATATCTAAATACACTCATCGATAAAAAAATTATCGCGCCCAGAAGGAGTCATCAAAATGAAACGAAACTTTACATACGTAAAGACTAATTTGATAAAAATTAATGATTAGAAAATTGAAGAAAAATGATAATTTATTTCAGAGAAAGTTCAAAAGAACGAATGATTTAATACCCTGTTGAACTCCCTCTAGCGCAAATGCACGATGCGATACGATCGGGCGTTAAGGCATACAAGTTACGTATGATGTCTTGAGACATTTCCTTCTATATTTATTGTAACCTTGCCTCTTGTTCGCTCAAACTAGTGGATATTCCAATTCGCCGTTCCAAATAAACCCAGATATGCTCTATTGGAGACACATCTGGAGATCGGGAAGGCCAAAAAAGTATGTAACAGTGTGGATACAGTCTTGTGACACCCTTGCCGTATGAGGTGGAGTATTATCCTGTTTGAAAATGGCTCCTGAAAGCCATTACATTAGTAGCAACACACGTGGTTGTAGGAGGTCACGGACATACCGATGGTTGTCATGGTGCCAAGGATCAATACTAGGCTTTACCGTGTATATTTACATAATGGCACCCCATACCTTTATACCAGCAGTGGGAGTAATGTGTCGCTGCAAAGCAAAAGCAGGATTGAGGTCGATGGTTGGCACACGGAATGGTCGCCTCTATCCCAAATGTCCTTCAACCAGGCGCCTGCGAATGGTTTGAAAAAACACAGGGGCCCCTAGTGAAGGTGTTATATGTGCCTGAATGGCAACTGATGAAGCAATTGGCTGTACACATGCATTTCTTACGATGTGGCGGTCTTCTCGACGACTGGTCTATTGAGGGTGCCCTAAGTCTGGTGTTCGTGTAAATGACATCTCTGGGATTCACTGGTCCCAACACCTCCTCACAACACAATCAGTTCGGCTTAATTGACGAGCTACTCACCTAGCTGCCCCCCTGCTTCCATCATTCCCTCTCTCAAACGGCGACAACTGTTCATATTGTCTTCGAAAACGGCGTGATGGTTTCTACCTCAGCTATTTCTTTGTAAACGATTCAGCACACTCAAACAAGCTTTGATTTCCTGTTTTATACTCCAAGGAGAATGACGTTAAACGCCCTCTCCTGGTTATGCGTAATGCGCAATTATACTGCAATTCTAATCATTTACATATCTCCCCGACATGTATCTTCATGCCAAGTTTCGTTACAATCCCGCAATTATATCTTGGTGCTCTAATCTTTTGTCCATGAGTGTATTTTCTCTCTTTAACTCGGTCTTATTTGCTGCAACCGAATTGGCTAGGCGATGCCTTAATGCCAATCTAGTGCCATCACGAAAATTTGTTCTAAGTCAAGGTATTTTTTATCGGCTTTTATCTTTATTTTATTTAATACTCGTTAATTTTTTCCATTTTAAAAGAATTTTTTTCTCTTTTTATGAATATTTATTTACTATATAGTTTAAATTTTAAATAATATTTTTTTTTAAAAAAAAGGACAAAATATTTGAAATTGTCTAAATGTAATTTACTATATCATGAAAGTTGAAAAAGGTCCTGAAAAACTATGTGCCTCCTCTCCAAAGTACAGACAAACGTTTTTGACCATCGTCATATGCTCGGATGAAGAATGATCTGCGCGTAATTCTATGCACAATAAGTAGGAATTCTATTTTTGTTCACTGGTAAATCCTAAATGTGCTGACTAAGTTTGACCTCAAGTTCGATGGTCGATAAATGTCTGGTGCAAAATATCCTTCCTTTCTCATAGCACATTTATGGGATCATGATAATTGTCAGCACTGAAGGGCTTAGTTTCTCATCTTCTAGAAGGTTTGCTATTGAATGACCTCCAGAGTGTATGGTTACAGCTCAACAGCACCCCGCAGTACAAGGTACCACTTATTACACAGAACATTATAGACACATACCAAGAACAATTCATAGGTTAGCTTGACCCAGACATTTTCTAAAAGGGCTGGAATTAACCATCAAAGCCGTATTACACATGCAGTATATGCAACACCACCAAAAATCCAGGAATTTCAAAACTGTATTATGGATATAGTGTTAACGTGTCGCGTGCCATATTGAAAAATGTGCAGAGGGAAATGCAATCGTCACTTGACCATGGTTCAAAATTACGTGGTCCGTCGCCATAAGACCTCGTGTTGCTGAACAGTGCGACGTTAATATTCAATCAATCAATCAATCAGAGGGAAATGCAAACCCATGTCCATGTTCAGATGTTTATTATTGGTATTTCGAGCATGAGAGGTTCATGAGCATAATTTACTTAAAGTGCAGTTTTGTTCAACGCGATCAACACATGTATGCTTTATGCTTTTTATTTGTTTCATTTCTGTGTGCAAAATATTTTCTTGCAATGAATCTATGTTGTTGATTAAAATTGTACATTACCATTTTCATTTACCCCGTACTGATTTTGAACGCCGACTCCAAATTAATCATCTAGGTGTCATTGTGAATAGTTTAATTGTGTTGCACATGCTACTTTTTATATACCTAGACCCACTTTTTATGGCTATATCTCTTGTTCAAAAACATATTGGGGAGACAACGGACTTTAAATGGCACACGGTATGTAAATATAAAGAACGGAGAATTTTCTTTAAATTATTTTTTCTGCATATTCAACATCAAATAAACATATTAGATGTTTTATTGCAATATTTTATCGACTGATATATCCGTAAATATTATGCTAAACAATAATAATTTTAATCTGTAATTAAGAACTTTCCTTTTGCGAAAATGTCAATTTTAACAATGTACGACTAATAAACGACAAAAAAGCAGAAGAATAATATTTACAAGAAATTTAAGAAAAACACTTGTACACAAAATTGATATATGTTCAATACATTGAGTTGAAAATCTAAGAAAGATGCGCGGAACAAATTAAAAATGCTTTATGGCTTCACATTCATGTCATGAAACATTACAAAATCAAATTAAAATTTAATTAATAAAAGGTATCCAAGAACGTTGAAATGTCCAAATATGATCAAAACATATTTTATTATTATTTTTTATATTTCATTAAATAGAGGTATATCTCTTGGTATTGCAAAATATATTTTGTTTCATTACTATGCTACCTAGAGGACAAGTTAGACAATCAATTTTATATATTTAAAAAAACTTGAATCGGACCAAGGAAGTTCGGTATCACTTATACCGACAATGTTAAATTGAGCCATTTTAGGAACCTGTTTCTCCGAAATTCTTCAAAATAAAAACTTCAAATTTTGCATGCATAATAATTAGGCTTTTTTATTTAAATAATGGTAAAATGTTTCAAATATATTGTTTACTTTTTTCAAAAAAAATCATCGTAAAAGTATTGCTTTGAAGTTTGTGAAAATTGTCATTTTTTTACGATAACTGCTTCTCAGCAAAATATTTTGGGAAAATCTCCAAGAAAATAAGTTCATTATATACAGTTACATATTACTTTTGTGCAGTAAAAATTACAACTAGTTTCATGCAGTATTTTCTGTGAAAAAGGGTACACGCACTTTGAAAACAATCATTTTGAGATAATTGCATTTTAAGTGTAAAAAGGCATTTAATCACAAAAATAATGAATTACAACATGTATTTGCCCTATTTTGTTAAACATTAGAATCTTTAAAATTTTTAAGCATAAAATAGGAAACAGAAAAGCCTTAAAATGTTAAGAAAATAAATATATAGCCATTTTCATTTTTTGTTCAAGGAGATTTTTTTTAGCATTTTGCATCAATTTTCATAAATTATGTAACAATTTGTGAAGAATTTTTAACTTCCATGCATTATAAATATCAAATTTGACCTTATAACATCATAAATATAATGTAAACATGTATCAACATGTAAAAGTCATGATTTGGGAATATGTGATTTTACGACATTAGAAAAATTTAACTATGGATTTGTATGTTCCCATGCAAACACAATTTCTAAAAGTTTCAAAATTCAAAATTTTCTCTAAACTGTACAAAATATTTCTTAAAAAGGCAAAAAAAACTATTTTTATGTTTTTAAATATGAAATTGGTGTATTTTTATGCATGTAACAAGCTTCTCGCAACTACAAAGCGCATTAAACAATTGATTTGTAATAAGTTACCTATTATTGAAAAACGTTTGAATTATTAAAGCTTAAAAACTTGTCTGAAAAATAAAAAAAACATTAATATTTGCAATTAAGTGAAATGTTTAAAATATATTGTTTAGTTTTCTCAAAAACATGTAACATAAAAATATCACTAAGAATTTTTTAAAAAATTTACATTTTTCGTAACGATCTATGGACTCCAGTCAAATATCTTGGGAAAATCCCCAAAAAACTCACATGAATATTTATAGTTACATATCAGTAACACACGAGGGAAAAATTATTTATATTCATACATTATATTCTGAGAAAAACATGAATACAGTTTTAAAGACATAATTTTTGAGAAAATTGAATTTTCACTATAAAGTGCCACTTATTCACAAAAATATTGAATTACAACATGTATTTGTCTCATTTTCTTGAACATTAGCATCTTTGCAATTTATTTAACATAAAATAGTAAACAAAAAATGTCTTAATTTGCCCAAAATAGCCTTTTCAGTTTTTTTAACGAGATAATTTCTAGTATTACGTCAATTTTCTCAATTCTGTATCACTTTTTGAAGAATTAGTAGCTTTCATGCTTTACAGATATCAAACTTGAACATAAAGCAACATAAATATAGTGTGAAAATGTATCAATATGGTGTTTGTATGAATTTGAGATGGTATTTAAAAATACCTGATTATATGACGTTTTAAAAGTTTTCGCTGGGATTTTGTAAATTTATCATTATGTTTTGTTGTTACAGACAGTTTCTAAGTTTTAAACTTCAAAAAGTACTTTAAACTAGACAAATTATTTCCAAAACAGCCAAAGTAAAACTGTTTTTATGTTTTTAAACATGAAATTTATGTATTTATATGTATGTAACGAGCTTCTAGCAGGGACAACAAACATCACATTTGATGTGTCATCTCATACCTTTTTCTCAGAAACTATTAAACATAAATACTCAAATTTTTACTTTATAGCATTTAGACATTTATATTTATATTGAAGTGAATTTTTTTAAATATATTAACTTGTTTCTTCAAATACAAACTATTAGTTCACCGAGCATTAATATTATGAATTTATTGTAAATTGTTGTTTTTTGTTATATCTGCTTTCTATTCGGATGTTTTAAGAATATTTCAAAAATGTCACTTCAATATACACAATTGCATTTAATAAACATATAGTACATATTTACAGAAAATTTACACATTTTTAAAAAATATATAAATTTTAGAAAACATATTTTCTGATTAAAAAAAATCTTACCTTATCAAAAAAAATTAGCCTATAATTTATTTTGCAGGGTAATGAAGGGTAAGATTCTTGATTTCCTTCAATTTCCATTGATTCAATGGATGGTATAAAATGTCTTTTACAATTGTTTAGATGAAAAGCAGGTGTTTTACATATGCAATATTTTAGCAACTATTACCTGTCCAGTATCAAAATTGGTTGTAATAAGTACACGATAATGTCTACCATATCCCTCAATTTTAAGCTACTGAAATAATTTTATAACTATCATTTTTTAATAAAACACGTTTACAATCTTTAAAAATTAGTCATTAAGTATTTAAAAATTTAAAAATTTCGAAAGGAGAAATAATACACTACAAAAAATTTTAATTACACAAGAAAATATTTGCATCATATTTACAAACTTTGCTCCAAAAGTACAGTAACTTGCAGTTAAGTTTAATTTAATGTAATGCTAAATGAGTAAGGTAAATGAAATTTTGTGTAGGCTTTGCACGTTCTCAGATTTAAAAAGTCAATATTTACACTTAATCTGTGAAAGTGGGCGTGACCGTGGCAGCTGATTATGTTTAAAGGTAATTTTAAAGTACTTCTAATTCATATAATGGCTTGCACATTACATCATTGCAAAGGTGATAATTTGGAGATTTTAGAAATATCAAAAACCCAACATCGATTATCAAAAGTTTTTACCCTACTGACTTATCTGATCTACCAGAAGTGGGTATTTACATTGTTCAGAATATATTATGGCAAGTAGGATAACTCAAAATATTGTGAATGTACTTACATAAAACTTTTTGAGCCCGATATTTATACTGTTTTCTAGAGAATGTTCTAAAATATTTCTTATTGTATGAATATTTTAAGTTATGATATGTTGTTTAAAAAATAGTCTCAAGAAAAATCTCCCATTTCTTATAACATTTCCCCGATCAGCTCTAAAATGTTTAAATTTCATTAAAACAATAAAATTTTAGTACATTTCTGATGTACCTCCTCTTAGAAGTACAACCCTCGACGTATCAGCATGAGCTAGAGGTGTAGGGTTAGCGAAAGAACTCTGACCCAACATTATCTTAATATGACTTTATTAAGATATTCAACTTAAACCTTTAACAAATATAATTATAATAATTAATATGAGAGAATCTACGATGACACAATATATATATATATACATATATATATATATATATATATATATATATATATATATATATATATATATATATATATATTTATAATATGATTAAATCTAATTCAGACCAATACTTCATAATCGACCGCCTAATCCTCTAATGAAGTGTAATCAATCCTACCTTATATTATTCCGTAATGCTACTTGTCTTTATCTGCAATGGTATGCAGCTTGACGGTTAACTTCTAGTCGAACACCAATACGTTTATCCACGACAAGTAGAACTTAATCAAACTTACACCACGAACTGCAATAATCATCAACTGCCACAACGCACATCAATTTTCTAACATTCCTTTACATTGCCATACCACTTACTCTAAGATCCTAAATTTAAAGTCGGTTTATTTGCATTTCTTTTTCATATCTCGTTTCTTGGATTTGGTTGGAAAATAGTTGCCATTAATTCTGGCCCAAAGAACTTGTTAAAGAAAAGACGCGTAAGACGTCACACATTGTCTAGATAAATGCATTTAATTTGATTCAATAATATTTTTACTGATATAAGTTTAATATATCTTTTTCTGATCGTTTTGTTTAAAATATATTGCTAAAATGTCCCTAGTAATTGGGATTTTTGTAAAATTTAAATAATGTTTTTTTTAAATATTGTTAGTTAAGTATTAGTATTTATTGATATTCATTTCTAAAAAAAGTATATTTAATGTTGTACTATGCATTTTTTTAAAAAAGAAAAGTACTTCGATCGTGTTCGAATCCCTTAAAATAGTCTTTTGAATTTATTCAACCAGCTTTAAGACAGAGCAAATAAGGTTCGTAAATGAAATAGGAAGAAAAAATTAAAATATAAGCGCACATTTTGTAAAGCTTTTTAAAATTGCGATCTTTTAATTGAAGATATTTCATGTGATCACCTGCATGTGTTTTGTTGCTAAAACAGCACGTTTTAACAAAATCACATTTTTCTCTGTCTAAGTCATTTAATAATGAAAATTAATGCAAATTTAGTTTTGGATTTTAAAGAAATATATGTTATTAAACTGAAATATTATTCTCCTTAATACTAGAACTTCCGTTGGTGTGGTGAGGATTGGACATCAGAGCTTGTTTAGTTTGTTCTCCTTTTCGCATTTTGCAGTGAATTTTAAAATTTTTTCCGGGACTTTTAATAATTTTTCATGGTGATGACTCGGAAACAATTTTGTTGCTCTAGAGAAATTAGGAAAGATTTTACAAATAAATATACCTAGAACATCCATTGGAGTCGTTTAGACACCAATGCAATTTATCATTATAAGTATTCTTCTTCAGCCAAAGATTCTCTAAGTGGATATCATTAATAAAACAAATTTCTGGAAGTAATATAGCTAATTTATTTTACCTTGAATACAGAGTTATTGGGTTCACAGCGGAAAATAGTCTGTTACACTAAAATCGTTGCATCTAAATGTTTTGTTATATAGCAATTGCTTATCTGCTCAGAAAAAAAACATAGATGTAATTGATAATATTCGAATAAATCCTTTATATATATATATATATATATATATATATATATATATATATATATATCACTAGGAGTGGCACAGGATGGATACCCCATAATGCAAATATGTCTGGCAGATTTGCGACTCGAAATGTTTTGAGACAATGCAGTGGTCCAACAAGCTCTGTAAAATTTATTCTTAACGTCAGGTGTTAATGACATCAAGGGTCAATATATGTGATAATTACCTGCAATAATATTAAGAAGTCTTAAAACTAAACCCTAATGAACAGTACTGCTGCAATTATTTATTTATTTCAGTAATTTTATATATTTTTATTTCGCGGTGTCATAACGACACCCGTGGAAGGTTAAAAGTAATCGAAATTCCGGATGTTTTTGTACCCTAATTTATAACCAGATTTTAAAAATGTATCACAAAAGCCCTCTAGAGGTTTATGACACAATACCCTAGACAAAATACGTCAACCATAGCAGATGCACAAACTAAAGGCCAGTTTATGTTTGTAAACCTTCCTTAAATTAAAATGGAAAAAAAAAATGTTGTGAATTCACTTACTAGATGAAAATGATGACAGTTTTTGCATTACTTAACTTATATATTGCTTATTTAACGTTTCATAAATAACATATGTCAAATATCTTTCGTAAAACAAAATATTTGACCTAATTTTACGAAACATACCATTAAGTAAAATCACAAATTGTTACAATATCAAGAATACGCCTTTTTGCATTATCTTCTACTTATTTTATAATATTTCCCATGAATATATGAATAGTGTAGGATTTAAATAAAGGTGAAAGAAAACAGAGACAATTTAGAGTTTTTATAGTTTATTGCCCTCAGGAAAAGTAAAGGAGTTATTAGTAATATTGTCAAATAAAACACTGACTAAAAATGTCCATACTAAATACTTTAATCTTAGCTTTTTTTATTAATTTAGCTTTAATCTTAACTTTTTAAATTAATTTAGCATTAATATTGGCGTTTGACACAAACATTACAGTTAAACACAATATATAACGCGCTCTTTCAACACAAAAAATAGTATCAAAGTTTACGGGTGAACTTTATATATACCTGGGTAGATATATATGTATAAATAATATCTTCAAACATGATAAAAGTGATATCAGCATAAAATTTTGGACTCCTACATAGATTGAAATATTGTTTATTTAAAAGAAATGACATACATGTTGAAATTAAAGGGCTGTAATTCAAAAAGTAAATATATTGATTGTTGTTGTTTTTTTCAGAATGCTGAGATAAATGACTCAAAGTACACAAAAGTACACAAAGATAAATGACAAATACTCAAAGTACACAAAGATAAATGACAAATACTCAAAGTACACAAAGATAAATGACACAATTGCACTCGTACACTTCAGGTTCCATTGTAAAAATGAGGGTGATCGTTATACGGCGAATATATCTAAAAATGTTTAAAAAAAGAAAAAAAAAGCTGCTTGAAATTAAAGATTTGCCGGTATACATTATACGCAGGATTTTATGGTAAGCCCATTTAAAAACATGGTATCATTTACGGTAAACATTTTAAACATGCGTTTCTCCTCCATCGTGTATCGTGCCTCTAAATTATCTAAATATTTATTTTAATGCGCGATCAATTTTACGACCATAAGACACAGCGTATAACACACAATTTTATCAAAAAATATAGGATCGATGCGCTGGGAATAAAAATGATTGTTTTTAAAGTAAACAAGTAACACAAAAACAATTCTTTAGGTTAATTCCTACTTCGGCCAAAAAAAATGTTATTTTAGTTATTTTTCATTAAAAAGTTACAATTAATATATATGTACATGCATATGGCAGATTAAGTGGCAACATTAAGTGAGAAAATAGAAAAAGCGAATCTCCCTGCAATTTTCCATTTTCCTTTCTATGTAAGGTGTCGGGCTATTTTTTGTTTATTTGTTCCTGTTTATTCATTAATTAAATTTAATTATTCTAATAAAATAATATAAATGAACCGAAATCCCAGTTGGATTCGAACCCACGACCTTTGGATTAGAAGTCCAAAGCACAATCTATTGCACTACAGGGATACTACAAACGATTCTTCTTTCTATATATGCTATTCAACTATTATTTTTGTTTGTCACTCTTTATTCATTTCTTAATTTAATTAACGAGTAAATGTTTGGAAATAAAACTGCATTAACATCAAGTGCCATTCACTACATTTTTTTAGAAAAAAAATGTATTCGAACTTGAATGGCTGAATAGAAAGTATTTTAAAATGATTGAAAACTTGAACAAGATATATATATATATATATATATATATATATATATATATATATATATATATATATATATATATATTATATATTTTTATATATACAGATTTATTGAGACTTCTACAAATATCGAAGTCAGTTTGTGCTTAAAATAAATGGCATACCTTTTGAATTAAAAGGATTATATTTTCAGAAGTATGCCACCTTTTGAAAAATCTGCGATAAGACATCAAATGAATGACTTCAAAAAATTACAGCAGTGGTTCTTAAACTTTCACTATAATGAAACTTTCACATGTATTGAATGCAATAATAATGCACTTTGACGCTAAAACTATAATATGATCATAAATATAAATTGTACAAATTAACAAGATAAGTTTTAATTTAGCATATGTTACTTTTAAGTAATATATATATATTTACTTTTTAGCTCGATTCAATAAAAAAGTGTGTTTTTTAGTTTGTTTTAAAACTATAATTTATTTTAAAGTTATTTTTACTATACACGAAAACAAAACACAATTCCAGTGAATAATTTATCTAAGAGAAAATATTCTTACCTAATTTCAAAGACTTTTAAATTTTTCCTAGAAAAATTGAGAAAAATCAATAAAAACAAAAGAAAATGTTCCAAATGTGCGTGTCCTTAGTAAAAGACGTAAATCACAGATACACTTTTCGCTAACAACACAGGAACGTTATTTTCCAGCTAAACAGTCATATTTTTTCACCTTTTTGTAGTTTTGCTGTTGTTTGATGATCTACAAATAGCATTTTGAGCTTTTTCTTCCTTGTGTCTTTTTGACAAGGCGAAGTGCTATATTATGGCTTCATAGTTTTTTGAAAATTTCAAATCAACTCAAACGTTTCATGTCTAACGTTTTCTGATATTTACTATCGCTGTCTTGATTAATATTTATTATTTCAGTAGGTTCTTCAATTGCTTGAGCAGTTTCAATTTCCTTCAATATTGATCACAGATGCCCATTTTTTTTAATATTCTGCTTATTTACATTTATAAACCATAATAAGTCGTCCAACACAGCAATTAAAACTACAAAATTCTTCATGAGGAAAGTGTAACATGTTCTAAAAATAATTGTGTAAAACGTTTTTCATTATGCATTATACACTGGCCTCAAAAAGTTAAGGTACAACCGGGTTTTTGTGTCTAATTTGCAAATGAATGAATGTAGAAACAAAAAATTTGGAGGATATGTGCATTAAATAGTTTTTTATTGAATGCGTCAGAGAAATTTGTATAAGTGTATTGCAAAAACGATTTATAACAAAAAACGCAATCTCTGCGGAAAAGTCCATTCTTGGAGAAAACAGCACATCACAGTGTTATGTGGTAAAATGGCATAAAAACAATACAAAAATGGGTTCTAATAAGGAATGTGTCCACCCCTAACTTGAATGCATTGGCGGCATCGATTTCCCATGCTGTTTATTAAGTTGTCGGACACCGGAATAAGAAGCGAAGACCAGACACAGAGTAAACCTTGTTTAAGCTCATGTAACGACCTTGGAGGAGGACTTAAAGCAGCAACCTCTCTGCCAAGATAGTCCCAAAGATGTTCTATCGGATTCAGGTCTGGAGATCGAGCTGGCCATTCCATTTTCCAAACCGTGATCCTCCAGATACTCCTCAACAATCCGAGCTCGGTGAGGTCGTGCATTATCATCCATCAGAATGAAGTCGTTACAAATAGCAGCAGCATATGGGCGGACATATGGATCAAGGATCTCATCCCGATATCTAAGACCAGTTACGGTTCCTCCATGGAACACATGCAGGTCAGTGTGGCCACCGAGCGAGATCCCTGCCCAAACCAGGATTCCACCACCTCTATAACTGTGTCTTTCAACAGTGTTGGATTGATGGTATCTAATGCGCTGTTCCCTCCAGATCAGTAGACGCCCTGAATTACTCTCCATTGTAAATCTGGACTCGTCTGTGAACAGCACAGAAGCCCATTGTTGCTGCGTCCAAGAAACATGTTCTCTTGCCCAGCATAAGCGGTTCCTTCGCTGTCGTCCGTTGAGGGAACGCACACAACTGGTCTTCTTGCATACAGACCTGCATTGTGAAGACGATTTCGCACCGTAGTAGCGGAGATTCTTCTTCCTGATGCTTGAAAGTGGTCTGCAACGAGCTGCGGCACAGTAGTGGTTCTTCTCCTTCGTGCCGAAAGAGCTATCTTCTGCAGGTGTTGTAGCTCGTGGTCGGCCTGGAACATGTCTTCTGGACACATAATCTTCGGATTGGTCTTGATCCCAAAGTCGCTGAACAACACTACGAGACACATTGAGACGTCTAGCAGCATCAGCCTGCGACAATCCCATTTCCATCCATCCAACTGCCCGCCACCTTAACGAATTGGGTAAACGACGTCTCTGAGACATTTTCTAAACTCTATTGACTATTGTCACCGAAACTGCCAACAACTGTTGAAAATCAACACAACTTACACACAAAAGTACGAAAGCTTGATATTTGCATATTTTTCTCTCACTCATAAATATACGTTCTTTTCTATAAAATAAAAGTTGTAGCAATCGTTTTTGCATTAATGTTTTTAAAGTTCGTTATTATCATTCATGTAAACTATGCATTTTATTGTTACTGCCATTTTTTTTATGGTGAGCTTCGAAAAACATGTTGTACCTTAACTTTTTGAGGCCAGTGTATGATACAGAATACTCATTCTTATCCATATATCATAAAACTCTTTCACATGGAAAAAGATGAAACAGAAATATATATATTTACAACTTCCCTAAAACAAAAGACTGATATAAACATACCAGTAAATTCGAAGGTCAACTAAAGTAATATTTTAGGTAAAAAGAAATGTAATATAAAAAAAAATCTCAAATAGTTTGATATCGTTAAAAGAAATGTAAAAAAAAAAAAAAAAAAATCTCTCATCGTTCTCATATTGACCGCAAAGCAAACGAAATATTTTTTTAATTTGGTTATAGGATCAAAGATGGGTAATGAGCGTTTGAAGTGGAATCTTTTATTTTTGATGATCACCAGATGATAAAAATAAATTAAATTAGTATAAATGTGTATTTTTTATTATGTCAGAAAGCATTTTGTTTTACTTCATTCCAAAAAAGTTATTTTTTAAAACTTTTATTTTCAATATGCTCGTGCCCCCCTTTGTAGGGTTACCGTGCCTCGCCAGGGGGCGCACCCCACAGTTTTAGAAACAATGCGTTACAGTATTGCACATTTATATTTCAGGTTTCTTTGTAAAAAAAAAGGTTGCGCGTTATACGGTGAGTGTACCTAAGAATTAAAAAAATGCATCTTGAAAGTATAGGTGAATGTTTTACGCCGGATTTAACGGTAATTTAATTAAAAAATAAGTGTTTTTTATCGATATTCATATATTAATCCGTGTATTTATTCTAAATCTGGCAGCACTATCAGGGTAAACAAGATTGAGTTAAAATTAGAAACTATTAAATAAAAAGAAGAGAGAGATTATGTAAGACAAACACAAATATTTAAATTATATAGTTAATGTGTATATGTTTTTAACTTATTTAAAATATGTTCTTTTTTTTTTTCTGTTTTTTTATTTATCTATGCAATCATAGAAATTTGAACATTTAAACTGTTGGTTAAAGTTAAAAGTACTAAGTTTCAATTTTATTGAAACGGGATTTCTAACTAACTAAATGAAAAAAATGTTCGTTCTTTAAAAATTTCGTATGAGTATCATTCAATATAAGGATTGTAGACTTCAAGTAGTTTTAAAAAATGACAATAATAGTTAAGTAGCCTTACCATCAATATAGTATTGATAAATTGTCGTATATTTAACGTAAAAATTATAAAACACGTAATATCTTCGTTTTATGAAATTTAATTAGTAAATGAAAGCGTTAAATTATAATCTAATTACATTTTTACCTTTAAACTAATTATTTAAATATGGGTTTTAATTGTTAATTTAATTTTGTAAATGTATTATACGTATGCACAGTATAATAACATAATGCATTTCCATTAATTCTTTATGGTAAGTAATTATGAAATGAAACAAGTGTACTTTAAAGTATATTCGATTCATTTTGTTTAGTTATGTAATCATCATCAAGAAATAATTACTGATAATACGTGTCTTTGACATTAATTTTACGCATAAAAGGACTTACGAATGGTTTTATTTAATTACTTCCCTCGTAGTTATTCAAAACTACAAACGTTATTCCTAAAATGCCTTGGTTTTATTTAAATTCTTTCCAAACACTGCTGCCTTAAACTTCACGTTTGTGTTATATATTTTAAAGAATCAAAAAGTACTTGGTAATTAAATTCAGTTAATACAACAAGATTTGCAAGTTACATGTTGTAAAGCATTCAATGCATTAACATATTTTGTAAAGTTAATGCCTCTTGAGACCTTTTAAAGAAAAATAAATACTTATGGAAAAAATCATAATAAAATAAGGAAATCATAAAATTGAAACAATATGGTAAATTTATTAAAATTTTAAATCTCTTAGTGCATTAAGTTAAGTAGAAATACCTGAATTTATAAATGAGCTTTCATTTAATAGATCATCTTAACACAGCGTTTATCAAAATGTGGGGTGCGCCCCCTATTGCGTGCGAGCATATTGAAATTCAAAAACAAAATATTTTCTTAAAAAATATTAATTTCCTGAAAGTAAAGAAACCAAGTACATGCTTGCATAATAAAAAATAAAAATACCATTTACACTGATATAATAAACTAATAAATGTATCAGTTCTGCACAAAGGATTTTACAACTAATTTAACAATACTAAGTTTAGAACAAGTTTAATAATTACCAGTGACAACATAACAATGTTCATATAAAATTATACACAAAAGTTAACAATTATCTTTGTAATTTGTATGGTTTATTAATAATTCATTAAATTCTGATTTAAATTACGCGGCTCACTCTAAAATTCCTCCGTTTTCTACGTAGTGGAGCGTATGTGATGATTGGGGGGGAAGAAAAGTAATAAATAAGGAAATCCTCTGATATAAGTAAATCCATTTCCAACACTGTCAAGATTGTTTTATTGCATTACAAAAACTTCGGAATAATTTTATAGATAGCAGTGCACACAAATTTGAATTTCGGAAAGACGTATAAACAGACGTGCAGGGAATTTAACGCACCGGTTGAGAGAGATGTATATACACGCCTTTGTACTTATAAAGTTAAAGTCGTATGTAGCTGTAGCGCCAAACTATAGTATAATTAAATTCTATGAATTGATATTTGCAAAGAGTGGGGTGATGAAAATTACGATTGAACATGTATCGCAAATACTAAATGTTTCATAAGCACTGTGTTAACGATTTGTTAAATAATTTGCTTAAAAACATTTTTTTTTTTAAAATAAAACCTTTTGGATTGCAAGCCACAGCTTAGGTTAATGACAATTTAGGTGATAATAATGGAAGGATATGATGCTATCTTGTTCCGTAGTACCACCAGAATATGCATAATGGGGTGGTGTAGAAGTTTGGATAGTTGTGTGTTTACTCAGGTATCGGCAACGTCACACGATCGTGGTTTAAATCGGCATACCTTATGGAAAAAAAAACGAACTGAATTTCACGCGCAGAGTATTTCATACTCATTCTATTTTAAATGTAAAATTTGCATACAAACGAAGAAAAGTAGGAAATATAATATGTTTATTACACTTTTCACAGGTAAATTTAGTTTATCTGTTCTTTTTATTAGGGCATTCATTAAACTGTTTATCACTACTTTAGTCTTCGTCGCTAGTAAGTACGATTTTTGTATTGAATCTTATTTTTTTTTTATTTTCGTAGAATCAATGCTTATTGGTTTTTACATTCTTTAGATTCTTCTGTTAATTCACATTTAAAAAAATACTTCAGAAATCAGCGTCTGTTACGATGTTTAGTACGTGGTTTCTGATTACTTAAGAAAATTATTTGAGCATTTATTATCACAACGTCCATCAACACAAAAATATTATCATAGGCTAACGATTACATTTGTTAGCCGTTAAATACGATATGGTTATTTTTATCAAGGACGACAATTGTTCCCTTAGTTAAGTTATCTGAATAGATTACAATGCAAGATTCCTACTTGATATTTCACAGTTTATAATTCGATTCTTCATAATCATCCCCACAAAGAGACTTTTTTCATTTAAAAATAATGTTGTACTATATCTAATAAATACTGTATCGATTAAATCACTTAAATATTACATTTCTTCATCATAACTACAAAAATTTCATAATAAATATTTTAAGCGTGCTCATGCATTCAGAACATTAACGGTGATGGTATGGCATACCCACATGGTATGGTATACCCAAAGAGTCAGCCCCTAAACGCTATGACCTAAACGTCAGTTACACGAGAAACTATTCATTTTTCAAAAGGGATTTAGATGGTGTCTTGAAAAAAGTTAGTCGATGGGTATGGCATACCCCTGCGCGACAAGTGCAGGGTTAAAATTACGAGGTACGAGTCGTCAATGACACTAGTGTATCCTTTGAGTGTGATGTTAATTAATATTTACTAATTAGCCACATGAGTCAGATACATGTATTGTGGTGTTATAGATTCATAGTTTTATCAGAAAGGATAATATTGTTTCTATATTCATTCCTGGTGTTCGCAGTACAGTGAATCTCTTCTTCAAAAGTTTCCTAATCTTCATAAACAGAACTCATCATATGTCAAACTCAGAAAAGTTATAGACAGAAAAAAGGTATCTTCTGTAGTTGGGTGCACTTGGAGAGTGTTAACATGTATTAAATACTTTTTTGGATGGGAGAGGGTGGTAGGAGAGGAAGAACATGTTTTTATATTCAAACTTTTAATTTTAAATCTCTCTTATTGTTTAAAAAAACTTCTGTCTCGTTTACACTACGTTATAATATGGAATTTGTATATATTACATAAATTATGCGCAGGCATTAAGGTTGTTTAATTTTTGGCTTGGATAAGGAGAAAAAAGAAACAATTTTGATTTTAGTCAGAAATAGACACGATGATCCATTTGCTAGTCAAACCAATAAAAAAAAATACTGGATATAAAAAGATTTACAATATTCTACAGCAATGGCAAAATCAAATTAAGAGTTTCTGAAGAATATAAATTAGGTATTTTCTTTATTTTTCACTTTGTTTGTTTCAATCTAGTTTTTTCTTCCAACAAAATACATTTATGTTACTCTGTACTTCTTTCGAATAAAAAAGCCCTTTTAAATGAAGAAAAGGTTCCACCAACTCCATCTCATTTGATACTCAAGACAATGCTGTTGAACTTCTTAAAGTAATTAAAAACTAATAGGACATCCACTTTAAGGAAACAAGAAACAGAAAGTGCTAAAATCTTTGGTAGGTTTTTTTTCTCTAGATTATTTGAAATTTCACTTTGAAAAATACTTACAAGAGGATCTTTCTTAGAAAATTTTCCATTATATCCATAGTTCATTACACTTATGTCAATAATTTGCATTTTTTGAATAGATGGTGCAAATTTTCTACACTGTGTGCTTGTTCTATAAATTTACTGTATTTAATTTGAGATACAATATATTTTTCCCAAAATTTACTTTATTGGTCCAACATTATGCATCAATTTCATATGTTAGTTGCAGGAATTTAATGATAAATATCAAATAAAGCTAACTTTATAAAGTAGGATTTTCCGAAAAAGAGCTGAAACCGCATTCAATTTTGTACTGCTAAATAAACTACCAAAATATAGGAAAACGGTATGTATTTTTTTATAAAAAAGTGAAATTCAATATTACCGTAGAATTGAAATGAAATTTGATTTTCACTAAGAACATTCTGAAACATATAAAAAAAGTTATTTTGAAAAGTAGTGTAGAAAATATCAAAAACATTGGGCCATATAAAAATACTCTTTTAACACATATGAATGACATTTATAACTATTTCGGTTTTAACATATTTATTTTTTGTTGTTTTCTTATCTTCCTATATGTTACTATTTCAACTAAACAAATTGGTCCTTTAATGAAGCCTATTGTGAGTTCCAAATTCCACTAATTAATGTTAATATTTTCAGTTCATAGTAAAATGAAAATAGTAATATCTGAGTAGCTGTATTGGTACATCATATCGTTTAAGTCAAATGTGTAAATCTACATTAATTCGTTATATCATTAATTCACAAATTCCTCTGAAATATGAAAAATAAATGGCTTAAAACTGTATTTATTATTGTAAGAAATATAACATTTTGTAACTTATCATAATAATTACTTATTTAATGAAGATCTAGCAGAAATTATTAAATAAATACCTTTAAATAATATTTATTTAATGATTTAAAATTATATCATACAAAACTTTATGTTAAATAAATTGATATACGTGTAATAATATAATATTAATAAAAATGAAGCATAAAAAAAAGAGTTCGGAATTTAAAGAAATATAGTATCTCCGAAAATACTCTGGAGGCAATTAGGCAAGAAGTTATTTTTGATGTAGTGGTTTAACCGTGAAATTTCTGATTCAACGAACACAGAATAAATTTAGCGAAATCGCTATATTATGAAAACATGCTTAGTTGTTTAGGATAAAATTAAAACAAAATAGAAGAAAAAAAAAATAGAAAGTTTTTACGGTCATGTCTTTCAGATTCCTTTATTTACAATTCATAAAAATGCAATAATTCTGAGTTTTGAGAGTTTGTGTAATAACGATATCCACAAAATTAGGTCACAAACATATTTACGCTCGATGTTTCCAGATCACAAATCTATTGAATATGTTAGGGTTTGTCTAGCATTAGCCGTTTCTCAGCTTAGTTTCCCCTTTTTTAATACCCCCTTAGGAAGTAAGAGTTTCGTTTTTGGAAAAAAGGTTTTTGTTGCCAGAAATACTAATTGACACCCTCATAAATAGTTTGGCAGTTCGTTGTGAGGATTGTATAGCAGTTCACAGGGGTCACACTCCATATTAGACAGACTTTTTCCGAGGTAAATGCTTTATCTCTCTTTCATGATTTCACACTTTTTGATATGATTTGTAACTTAATTCAGAATTAAAATACTGTCCACATTGTTATAACTATATTCTTTTGTCATTTAAACACTGTAATGTATCTATGTGACAAATATCGGGCAACACCGTAAATAATTAATCCGTATTCTCGGATATTATATTTGTGACCTTAATTTTGGACATAAGTGTAATTACTCAATTTTGTTTTGCATTGTAGAACAAATAATCATTCCATTTTTTTTTCTAAATTTTCTTATCACATTCCACAGACATGGCAGTTTTGTAATCTCCCACATGCGTCACACGGTTTTTTTCTCTCTTAGAACAACTAATCAACAAGTTACTGTTTATATATAAAGAATGTATCCTATGTTGAACACTTTTGAGTGTTAGTTTGAGTCTGGTGAAACCCCCATATTTAAATAACTTATTTTTATGTATCAAATATGACCTTATAATTATTTTTATAATACTAAAACATGTACCTCTTTTCTCTTATAAATTTCAATTTCAGTTAGTATAATTTATCTTTAGTGACCAGTTATTAGTTCATCTGTAATAGACAAATATATATATATATATATATATATATATATATATATATATATATATATATATATATATATACAGTTATAAACCTAAGTATAACTATTCAGAACACCAAAAAAATATTACCCGCAGTATTATAATAACATTCTTAGGAACCAAGCCTGAAGGTTTAAACATGTTCTTAGCGCCAACCAACCTTCATCTATAATTTTGCCTATACTACTGTGCCAAATATATATATATATATATATATATTATTATTTTTCAAAAAAATATTTAATTTTAATTTCGAATATTTCATGTATAATTTAGTATTATTGAGATACTTGAGTGTTAAAGAAAAATCACCATCTAAAACTCAATAACGCTTGAGCGCATTGTTGAAAAAGAGCTGATTTTTTTTTTTTGGAAAACATTAAGTAGCCTTACCTGTAATACACTTTTCAAATGCGATACCTCATAAACTACTGTAATTTCATTAATAACTTAGCTGCAAAATCTTACATGTTAAAAGTACGTGTTGATGTATCGAGAGACATCACGTATTCGTATTTTTTTTAAATTTTGTAAACATTTTTTTATTGTGATTGATATACCTCCGCAGAAATCAGTAACTTACTTTACACGGAACAAATTGAAAGAAGTGTACTGTTTTTGTTTTTTTTATAATTCATGAAACATAGTCATTAAATGCATTAAGAGAATTAAATATCAATGAATTAGGTCAGACTATTTTTTAATATTCTTGGTTAATGAAAAAATCAAAACCCAGATACATCATCAAATATCCCACATTTTTATTTTCCCAACTCAAGCAAAAAAGAAAGAAAAATCACAATGCTAGTTATAAAAAAAATGAAATATAGCATAAACCAGTGTATAAAATAATGTATTTAATTACTTTGTTTAAATTATTTCTTTAATGAAAATGTAAATATTGTGTTTAATTAATGTTTTTAAATACTAAGCCAGTGTTTCTCAAACATTCAATATTTGTGACTCAATATTAAATTATAACTTTCATTGCGCTCCCATACGTACAATAACAATGTATTTAGTTCAAAGGACTGTACTTTGACGCTAAAGCTACAACATGACTTTAGCCTCTTAAGGGCCATAAGCGTATATACACGTCTTGTTTTTAACTAAGCCGAAGTATTAAGTGTCCTAGGCGTATATATACGCCGTTTTATTAACTCAACCGAAGTATTAATTGTCCCGAACGTATACATATGTATTTCCTAAGTACGATGGAAGCACTACTATCCATACTCCAAAGAATTTGGAATGAAATAAAAGGACCTTGACATTCTTTGCAAAGGATTTACTTGTTTCAGATGATTCGCTTCTTTATTCCTTTTCTCCATCCTCCCAATACAACACATACATAGAAAACGGTGAAATGGGAGAACAAATCGAAAAACTTTTTAAACGGCAATGAAAGAATTAATTATAAACCATTGAAATTATGAAGATAAATGTTCATTTTCTCACATAATTTTATATATGAAGTTCTGATGTCGTCACTGGTAAGTACAAAACTTGTTCTCAACTTTGTATTGTTAAGGGGGTCACTTCAAGCAGCATTTTCCCTCTCTCCGTAATGTTAAAATGACCAAGTTTAAGGAACATTTTTTAAAAATTGGCTGGTTGCACAGTCATGAATTTTTTTGTGTGTATTCATTGTATTGTTTTTATTATTTTAAAGGGAGCCTTTTTTAAAATTTTAATTAGTTTTTTTTTAAAAAAATTCATATGTGGAGTAACACGTCAAAATTTTTAAAACGATGAAAATTCTTGTACATTTTAATCCATAAATATTTTTTGAATAATTTTTTTGACAAAATCTCTCATTAAAATATTTATTTGTATAGTGTTAACATGTGTGCAAAGTTTCAAGGCTGTAAAATAAGTAGTTTTTTCAAAAATGTTCCTTTTGTGTTGAAATTTACACTTTTGAGAAATAGTGATTTAAAGTAAAAACTAACTATTAACTAATGCATACCAGAACTATAACTTGGATTGCTAGTGTCATCTGCAAGATCATCTTCTTGCCTACATTTTAATTGTTTGTTTTTAATTCTAGCTTGTTTGTTCATTGTAAAAATGACTATTCTGCTTACCTAATACACGGATGAGCTACTTTTTGCAATGCTCGACATTGGTAAAATTCAGGTGTTGAATGTTTAATACATCTAAAACTTTTAATTTGGTAATGAAGCCTTGATTATATAAGTATATATAGCTTCATGTACTATAGTTTTTTGAAGGTCCCAATTGCACAAATACTGTTTTTGGAATTATACACCAAAAATTATTTCCGCTTTCACTAATATTTTGAGTTTATCAAGCAAGCATCAGATAAATGTTCAAGATTAGTGATCTCTAAATACTTTGTTTATGCAATTCCTAATTACAATAGGTAAGTCGTGTTTATGCTTGTATGTGTAACCTTTCAGTATGGACATATTATATCTACACCACAAGTCACATCCCATGGGGTATAAACCGTGTCGTAGATTCAAACCTGTGAACATTTTATCAAAAATTATAGCCCATATAGCTTGCCTTATGGCTGACAAATTTTCCTGAGTTGTTTTGAACAGCCAAAGCATAGTAACTTTGCAATTTCTTTATTTCAGCATCTGTCGAGCCATTACGGCATCCTAGAGATTTTTTGTCTTTAAGCTTTCTGTCTTTTAATTTTAAGGCCCTAAGTCATGTCCCCATCATTTTCTCAACATGATCAACACATTCTAATTGTTCAATATTGACATATCTTTAGATTCTAAAAATGCTTTGTATGCTTTAGAGTTCCCATATAGTCCAAATATTGTGTATATCGTAAATTGTGTAATGTCTGCGAGCGATGAGAGATACAAAAAAAGTGCACCTCTTCAATTTCCATTCCCCTTTTTTCAATGTAACTTGCCGAACACTCATTGCTATGTACATCACTGTTAAAATTACATGAACATTTCTGCGATAATATTTTAGCATCAACAACTTTCCCAGTGTCCAAACTAACTGCCGTAACAACACCATTTAGAAATATATAGCTTCTTTTTAGCCAGGTACCATTGATAGCCACTGGTACATTTGGTTATCCATTATTAAATATTGTTTCGGCAGCAGCTAAAGCCATAGACACTTTGGTTACTTTCTCTGTCGCAGTATTTAATGTATGCATGGAATCGTAAAACCACTATGGTGTAAGTGACAAATGCATAACTCCGCAAAATATTTTTGCAACTGCTTCTTTTTGAATACACCTCATAGCATATAAAATTCTATTGTGTCCACTTCATATAATTTTGTATCTTTTTGATCAACTACTGTTTTAGTAAACCTGGTTTTAAGAAATGTTTGAATAAGACCACAAAAGTCACAACATATTAGCAATTTTCTAGCCAAATCCTAGATTTGGCGACCAAAATTTATGTGAATACCTTAGGCTTTACAATAATTTTATGTAATTAATGTTGTTTCAAAGCACAAAAGAACAGTACAATGTCAGGAATTTCACAGAAACATTTAAATGAATCTAAAAAAGAAACATACTCTTTATTAAACTTACCTAACTTAGATTTTAAAGCTGATTTATTTATGTTGAAATTGTCTGACTTATCTCAACATTTAAATCCATAAAAGTTTGGGTTTTTGTACATTTCTTTCCAAACTCTTTCATTTTTTAAACATTTTATTACTTAACAGAGTTTAAAAAACGTTTTGTAAACGTTTTATTAATGTTTTTGATGTAAAACACTTGTGCATGATAGCAGAAATCCGTTGCATTTAAGGAGGTAAAAAATAGGCTGTAAGTAAACAAACATCTACAACTATTCACTTCACTTCTTTCCTGGATGAGTTGCTTATCAAAATAAATTCTTTTAATCAATTTAAACCATTTGATAAGGCTGAAAAGTAGCATGTGTCTTTTGTTTTGATTTAAGAGGGCGTGGCAATCAGCGGTTTTTGGGTTTGACAGATGTAAACAACTTTTTAAAAAAATATTAAAAATACTTCTAATTCAGCTAGAGCAAAAATTTAAACTGCATTAGAAAGAAAAAGAATGATATTTTATGTTTCAATCAAAATTGAAAAATCGATTTGTTCATGGATTTTCGTGAAGTGACCCCCTTAAATTAATTATAAAATACATTGTGCACTACATTTATAAGTGTGTTATATATGTATACTTTACTTTTTTCTTGTGCCATAATGTGTTTTGTTTGTTTACTTTCAGTAAATTGATAATTTTGTTGAATAATCTTTTTTTTTGACTTTTCAATATGTGCATGCCCAATTGTAGAGTTATCACGTCCCCGTAGGGGTGTGCGCTCCACAGTTAGAGAAACGCTGCACTAAGCTTTAATTTTAGGATAATTTTCTGTCTTTTTTCTAATTATATTTGATATAAATAAGTATTTTCCGCATGCCTTGTCATAAATTTTAATTTTTTTTAATTTAAAAATATTTTAATTCCTTTTTTTATTAACGTATTTGTTGAGTATTTTGTGGTTCCAAGCATGTTTTTAAATTTAATACATAATTTGAAAAAATTCATGTACCATTTACTAACGTACGAGTATATACGCTTAATACTTTTTTATATTTGAACAACTTTATACTTTTGAAAGAAACATCATTAAACATAATACCTTATAAAAATTGTTATTAACATTTTAAAAACTCTTCTTTTATTTTTGTGATATGTTATCCTTTAATTTGTTAACATCATTAGCTGATATAATCTGATAACTTCTACTGATTTTCTAGTCATCCAATGTTTTATCTAATAAACAACACTGTTCTAAGTTTATTTTCATCTTTCGAAATAATAAATGTTAATTAATGTAGCATATTTCAAGGGATTGAAAGAAATTATTAGAAGTAGTACGTTCTGCGTTTGTTGTTACTCATACATTTATTCACTGTAATTAAAACAATTAAATTTATTTTTGCAAGTTTCATCTATATATATTTGAAACACGCAAGATTAAACAAGGAATTCAATCTTTTCTTTCTTTGTATACATGTTTTGTCACATTAATGCAATAAAACAACGTTTTTCTGTGTTTTGATGATAATTCTATTCATTGATCTTTAATTCAGATTTTAATTATGGTGTCAAAAGTCCTGGAGCCGATGTTATATGCAATCCACATGAGAGAAGGACTAAAAATTGGAAATTTCTTTGCCTTGTTCATGTTGAATCACCGAGTTAATTAAAAATAAACTTAAACTCGAATTGCATAAAATAACTCTAACAATTTGTGTTAATAATCATTTATGGAAAGAAAATTGGACAGACGAGATGGTTTTCCCTACGGATATACGTTTCTACGCGGGCTAGTTATTAATTAGTGCATAGCAAAAATTTGACAAATTTTAATTGTACAACATACGAGTATATTTAAAAAAACATACACGCTAGAAACAAGCTCAGTTGTCAATAAACAAATCAAAGATGCCCTTAAGATGAAATGATAAACTAGGGAACCACTCCATTTGTATTTGTATCGGAAAAGTAGTTAATATTTTTTTGTTAAGATATATTTATATTCTTGGTACGTTAATAAACCCCAGTATGGACTCAACTAGGCTAGTCCCAGTTATTTCTGGAATATTTTGCATTATTTTCAGCATAATTATTTCTGATAAATTTAACTACTAAGAAAAGAAACTCAGTGTGTAAATTTAATTCTGATGTTGCAACAAAAGCAAGCTTTTTTATTTAAAAGAGCAAAAGTATATGTATGGTGCACTCAAAAATACAAAATATTGCTAATATAACTAAAAAGCATATAAAGATTTACTTTACTTCAAATTTTGAATACACATACACAAAAATATGAGCATTCATATATGTTTATATATACCTGAGAAGTTTAAAGCTTTATATGTTTTCATGGCAACCACTTCAATTTTATTTTTTTCAAATTGTTTAACTTTGTTTTCTTCTTTTAAATTAGCTGAGTTGCGTGGTAGCACAATATTCAAAAAACATTTAAAACATTCTAATGTTCCTTTACTTTACTTAAACATTTCAATGTGGGCAATTTACACTAAGACAAATTGTCAATAATATTTTTTTTCTAAATCTTAATTGCTGCTGTGTTCGAACCTTAAAAAATTTCGCTTATATCTTTATTTTTTAAATAAAACTTACAATATTCTTTAATTGTTTTGAGCAGTGTAGTTGTTGTTGCTTTTTTCCCTGTGACTAATTCTGCTAACGATGAAAGTTTATCTCTTCTATACCCAATGTTTATGTTATTTTCCCTTTTTATTATGGATATTGTCTAACTTAACATTTCTCAAACTGTGTGTCGTGCACGCTTAGGGAATTGTGAAAGCTCTACGAGGAAAGTGCGAGAATTTTAAAAAGTGAAAAACAAAAGATTATTTTATATATATATATATATATATATATATATATATATATATATATATATATATATTAATTTACCGAAAGTAAAGAAAAGAAATATATTCTAACATAATAAAGAATAATACATATAAATTAATCAGTACTGCACACTGTATCTTATAATTAATTTAAGAATATTAAGTTAAGAACAAGTATAATAATTACAAGTAATATCATGGCTTTGTCGTGTATAGTATTATATACAAATGTTAAAAAATTAATCTTTAAAATTTGTGCAGTTCATAGTTAATCAATTAATTGCCGATTGCTATATTGAGGGGGGGGGGAAGGAAAGAATAAGCAAAGATTCTGCAAAATAAGTAAATTTTTCGCAAACGCTGTGAAGGTCATTTTAATGCATTTCAAAGTCTTCAGAATAATTTTACAGATGGATACGTTACTACGTATTGTCTATATTAGTAATAAATGAATAGCTATAAATAATTTTCTCTCCTTGAGATTATTTAATATAGTATTGTAAAACTTAATACAGTAGTTTAATGCAATGATATTTAGTATAACTGTTTATTAACGAATACGTATATTACTTTTCAAGCACCAAAATGGCAATTGTGTCTCAATTTGTTTTCATCACAAAAATAAATGTAAGTCAATTTGATAACATAAGAAATCATTAATATGACTCGAATTTCAATTTGTAAAATACATTTTTTCAACCCTTACTTTAAAATTTGCAAGAAGTTTTCATTTTCTCCAGCGATTCTTAATTTATCAATGCAAATATTTGACATTAATGTGAGAATATTTAATCTCATGGCAGTTCGTTCTTTCTTTATGCTTTTTTTGATACATAAGAAAAGGCATATAAGAAACTTTGCTTGAGAAGCATAATAACAATTTTAATATGCTATTAATATTGGTCATGGATAAAATATCATTTATTAATTACAGAACAAAAATACCATTAGAAAATATTTTATTTCTGCAAGAAATTAAAATGAGTTGAAACTAAAAAGAACAAACAGAGTGACATGGTAAAGCACAGGTGAGAAAAACCGGTTTTACAAAATTCGGATTTATTAAAAAAGAAAAATGGAAACCACAAAAAATTACATTTTAACTAAATTACATTACCTAAATCAAATTACATTACTTAAATTTTATTACTTTTATGCATTTATATACTTTGTAAACTTAAGTTTTTTTCAGCAGTGGAAAACATGAGAAATTTGTCATATCCATGTCCCGATGTTGTTTTCATCAATATATGCTATCTCATCTTCATGAACACTGATACTCTGATCAGAAAATGAATAATTAACATCGTTCTTCTAGATTGTTTTAAGTATATTACATTTTAATTACTTTTAAATTATGTCAGATTTAATTTCATTCAGTGTATTTTGCTTTTGCCTGTCCCAGAATTTTCAGACTGGCATAATACATTTGTTTTTGTTTTGTGTCGTTTCACCTTCTAACAACCACGTATCCACTGTATTTATAATTTCATTCGAAAAATGCACTTATTGAAAGACATAACTAATGGTGTTAAGCGACGTAGAAAAACTGTCATATCATTGTATGCACTACTTCATCATTTTTTTCGTATTATCCCTTAGATTAGAGCCAAAAATGTCTAAATTTATAGTATATTTTGAAATTTGTAAGACAACATGACACTTTTCATTTTATTTTATACTTAATTTTGCAATGATTTTGTAGATCCATCCTTTCAAGATAATTTCAATTAAATCACCTAATTAAAAATTACACTCTGTCATCGCATTTCTTTTAAAGGTAACCATAGATTTTTATTTATCGATTTTACTCTATAATATTTTTATTTGAACACTATGGTGGAAAAAGAATTGTAAAATGTAGTAGTTTTTGTTTTAAACGTAAGTTTCTAATGTTTCTTTCCCACAAGTTGGTGTTTCATCCATATTTCTAATATGTGACAATCCATGAATTCGAAAATGACCCAAATTATGGCTTTTCACTCATCATTTTCCTGGAACACACTCTTTTGTTTGTTGTAAATTTTTATATATGCCCAAGAATACTCGTATGATTTGGATAAGGAAGAGAGGATTATTTCATGCTTTAACTATCATCTTAGAAGCTACAGAGTTAAAAAGTTCTAAGACGTAGGGATGGGGCTGTTCGGCTCTTGAATTTGAAAAAAAAACGGAAAAAAATAGGTGATTTTTCTGTTTATTTTGTGTAATTTTTTCACTCAATTTTCATATATTTCAGCTTCCGTTCCCTTTTTAAGTTTCAGCCTCCAAAAAGCCCAAATAATAAATATATATATATAAATGATTTTTTATAAAAGAGATTTAAGAGTGGGTACTAGGGGGGGAGGTTCTTACAGGAAATGTTCGATATATTCATATCGTATCTTGCTGCCCATATGAATAAGTCTCCTTCTTCGTGTTTTGGGCTGTAAATCTCCAGATTTGACGCTGTTTTAAAATTAATTACTCAAATAATTAAAGTGGTGAATCGTTATCTTCCTTGCTCTCGTGTTTCCGGTCACATAGTCAATTATGTGGTGTTCTAAGCAGTGATTCTGTGTTTCCAAGTTGTATAAATTGTGCGAAACAATTATATGTGTACTTCGTCTTTTTAAAATGCAACTTTAATAAGTAAGTTTAAGTTGTTATTTACATTGAATATTGCTTTAAAGCTTAATTTTAATATTTGACTTGAGAGTTTTAAAACCATTCTTTCAGTAAACATAGCTTTTACTGTTTTTTGTGGTCGATTGACTTTAAAAACATAAACGAAAACAAAATAGTGTTAAAAAAAAGGAGGAGGCGCGTTATGTAAACATTTTGCGTATCTCGGCAAATTGAAGTCACATTCGAATTCGAGAGGTCAGTATACATCAAAATATTCTGGAATGGCGTCGATTCCGATTTTCATACAGCGCACTGTAATTTATTATTCAGCGCAGCAACATTATATGGTGAAACCCTTTAGCGGGCAGTGGCTACAGATTAAAAATGTTTTCTCCAAGTGGATGTTGAATATTTAGTCTATTTGTATGCGTTAAGTGAAGCTAAAACGCCTAAAATTAATACGGAAGGCAACACGATACCTTTTTCTTTGTATTTCATGTTCTCTGATGATTATTTAAAAACATTCTTTCTCAGTGTAATTCTATTAATTGTATTTTGATTATTATAAATAAAATTTCTGATATTTGAAAAAAAAATTGGCATGTCTTAAGTATACCTTTCTCTCATCTGAATGAGGGGCTGCGGTAGCCCAGTGGTTATGGTATCCACCATGGCAGGCATGTCATGAGTTCAATCCCAGTACCACTAAAGACCCGCCGTGTAGGGCAGCGATGCACGTTAAATCTGTCGAGAGCTGAAACGTCCTCCCGTTGGTGTGGTGTGATAGTTAGGAGAGGGGGATACCAGCTCAGGTGTCGTCCACGTCACTTGACCATGGTTCAAAATTACGTGGTCCGTCGCCAAAAGCCCTCGTGTTGCTGAACAGTGCGACGTTAATATTAACTCACTCACTCTCATCTGAATGAATTAAGCAATTTTACAATTAAAAAAAGTTTTATTTAGGTTTTTGGAAATATTTTTTTTTATATGTGGATAGAGGTTCTATCCACTACCCACCTAGAACAGAAAAATGACCTCGACATTTTCTGTTTTCCTGTACTCGAGAGAGAGCACTTAGAATTATGTGAGAAAGTTGGGGGTTGGAAATAAAAACAAACTTTGTTTACATTATGTGTTACAAGATTCTCGGTTTGGAAAATATTTTATTACAGCTTTTCCGCTCGGAGAAAACGTTTGCAATTTATAAAGTTCCACAGTAAATAGCTATTAAAATTTGTGAAATAATTAATTTTAGTTTTCAGAAATATTACTTTATTTCCTGGATTATTACTTTCAGCAAACAAAAAGCGAATCACTGTTCTCCATCCTTTCCATCTTGTTGCAGATAGATAATATAGCTGCCATGCTGAAGGGTATGCTACACCCCAATTACTACAATGAATGACGAGTGACACGTGGTATACATTTGTTGCCGACTACCGCTCAATCACTGTTGTCAAACCTTGGAAAGAGAAAATGCAAATGTTCATTTGCTATTTGACTTTCTCTTGTATATGCATAGCAATAATGTTTAAAAATGATTTATAATTCGCTTTTAGAGCAAACTAATGCAGAGTATAGTAAATTAAGTATGAATAAAATTAATAATGAGAAATGTTTGCAATTGTGTGTGTTACGAAGCAAACTGTTGATCAGTAGGCACGATGAAAAAAAAAAGGATCCAGAAATGCATAACATAAAAAACACAATTAAAATTAAAGTATCTGCTTTTTAATAGCAGATAACAGCCATTTTTATTTACTTGTAATTGAAAAACTGTATTCACAATATGAGGGTGTTTTTTTTTTAATTTTGGGATGCCATTTAATAGTAAATGTTTTGATCCATTTAGGAATCTATATTTTTTTTTAAAAGAGAAACATGATTACCATAATGGTTTCTTAAATCTCATATAATATTATGCAATTTATTTTTAAATCATCTTGCTAACAGCTTAAATTTGTTATTTCTGTACAGCTATTTTGAGAACTGTTTTAGGAAAAATATATTTTTCCAATAATTTATAATTTATTATGTATAACCTGAGTTGTCTATGTAATTATTTCTGAAAGTTTACTTTGCGTGTTTCAACAAAATTTAGTAGCAAAATCAAATTTCCTCATACTATTTATAAGATTTTTATTTTGCATTATTACTTTGGTTTCGGTTAAAGTAATTATTTGATAAGGGCTAGTGAATATTAAAAGTAATTTATTAACATATTGTAATCACTGCATTATGCTTTTGCTAGCACTGAGAAGCTCCCAACATTTATCATAAGAAATGCCTGAGAGTATATAATTAATAAGTATCTTCTTTTTTTCTATAACAAAGTTAAAATATTCAAAGTCTTCGAATTTTTGTTACATTATTACTTGGGATATAAATCACTCAGCTTCATTCAATAATTTAAAGTTAAGAAAATGAAGTTCGTTACAAGTATGTATAATATAAACTCTGGAGTGTTATTATCTGTTATCTACTATTTTCTGTAGGAACGAAAAATACAGTTAAGTGATACAGGGAGATATTTAATAAATTAGCTTCAGAAAAAATTAAAAAATTTAAAAAAAAATTATAGACGAGTACAAAAGAGTTTCAGGATTCCATTATGTGCTAATGGTTAAAGTTACATTAGACTGATAGCAGATTATTTACTCATCTGTACATAAAAAATATACATATAATGTTTGATACTTATATTTATTTCAAATATTACAAAATATTTAATTAATACATATAAGTATAGGCCACATGCGAGGTACAATCCAAAAATTCGGGGCCTACGTTCATTCTGACTGCAAAAGCAAATACCTAAATCTAAACAGTTTGAAATGGATTCTTCCAAGACTTCCCTACCTTCACAAGTTGAGTTAGTCCATGCCATAAGACAGAACCTAACCAAATCTGATATTATCCGAAGTTAGTTAGCCTTACTTACTAACTTAGAGCCGTAAGAGAGATGTCGTTACTTGAGAAGTGCTGCAACATTAAATTATGCAAACGCTTAGGGAAACACAAAGGAAGACTTTGGAATTGCTAAGAAAGGTGTATAGCAGCATTTATTAAACTGAGGGGCGTGATAATTCTACAAGGGGGTAGAACATATTAAAAAGTCGAAACCAAAAAATTATTTTTAAAAAAAATATTAATTTATACAGAAAGTATTCAAAGCAAATTCATTCACACATAATAAAATATATAACAAACTTCCACACTGATAAAATGCACTTATAAATGTATCAGTACTATATAATGCATTTTATAATTAATCTAACAATACTTAACTACAGTCCCTTGCCAAATTATTAGTCGCACTCCTGTTTTTTAATAATCCATTGATTTATTTAAGTTTATATGCAATACTTTCGTATTTAAACATATATCCAATAGATTTTAGATGAGTAAATTTATGATATATTTTGTATTTGTATTTATTTTTCACACATGGCAGCACAAATTTAATAAATTGTCACACGAACGTAAACAAGTCAAGAACCTGCTCGAGTCGCGTTCACGCATGCTTCACTTGCGGACGTATTTCTGTGGATTAATGTGCTTTGTTTGCTAATTTAGCAGTTTTATTTTATGCAGTTATTTGTTTATTTCGTGTGCGGCGTTTAAATGATCAGTTTGTACACTTTCAGCATGGGTAAAAAACGCGATTTTTCACTCTGTAAGAAAGCAGAAGTAAATTCCCTTGTGAATTCAAAAATGTTTGCAAACCGCTAAATATCACGAAAGCTGAAAGTTTCTGAAGCTAGTGTACGACGCATAAAGAAGAAAATTGAGTCAGGGGAAGAATTGAGCCCAAAAAGAAAGAAAAAATGTGGCAGAAAGCCTATTTTCCCTCCAAGGCCAGAAAGATCTTTTAAGACAATTTGCCTTGAAAACAGATTTGCTACCACAAAAGTGATAAAATCGCCACTCCAAGATATTAATTTGAATGCTTCTGAACGCACTGTTCGACGAAAATTAAAAAGATTTAAATTTTAAGACCTGCCGCCCCACCAGGAAGTCCAAGTCAAACCCTGCAACAAAATCAAAGCGTCTGAATTGGGCCAAACACTGGCGTGATAAAGATGTGTACTTCTGGAGATCGGTATGTTGTTATAATTTATTCACAAACAAAGTGTTTAACCATTTTCTATTATAGAAGGAACAGAAAAATTTTTATTTATTATTTTTTTTTATTTTTGACACGTCTGCTTCAGTGATAAAAGAACATTTGAAATTTTGCAGAAAAAGCTCAGTTTGTGCGTCGTCGTGATGGAGAAAAGTTTCATTCTGACTGTGTTGTTCGGACTGTGAAACACCCTACAAAAATAATGATTTGGTCAGTCATCAGTGGCAAGGGTACCGGACGTCTGGACGTGGTTAAAGGTATGATGCGGCAAGACCAGTACAAGATGTATTGCAAAATCGCTTGATTCTGCAGCTAGAAGAATGGTTTCTAAATAGAAAACCCTACATTTTTATACAAGATGAAGCTCCTTGACATACAGATCGGTCTATCAAACCTTTTTTGGGACAACAAAATATCCCTTTGTTGGATTGGCCGGGTAATAGCCCTGATATGAACCCAGTCGAAAACATTTGGGAGTTAATGAAAAGAGAAGTGGCTAAAGATGTGATTACAAATAAAACACAGCTCTTAGAAAGAATAATTCACGTGTGCAATCATCCTCCTCAAATGCAGAAGACAGCACAGTCTTGTATTGATAGCACGCCGCGCAGAAGTGAAGCTCTCATAGCGGCTAAAGGTGGCTCAACAAAATATTAATATTTAATTATAATTGTTCCTGTTTTCTTTCAAGAGCCAATAAATACATATTTTTTCTTTAATTATGTTTTATTTGTGATAATAATAGATTATTAAATGGACAACCAAAAAACACACACTGTATCTAATAAATACAAAAAACCTGTATAGTATCACCCGATAATTAACATTTTTTCATAAAATCTTATAGTGCGTCTAATAGTTTGGCCAGGGACTGTAAGAACAAGTTTGATAATTACTCGTGACGCCATAAGCTTGTATTAATACTTATCTTGATAATATGTACGGTTCATAATTAATCCATTAACTGCCGATTAAAAATTACAAGTTCCCTTCTTAATGTCATCGTTTTCCACGTAGACGCGAGTATGTGCTATTTTTTGTTGAGATAAGGGCAGTAATAAATAAGCAAATACTCTCTGAAATAAGTAAATTCTTCGCATACAAAGTTAAGGTCCTTTTATTGCATTCCAAAGCCTTCGGAATAATTTTACGCATAGCAGTGCAAAGAAACGACCATACTTCGAAATAGCGTATATATACGTCCATAAAATTGATGATTTGTCTGAGGTTGTGGTATATTTAACTGTAACCAGTTAAAGACTTAACTGTGACTGAGTGGAGGATGGTATATAAATAACACGCAACATAACGTTCTGCTTGTCCATTACTAGAAGGCTTGAAAGGTGCACTAGTTTTGTGCCTAACTCCATTTTTATGCATAAATCGCTGAAATTCATAGGATGTAAACTGAGATCCATTATCGCTGACAAGTACCCTAGGTAATCCGAATCTTGCAAAACTATCTCGAAGACATTCGATGGTTTTCTTGGTTGTGGTTACCTTCATAGGGTATACTTCTAACCATTTGGAATGAGCGTCAACGATCAGAAAAAACGTGTGTTCAAAAATTGGTCCAGCAAAATCTACATGAATACGTTCCCAGGGCATACTGGGATATTCCCAGTAATGAACTTTAGATTTTGGAGGATCAGCCTTATATCTAGCACAATCGACACAGTTTTTGCGGCTTCTTCAATATCGTTATCTATATTTTTCCAATAGACGAACGATCTAGCTATAGCCTTCATTTTTACTATTCCTAAGTGTCCAGCATGTAATTCTTCCAGAACGTTCTTCCGAAATTTCCTTGGAATACAGACCCTTTGTCCGTACATAATACAACCATCCTCAATGGTATACTGGGCTTCCCTCCCTTGCAAATCTTTACCTTCCCTTAAGGCTCTTAAGAGTGGACCCAGCTCAATATCTTTACTTGTCTCCAGTCGTAACTCCTTAGAAGTAACCGGTAATGCTTCAATCTGTGACATCTGAAATATTGTGATGTCATCTTTAACTTCAAGCTCTTCGGATGTTTTTGGTAAATGAGAAAGAAAGTCTGCATTTCCGTGGTCAATCGTTTTACGGAATATTATATCAAACTCAAATGACTGCAAAATGAGCGCATAATGTAAAAGTCGGGTAGCTGCCAACACTGGTAAACCTCTTTTTGAACCAAAAATAGCTATCAAAGGTTTGTGATCTGTTATCAAAGTGAATCTTGTACCTTTCAAATATAGATAAAACTTTCTTACTGCCCAAACTATTGAAAGAGCTTCCTTATCAATTTGGAAGTATTTTTCTCGGACCCAGATAAAGTTCTTGATGCGAACGCGATCGGACGTTCAGAGCCATCTGGATACACGTGTGACAGATCACAACCAATACCAACTGGAGATGCATCACTAGCTAAAGTTAAAGGTAGGCTAGGATCATAATGCACCAAAATTTTAGGTGAACAAATTTCCTTCTTTATTTGCTCAAAGGCAACCTGGCAATCCTTCGACCATAAAAATCTAACATTTTTTTTTTGTTAAATTATTAAGAGGATTAGCAATAGTAGCTAAATTTTCACAAAATTTCCCGTAAAAATTAACTAACCCTAAGAAGCTTTTTACTTCATGAACATTTCGGGGTACAGGAGCATTTACAACGGCTGAGATCTTTTCGTCAGTTTTATGTAACCCTTTTGAATCGATTCTATGCCCAAGAAAATTTATTTCATTTTGGAAAAACTTACTTTTATTTAAATTAAGCTTTAGCCCGTGTTCTCTACATTTCTTAAAAATTCCTCTAAAGCTGTAAAATGTGAAATTTCATCGCTCCCTGTTATTCTAGCATCATCCATAAAGACCTTGACTCCATCCATACCCTGAAATAGTCCGTCAACATAGCGCTGCCAAATAGCAGGTGCCCCATTTAATCCATACATAAGTCTTTTACAAATATATAATCCCTTGTGGGTATTTATAGTCATTAATTTCTGACTGTCGGGATGGACTTTCATTTGCAAATATGCATGCTTAAAATCTAATTTTGTAAATTGTTTTCCCCCATTTAAACTACCAAAAATTTCATCCAATCTTGGTAAAGGATGCTGAGGAACAATTAAATTTGGATTCAGGGTTACTGAATAATCAGCACATAGTCTTATACTACCATCGGATTTAACAACAGGGACTACTGGGGTTGCCCATTCAGAGCTGTCGACTTTTTCTATGATACCCTCTTTTTCAAGTCTGTCAATTTCGTTTTCAACTCTACCTTTGAGAGCAAAGGGTACTGTTCGAACCCTACAAAATATAGGTTTTATTCCATGTCTGAGTTTTAATTTAGCCTCATAATTGTTTATTTCTCCTGATTTATCATCGAAAATATCCTTATACTCTCTTAGAAGGTTATTTAAATTTTGTTCAGTTTTTGCTCTAAAAGCTTTAATAGCCGGCCAATCTAAATGTATTTTATAGAGCCATTCCCGACCCAGAATAGTATCTAAGTTTTCTTTCACAATGTATATGTTGCTACTTTAAAGCAATCATTAAGAGCTATGCATAAATACGAAGGTACTATACAGCAGAAATTAAGTACATTTTTAATGCAATACCGAAAAGCTCCTAATGTAACTACAGCACATTACTAATTACCGATACAATTTCGATGTTGCGTGTTATTTATATACCATCCTCCACTCAGGCACAGTTAAGTCTTTAACTGGTTACAGTTAAATATACCACATCTCCTTTATATGTTTTAAAAACTATATTTGTAGGTTTAATTTGTTTATTTGAAATTTTCCTGAAATTTCCAATACTCATTACACTAACCGCTCCCCCGTATCTAATTCCATAGAACAACTTTTGTTTTCAATTTTTAAATTTATCATAATTGGAGGTCGTTTTGGTTCTTCCTCGTGTAATATATAATCCAGAATTTTTAATTCGTATAGTGGAATTCTATTTCTATCTTCAACTTCATTTAATAGAGTTACCTGTTTTTGTTTAACCGATTTCGCATTTGCCTTTTTAGATGCGAAGCATGCCTGTTTAATGTGCCCAATTTTCCCACAGAAATTACATGTACTTGAAATAAATCTACAATTCTCTTTTGCATGGTTGGTACCTGTGCATCGTGAACAATATAATTTTTTCTTTCGGCTTTTTGTAAAATTGGATTTTTTATCCATGTGTTTTTTAAAAGTTTTCATTGAATTTATTGCTCGGCCCATAATATCATTTGTCCCTTTAAAAGCTTTTTCCATAGCCAGTGCTATATTTAGCGTTTTCTCGAGATTAATATTATCTTCCTCAAATAATCTATCTAAAATCATTTTATCCCGCAACCCGCTTACAAATACGTCGCGTAACATAATATTCAACATATCTTTATCATAATCACAATTCATTGCTAGAGCCCGAAGCTCGGCAATGTATGTACTAATACCTTCCCCTGCAGTCTGTTTTCTGTTTAAAAATTTGTGACGAGAAGGTATAATTAAAGGTTTTGGGATCAAATGTTCCTTAAGTGCATCTTTTAATTTATCTAACGTTTGGTCGGAAGGAATGTCAGGTGCAAGCAAATTCTTTAGTAACTGGTACAATTTTGCACTAAGAGACGAAACAAAAACCTTAGCTCGATTTGCTATTGGTACATTCTGTACATCTAAGTAAGTTTCGAATCTTTCAATAAAACTATCGAAATTTTCATTTTCTTCATCAAATTTTTCAAATTGTACAGTTACTTTATGACTATAAAAATCTTCTCTAATTTGCAGCGCTCGAATCAAATCTTGATTCTGCCGGAGTAAGTCTGCAATTTGCTGTTCCATGGTTCCTTCCGATTAAAGAGAGAGAAAAAATTTCCTTTACCTTGAGCAGTTTTCAGGCAATGCCTTATCCAAAAGAATCTCCAATATATCCCATCCTCGTCGCCAACTGTTGTGTTGTGTTGTGTGGGTTCAAACTATAATTAGATGCACATTTGAACGACTTCCTCCTTGAAGTATTATTTATTTACATTGTTAAATGGACTAAAATAATATACAGATCTATGAATATTAAAAAAAAATTCATTCTTTGACTTAATTAAAGTGAAATAAAGAATTACTTTATTTATGAATATGATATAAACATATTCGTTATGAAAGCATTTAAATGAAAGTACAAAATGGATGCAAATGATGAAATATAAATGTGCAATCTATTGAATAATAAATTCTACTAAAAATCACTCCATCATTGTTGAAGATTCTTCCTCTTTTATTGTTTCTTTCAATGTGGCTGCAGCACTTAAAAGAACACCCAATTCTTTATGTCTTGATTCCAGTTTTGATTCAAGCTGTTTCTTTGACTCTCCAAGACCGTTTATTTCTTCATTTAAAGCCTTAAGTTTAATTTCTGTTTCTTTTTTGTCAGGCAGTTTAACAATGATTTTTGCTAAAGCATCATACTTTTGTTTCTGCTCTCGAATTTTTTTGGCTTCTTTTAACTCTTCCTTCTTCTTTAGAATTGTATCTTGCATTTGAGAAATCTTTTTTTTTATTTGACATTCCAATTCTTCATAATTCTGAATTTCCCTCTTGTTTGCAAGCTGTGCTTGGTGAGATTTACTCATTAACAGTTCACAGTTTTCTAAGGATGTTACTAAACTTCCATAGCCTAGAATAATTTGCTCTTCAGATTCATGCTTATTATCACACCAGTTCAAAAAACTGCGTAATAAATGAGTAAGTCTTCTCTCGTCGCCCATTCCATCCCCATCCATAAGAAGCTTCCGTCGGAAAACTTCATCATCACTAATTTGAATTGTTTCCTGAGCAGAATTAGCCATTGCCATGTCTACGAAGAAATCGTTAAAGAGAGTGAATTTACTTGCGGAGGAGAAAGAAAATTAATAGGCATATGACATTCTCTCTCTGCCGGTTATATACGTCAGTGGCACTTAAGAGGTTAAAGTCGTGTTTAAGGTTTAGCGTCAAGGTATAGTATTATAGATATAAATGCATTGTTATTGCATGGCTGAGGGAGCGCGATGAAAATTATGATTGAATATTGGGCCCCGAATACTAAAAGTTAGAGAAGCACTGGTGTAAGGTGAATCGACCACAGCGAGATCCAAGGTTTACGGAAGGTCATGTTGTTTTATCTAGGGCCCAGAATCCATCGAATATGATGCAAGTTTTATACGATCTTGGACTTCACGAAACGCTGCAAATGCTGCATTGGTGTCTGAATATATTCAGAAGGACCGTCACCAAATGCTTCAAAAGATCTCTGAGGATACATACTTCTAGAAAACAAGTCGCCCGCTCATTCTAACTAAAGATTTCAACAATCACCACGTATCCAGTACATTTTCCCTCAAGTTTAGTCAACTAGACAACAGCAGTAACGAATGAAAATAGTCTTGGTGATTAGGTACTTGATTAATAAAGTTATTTAATCTTCAAAGCGGGTAAGGCTTTTTTAACCACGTCATTTCAGGTGACGAAATGAGCTGTTATAATTTGTTTGACATTCAATCGAGGCGTGCATCTTCAACATTAACGTTACACGATTCACCGCAATCAGAAAAATTCCAGCTGGGTCTGAGTAAAGGAAAATAAATGAAAGAAGTATGTTTTTTTTCCTTCTCTCAAGCAATTGTACACTCATAATTGATTCCGGAAGGCCCACCAGTTAATAAGTAGCATTTTGTATTTATTCTACGTCGTTTGAGAGAATCTGTTCGTTGTAAAATGCCTCAGCTTTCGCAGAGTTGCGACTGGTGCTTTCTGCATGAGAATGCATGATCAAATCGATTTCAATTGGTAAACCAGTTCCTCACAAAAACTCACACAAATGTGCTCCGACATCACCCTATCCATCGAACTTAGATTCTTGTGATTTTTACATGTGAATGAAAAAAAAAACATTTACAGAGACAACGTTTTGTGTCATCGGAGGAGATGAATTCAGCATCACAAGCTGCTTTATGAGAAGTTGCGATAAATGGCTTCCACCGGTGCTTCCAGAAGTTCATTGAACGCTGGCAGAAGTTTACCTGCTTCGGTGCTGTCAACACTATTCATATTATCGTTTTAAATAACCTTGGCCCCGAACGTTTGGATCATACTACATATTACATCAATATATGTGTATAAATTAATGAAAATAAGGAGACATTTTTATAAAGTTATTTTTGTTTGTTTACTTCTGTACAACATAATCAAGATTCATTGTGCTTGTTTCGATTTTAAAAATTATTAAAAAAGAATGCTTTAAAAGGATATTTAAATTATTCTACAATGTAATGCACTACTAATACGTAGACATTTTATCAACAGTTGAGGCTATACACTACTTTATTGTTTAATTCAATTCTAAGGTGGCTAGCTAGGTCATTTTATGTAATTATATTTAAGTAAAATAGATTTTAAAAAAATAAGATCTGAAGCAATAAAATGTAATTAATGATTATCTATTATTTTATCATTCACGTTTCACGTTACTAAAAAACAATAAGATAATTTCCATTAACTTGAAAGTCTCAAATATTATATATTGTAATAAACGCATCGCGATTTTTAGTGTTTGGGTGTTAGAAGAAAAAACATCAGACATAATCAGTAAAAATTCGAGAATTTATTGTTTCTTCAACATAAATCGACAACTCAGGGTAGGAATTCCACACCACTACTAAATGTAGGAGCAATAACACACCAAAAAGGATACTTAATATTTGAGTATAAACTAATTTGCTTACTCATGTCACATTTTAGACCTCCACGGTCTAATTCACTTTAATTATGCTATCATCAGTTGTATGACCTCCGGTAGTTATTATTAATCTCTATCTTATGACTAAATCTTCAATTAGCAATATTTGATCATCCAGAAATTACTCGCCGGCTAACTCTTGACTTGCTCTCAACTAACTTCGCGTATCTAAAAGTCAATGCTTAAATAGAACCATTCATATAAATAAATCGAGTCTTTGTCTTCGGCAGAAAGTTTTCAATCGAACAACTATTTAAAAAGAAAAAACAATTTACACCAAGATGATTGGTACAAATTCGCGAATAAAACCATTGCACTATCTACGTTTTTAATGAAAGAAAATATTATGTAATTAGGAACGAAATTATTAAAAAAAATGCATTCAGTAGAATTTTCATTTTTACAGATTTATTTCATATAAGATATATATATATATATATATATATATATATATATATATATATATATATATATATATATATATATATATATGCTACATGTACAATCGGAAAATATACGTATAAATATATTTCCCCTGTATTGCTTCGCACACAATCACTTTTTTTTAAAAAACAAAATATTTAAAGAAAGTTAGAATTGCCTTATAGTAGTTGGGTTATATCCCTCTTCAGAATATAACCCAAACATTTTATTAAAAAGCTTACGATATTTATTAACTTTGTTATTAAAATTTTACAGTGATTTCAGTTACTTCTATGCTGTACATTATATTAGTTAACATTTTAGTAAAGTTAAGGTTAGATTGTCTAGTGTCGCTTTTATTATTTTTATCCTAATTTTCAGTATAAAACATCTGTACATTTTCGATCAAGTACAAAACGGATTTATAAACAGATAATGTGTATTTTCTTCTCTTGAGAGGACTTGGTATTCCAAAAATGACTGACCTATCGTTTTTTTATCTTTATTTAATCTTATTCTTTGCAATATTATCTTTCTATTTATATATCATGTGTGCAAGTCGGAAAGTTAGAAGTTGAAGAAAACTTCATCTGAAAAAAAGTTAGGCAATTCAGCCGCACCCTCTTTTTTGAAGAAAAAGCGTTATGATAAGAAAATCTATTTTACAAAGAGAAATAATAACTATAAAAATCAATGTATAATATATAAAGTAGAATATTTTCGAGGCAATATAATAATGCAAATTTTCTTCTTTGTGAAATGTGTGCCTGTAAAGTTATTGAATTATGCCATTTTATATTAAATATTTTATAATTTAAGTTCTTATTCTTGATGTGGTTTTCATACAAATATAATACTTTAATATTATGTGAATAAAAAAAGTAAACTTCCTTTCGTGACAGAAAAAAAATAACATTTTTGTTGAATTTTCTTGTGAGCAATTGATACCTTCTTAAAATGGATCATTTATAAAAATGTATGGGTTAAGAAATAATAAAATGCAATTGTTTTAAAGAAAAATATACAACTAATATCTTAAAGTTGTATTTTAAGTTTATTTAAGCAATTTTATATTTTTTTTCAGAATTATAAGCTTCAAAGTGGTTTTTCTAAGTTTGTGTTTTTCGAAACATCAGTGCATTCAAAATGCTACTCCTTACACAACTATTTACCAATCATTTTCCATTGTTTTGCTGTGTGTTGCATATAAAACTTGTAACAAAATTAGGGATCCATTTTGCTGTAAACGGAATACTTTTTTTTTAAAAAAATTAAAATGTACGAGATGTTGGCTTTTTCTTTGATTTTTAGCATGTATATCAACATTTTACTTTTTTTTTCTCAACAGCGAATTAGGTTACTGTAAAATCGATGCCTAAAGTTGTTCATAACATCTATACAAATATTACAAAAAATCAGGTAAAAAATAATTACTGGAGTAAGGTTTTAAACTTTTCCAAATTTTCTTCAAAATACTTAAATTTTTAAAATTGTGTGAATAATATGTGAAAAATGTCATCTCGTATCATTTTCCTAAATAGAAACACTATATAAAATGTTAAAATATAATTTTTAAATACATAAAGAAATAAAGTATCTCAAAGGGTACCAAGTCATCTTAAGACTCATCTTCAAAGTATCGTATGATGATAGATAAATAAAGTGGTGATTGCATGTTTTGAAATTTTCAGGAATACAATTATGCACATAAATATTTTTTTCAAAAACAGGAAGCTTCGGTATTTTTTCAGGCAGGTATATATAACTTCACTTTTTTAATCAGTATTTTTTGTTTTGTTTAAGAATGTGAGTTAATAATTCGTAAACGTTTTCCTTTAAAACAATGTTTTGCATATTAGTGCTGGTAAAATCTAACAAATGTATCTTTTTTCTAAAGTACTTTTAATTAAGTTTAATTGTTACAGTTTGCGCGTCAGTTTTTTTTTTTTTAGTAGTCGTACTAAAAGATTACAAAAGTCTGCAATTTATATCAAGAAAATTGCCATCATTGTGTGTGATATTTTGAATTTGAAACTTCTAAAAATGTAAATAAACAAGGGTTACAAACATAAAACGTTGCACCAAAAGGAATTGATAGAATGAGAAAGAAACGAACAATATATATAATGTTTACTTTAACATTATACTAGTAACACAGATAGAGAGTAACGTAAGCTCAGTCGATCTGCGTTATTGCTATAAGGTTATATGAACACACGAAGATACGTGTCTATTTAAGGTGCTGATGATAGTTTTAACACTAGAATGTGTGGGATACCCCCTTTGCTTTGTCGCACACTATTGCGAGTTGCAAATCAACCGGGAATTTCGCTAGTATGCGATATCTCTAGTGAGATATTTATCATGATTTACTGGAATATTATCAATTTCATGAGCACTTTCTCCAGATTCTTCGCAGTCACTTTCATTCAATCTTATGTCTTCATCGGATTCTTAATTAGAGAGCCGATTCATTCTCAGAAATCTCCCGCAATAAATTAGCAATTTGATCAGGGTTTAGATCTTCCCTAAGAGCCAAAGTTTCAGAGTGTTCTGCATTAAATTCGAAAACTGAATAGGATTTTTTATGACCACATAAACAAATACTATGTAACGAAATACTCAGACACAACAATTTTAGTATAATTGACACATTTACACTGTGAATTAAACAACACTGCATTTATGTTCAAAATATGTTTGATAGAACTTTGGGAAGTTTGTTTTAATAATAGTATCTACTTGTTGGGAACCAAATTTTGTTGAACGTGTTTGTTTATAATGATAAATTGACTTTGCGTGGAAACAAACCAGTAGACATTATGTATATTTAGTTGTAAAATCTTTCCTAATTAGAACCTGTAACCATAAAACTTTTCTGTGTAATGATCATTGGAAATGAGTAAAAGTCAGGAAATAATTTCAAATTCCCTGTAAAAATACGGAAAGGAGAACAAAATAAACATGCACCGGCGTCCAATTGACACTGACGAACGTTCTACTGCTAAAACTGACTCGAGATTTGAATCTCTTTACTATGTCCACTAGTTGCATAGTTTGTCTTCTGATCGTGGCAGTGGAAGGGCATGAAATCGGTTTCTAATCATGTTGCAGATGTGTTTAATTACTGAGTGATTATGGGAGAATGCTGAGAAAGTTGTTCGAAGCTTGCAGTATGTGATCGAGCGTTATTTGCTGATAAAGTTGAACAGATTTTTAAGTTACATGAAATACTTGCTGATTTGATTAAAAAATTTGTTTCAAATGCCTGATCATGATTTATATTTAATCACAAAACAAACAAAGAGACCATAAACTTTTAAATACGATACCATAGGACCAGTTGGCTGATTTTGGCAAATTGTTAGAAATAAAAGAGATTTAATTCTCCAAAATATTGAAACCGAATCAATTACATATCTATTATAATCAAACTATTTTTTATTTAAAATAGAAAATTATTTTTAAATAGTTTTTTGTTATTTTAATTTATGAATATCATGTTTTGGTGTATATATATATATATATATATATATATATATATATATATATATATATATATATATATACGAGGGCTGTTCAGAGAGTATCGAGACTGAATTTATTCTATTTATTCTAGAAAACCCCTATCGGAGGGACTGTGCGCATCATGCGCGCGCATATTTCACCTTTTCTCACAAAAATCGACATGTCTGTACAGCACGCCGTTCAGTTACACTGACTTCTTTCACGTGGAGTTTTTGCGTGCGTTCGTCGAAAAAAGAAAATGTGTGAAAATACGAATCAGCAAATCTGTATCAAGATTTTCTTTAAGCTCGGTAAAACGGGCACCGAAAGCTACGGGATGATGAAAACAACATTTGGAGATGAAGCGATGAATCGTACTCGGGTTTTCGAGTGGCTCCGGCGATTCAAGGAGGGTCGTCAATCAGTGAAGAGTGATCCCCGCTAAGGACGCCAGTCCACCTCTCGCAATGAGGACAATATTGCACAAATGAAGGCTGTGGTGCGCTATTATCGTTGTTTAACAGTCCGAGAAATTGCACAGGAGTGTCACATTTCCTTAGGATCACGTGATGAAATTTTGAGAAAGGACTTGAACATGCGCCGAGAGTCTGCAAATTTTGTGCCGCGTCTCCTCACTGAGGATCAGCAATTCCAACGACAGGTAACATCATCTGATTTTTTTCAAAGTGAAAGTGACGATGTGGAGTTCATGAAGTTCATCATCGCTGGGAATGAGTCGTGGGTTTACGGATAAGATCCCGAAACAAAGCAGAAGTCGTCACAATGGAAGACCCCCGGATCTCCTCGACCAAAGAAAGCACGGCAGGGGCGATCAAAGTCATGTTGCTTGTGGTTTTTGATGCAGATGGAATTGATCATCACGAGTACGCTCCTCAGGATCAGACAGTGAACAAAGAATTCTACTTGGACGTAATGAGGAGATTACGAGAGGCTGTTCGTAGAAAACGACCGGTGTTGTGGGCGTCCTCTCGCTGGATGCCTCATTATGACGGAGCCCCAGCGTACACCAACAATCTTGTGCAGCAGTCCCTGACAAAACACGGAACAATTCAAGTAGCACATCCTTCCTAATCGCCGGATATATCACCTCCTGATTTTTTCATCTTTCACAAGATCAAGAACACCTCAAAAGGACACCGGTATAAGGACATTGAAACCATAAAACAGAATTCGACACAACAGCGTCAAGCCATACCAAAGTCTGAGTTCCAGAAATGTTTCGAGGACTGGAAACATCATTGGGCTAAGTGTGTTACTACCAATGCAGCATATTTCGCAGCAGATTGACTCAAAACCTGTTTATGTATGTATGTTTTTGCATAATAAATTCAGTCTCGATACTCTCTAAACAGCCCTCGTATATATATATATATATATATATATATATATATATATATATATTGGGTTGTTCGGAAAGAAATTTGGTTTTTTTTTGTGGACATGAAAGACAGTTTTCGTATAATAAACAAATACTTTATTAAATTATATATTGGCCGTTCTGTTCCAACACATTTTGCAATCTTTCTGTTAGCAGCATAATTCAACGCTCATAAAATTTTTGGTCTTTGCTGGCAAAAAACTGATCAAGGTGGTTTTTGACCTCCTCATTTTAGGTAAAGGTTTTACTGTCTAAAAAATTTTGGAGTGACCGGAACAAATATTAATTCGATGGTGCCAAGTCTGCAGAACATGGTGGGTGTGGCATTGTATCCCATTCAAGGTGTAAAAGCTTTTGGCGAGTGACCAAACTTGTGTGAGGTCTCGCGTTGTCTTGGTAAAACACTACACCTTTCCTGTTGATTAGTTCTGACCTTTTTTGTTGAAATGTATTATTCAGTTTGTCCAGCTGATGACAAAAGACTTCCGAATTAATCATTGTGCCATTCGGTAAAAGCTAAAAAAAAAAAACGATTCCTTTAAAATCCCACCAAACAGACAGCATCACCTTTTTTTGTGAATACCGGCTTTGGAAATGATTTGAGCCGGTTCATCTTTTTTGCTGTATGACCTTTTTCGTCCCCAGTGATGATGCACTTCAAAAACGAATCATTTTCGTGACGCTTGAGAAAAGAATCGCAGATGACAATATGGCGACAGAGATTTCTCTCTGTGAGAACACGGGGGAACCCATACATCTAGCTTCGAGGATAATCCCAGATCTTTTAAGTGGTCATACACTGTTGAATTTGATAAATTTAACCTCAATCCGATCTCACGTGTTGTTATTAGCCGGTTCGCATCAACTAATGCATTTATCGCGTCTTTATCTGCTTCGACCGGCCTTCCCAAACGTGGTGCATCTTCGACATCAAAACTGCCGGATCGAAATTTATCGAACCAATTCTGGCCCTGGCGTACTGTCAACACACCTTCTCCATACACATTGGTCAATTTCTTTCTGGCTTGAACAGCATTTTTACCCTTTCTGTAGTAAAACAGTACGATATGTCGAATATGCTGCTTATCGCTCTCCATATTTAAAAGGGCACCAACCAAAAAGTACTGCGTAGAATTAATTGGACTTTTTCACACATAAGCCTTGCTATATGCTCTCTCAAAAAATATAAAAATTACACGGCTTAAATGTGAGAAGTTGGGTGTAAAAAATACAATTACATCCTCTGTCGGGAAAAAACGAAATTACTTTCCAAACAACCCAATATATATATATATATATATATATATATATATATATATGTATTTTTACACCCAACTTCTCACATTTAAGCCGTGTAATTTTATAATATATATATATATATATATATATATATATATATATATATATATATATATATATATATATTGGGAATTTTTTTTAAAACGAGGTTAACAAGAGTATCAATTTTTTCTTTTTCATTGAAGTATATAATTTATATTCATCATGAATTAACTGTAGAACCTTAATCATATCGTCAATATCTATAGAATTAAAAAGGTCCTCGAAATTAAAGCCATGAATGGAAAAATTAACACATTCTTAGTAACTCTGGCAATCCCTAAGCTAATTTTAATTATTGTCGTGTTTTTTAAGTTATCAAAGCTTTAAGAATATATTGTAAGATCTTCCCACAGATTTCGTGATATATGTATTGTATACATTAGTGATACTACGGAACTTTATAGGGATTTTATAAAATTTTGGTGTTTAAAAAATGCGTGGATATTTTATATTATTTAGATCAATATTCTGTCTTTTGTTCAAAGCTAAAAGACGATTATCATCTTCTCTATTATTGTGAATTGATTTTTGAAATGAATTATTATTTAAAATGTGATTACTTAATATTTTACTGTAAAAATATTTACAGATTATGGCATAATTAGCAGAGACCTTATTAACATATGTAATCACAAAGTCCTTTGGGATATTTTCTCTATTGATGATTTAAGATCTTTATACATAATTTCATTTTCAACACTGAAATCTAATTCTCAAATTTCTGTTGCTACATAAGATCTAAATTAATTGAAAGCTTCAATCGGCATTCCATATTTAATTGCAATTTTAAGGTAGAATTTATCTAAATACTTTATGATTTGTTTCATAACGTTAGATTTATTTTTTGTGATCATCAGTCTAAAACCGGTACATTTTTTTCATACAATTTCTCAACAAATCATCTTTCACGATGCCAAGGTCTCCCGTAACAATGTGATGATGGAAATCATCAATATATTCCCGATATAGATTACATTTACATGATTCTGTACTTAGGAGCTCCGAGACTTGATTATAATTATATATAAATCTACCAAGTTTCTTGTTGTATTTGAAAACCTTTTTAGTAATAATACTTTTAATAGGAAAAAAGGATTGATATTTTAGAAATATATCTGGAAAATTAATTTTGTTAAATGATTTATTCATAAATAATAATGTAAAAAAATATGTTGTGTAATTTTCACTTGCATCTAATTTAATATTCATTTTTTGTACTAAATAGTTATTAAGGTCTCGAATTATATGCATACCATGAGAATCCCAAAAATTATTTCTACTTAACTTAAATTACTACTTATAATATATTAACTAATTATTATATATATATATATATATATATATATATATATATATATATATATATATATAATCACCAATATTAGTTTAGTTTATACTAAAAATGTATGAATTATCTGGGTATTAGAGTTCATTTGATTTTTCCTGGTTTATTTTCTTAATCCAACAAAGCACAATTTAAAAGGATTAAATACGGGCATTTATTAAATTGCCTTAAAATAATAGTGCCATCATTATATAAAGTTAAATACATTAAATACATTACATAACATGGTCTTCTTCGATTATACAGAAGATTGTTCATACTTTATGGAAACGATTTTGTAATTCATTTTATAGTTTGTATTTTGATATAATAATTTGGAAACTGTTCAGAATAATCGTCTGCTACACTTTTATTTCAATTATAACAGAAAATGTTTTTTTTTCTCCCGAAATAGCTCCTAAAATTGATATATGACTCAAAGATTAAGTAATTAGGTTTTCCAAACATAAATAATCGTATGAAAAATTATAAAGCATTACTAAAACTCGGCTATAGCATTTTAATGAAATATTCGAATACGATTTTAACTTTGAAAGGTAAAATGCCTAGCTTAAAGTAAAAATGAAAACATCACAACGAAACTTCATCCTAGGATTGTTGAAATTCCAGCAAGTATCAAAAAAGTAATGTATCTAATCCTAAAAGGGAATCCGCCAACTCAAAATTTTTCGCATCAAAACTAGGAATGCCTTCCCGCTCTGAAAGTAAAATCCTTCATGAAGATTTAAGGCTACACAAAGAACACTCTAATATATATATATATATATATATATATATATATATATAAAGAAATAATAGATAAAGAACATAACAAGAAATTACGTAATAAAAATATGAAAGCTGAACATGAAGAACAAAATTATAGAGAAATAAAATAACTACAAAAAAGAAGAACCTAGCGAGTCAGAAAGCAATTTCGGACTTAGGACCGAATAAGTGGGGTTAAACTAGTTTGAAGGCGCCAACCTTCCCCCTTTGCAACTCGGTAGGAAAACCAAATAAAATAAACAAAACTTCAGAGAAAGTATAACTCAGAGAGCATGATAAAACCAATCACTACTATTATGTAACAAACTCTCCCAAACTCTTAATGCAGAAAAATCACAAAATAATTATGTAAGAAAAGTAGAAAAATACTAGAACAATTACATAAGAAAAGTATCTTTCAAAAAATAATTTAACAAAATTTCTTTACTCACAAAGCTTTTACGAAGAGAAACAAGCATTTTGCCATTAATGAAAGTCAATTATTCACCAAGTTAAAAAAAATTCGAAAAAACATAAACACATCTTTTGAGCTGACTTTTAAACCAGCCAGCAAAGACAAGTATAGAATGACGACAATCAAATATGGTAAAATTTGAATTGGTTGATTGTCAAAAATGTAAATTTGCTAGGCTCTAATTTGGTTGGTTGTCAACAATGTGTAAGATGTTTAAGATGTGTGTGGAAAAAATGTAAACTGTATATGTAAATGTAAATGTATATATATATATATATATATATATATATATATATATATATATATATATATATATATATATATATATATATTTGGAGACAAAAAAACAGTAAAAATAATTTATGTTTTATATTCAGGTTATATTATGAAATTGATCCTGAAAGTCTTAAGCTGGTTTGAATAATCATTATTTTATAATTATTAAAAAAAAAAAGAAGAATATTTGATTTTTTTTCAAACCTTCATAAAATACTCAGTTTTTAATTTTTTTAGTCATCTTAACTTATTTATATTTCTTAGATTTTTGCATACAAAAGTTGGTGTGAATTTAAAAATCTATTATGTTGTTGATTTTTAATAATCATTTTTGTACCTAAACCTAGAAAAAACATGAACCTTTTTAAAATAGCTACTTGAAAAAAAAATTCTAGAAATATAACCCCTAAATCCATTCTAACTTTGACAAAAAATGCATTTGTAAGTATACATAAACAATTTCAAGACTATATCTTGAATAGAAAAAAAAAAACCCTAAGGTATGAGAGAAAACATATCTCCAAAATTAAAATTAGGAAAAAAACGCATTTAAAGTTTCACCAGGCATAAAAAAAAACTTTTAATATCCTTAAAGCTCATAATTTTTAATATATTTTCCTATCTAAGTTATACATTAAAATACTAATTCATTTATATATGACTGAAAATATTTTTGTTTAACTCAAAACGTATTTTTGCAAAATATTGATAGCATCAATTATGACGACAGTTTATTCGGTCTTATCTTAACTACAAATTTCAGATACAGTTTTTCTCCAGATACAAAAATTTGTTGTAACCGAAATATCTGTCATTTACATTTTAAAACTCCATTTACTCGGTTATTAAGCTTTAAACCGATAAATGTTATACATTTTTGAAATCAGCATTAAATTTACTTTCTTTAAGTTAAAAATTGAAAAACCGATTTTCCGAAGGTTAAGAACACCTTGGTTTTCTTATGTAACTATGAGAACTGAAAAAACCTCAAAGCGTAGTCAAACAGAAAATGTTTTAGAAAGGAAAATGAAAATTAATATTCATTTTAAACTGAAAGAGTTAGTAAATAGTGCTCAAATTTATTTTGAATTAATTCAATTTAAGATTTGAAAAATGGTTTTAAAATAAAGCCCAAACAAAAACCAGAGCTCAGAAAACTTTAAATATCTAAAGACCTAACTTGTTATCAGATCTGAAGTTCAGTGATAAGCTTCCTAATGGTATAAACCAAAAAGAACGCAGAAAAAATATTTCGATAATTTTGAAACTTGTAGTTTACTGAATATTCTTAATGTGAAATACAATGTTTAAAACTAAAATGCATTACCTTTCACAAATCATATTGCTTAAAGAAAAACAAACCTTAGGAAATTGTATAAAAACACGTAGCTGCAGAAAAATGGAAATGTTTGGTAACACTGGCTGAGGCATGGGTATATTTAAGTGACAGTAATAAAGATCAATTTCCTATTGCTCCGCTGACGAGGGGATACATCTACAAAATATGTTCGTCAGTGTACAATCAATTTCCCAAAGAGATGTATGGTATTAACAGGGTTTTCTTACAACGGCAAATTAAGAATACAAAGAGTTTCAAGTAAAGACAATATATATATATATATATATATATATATATATATATATATATATATTTTGTGACGAATCTTTACGGCACTTTTCCACTAATACTCTTAGCCGTATTTGGGGATTGTAAATTCGCGTATATTTCCAAGCAGCTCTGGAAGAAGGAAATGGGATATTCAAATAAATTAAGGTATTTAATGAGAGCGTTGTAAGTTAGCATTAAGTAGACGATTGAGCCAAGAGCCGTAGTGACGAAGTTAAGAAGATTTAAGTGGATTGCTAGATCAGAGTATTGCTGTTATTATTCAGCGCAGTAGCCTTAGAAAGATTGATCTACCTGGAGAGAATGACATTGCAACCACGGGATATATTATAACTTAGTATATCTGATCACAAGAATTAATATATAATAAAGTTAGTTAAACTTTAACAAATGCTAATAATTCAAGTCGCGTGTATTTCTCGGACCTCCTATTTCGGTAAGCCCGTTCGATATTGAGCTTAGTACTTGATTATTTTCATATTTTGTAATTTAATTTAATAGTAAAGTTAAATCCGTTTGACGTAGACATAGAGTTTAATATTTGTAATTATAACGTTTCTAATTGAATCTATTGAATAAATATAATTTGTTATTATACAATTGATGTCTGGTCATTCTTTGCCTCAAGTTAATCTTAGTGTCCAGGGTAGAACCCAAGGGTAATGTCACAAATTCATTCACTCAACTTTTAGCAAAACTTCTTAGAAACATTTTTAATAAGAAATTGTAACCTTGTATGGAAAGGACATGCATACAATTGAGCTTCGTTATAGAAAGATACTCTAGTCACACGTCTGTTGCTTATTTAGCTAAGAAAAAAAATCGAAACATAAATAAAGTGAATCCTATTTAATAAAATACGAGTAAAATCCCCTTTCACTTCTCCAATGGACTTTTGTGAATTTTATTTATTAGAACTAACCTTAGAAAAACGGCATCCAAGAGCAGTGAGCAAACTTTGGAAAACGTTTTATGAGGAACGAAGAAAAATTTGTAAAACAGTATTAGGGAAATGTTCATTCTCATAAATATTCGAGCTAGTGCTATTGTTCAGAGTTATGGCTGTTAAATAGGGAAAAAAACTGACACAAAACATATGTACATTTATATATAAAAATTAAACATCATAATGGATTCCATAAAGAACAAATGACTTACCTCTTAACAATAATAAATCAACACTAAATTGAGAAATTTAAATGCAATTTTAAACACCGCGTATTATAACTAAAAATATCATACATGATATGTTTTAAGATTATATTTTCTTATCTTTGAAATGCATTTTGACTTAAAATGCTTAAACTTTGTTATTTATTGTACATATGCATCTTTTTATTCCTCAGAGATAGTTTTCGAATAGGAATTTAATCAAATTTAACCTAATGTAAAATTATGAAATAGCATAACCGGTTAAAAGAAAGTTACACTATTAAAATATTTGTCAAATAGGGGGAAAAGAGCACTTTAAATAAATATATTTATATATGAAAAACAATCTTCCATTGAAAAAAATGTACCATACATAATATTCATCTTTTTTTCAAATGCAACTATAGATCTCAACAGGAGGTTGTAACTGTTTTATAATTATTTACAAATCTTATGTTCAAAATAACAAACAAAAAAAATTGGGAAAATCTATAGTTTAAAATTCCTTTGTGATATTTTGTTGATTTTAGATGACTCAGAAAAGCATAGCTTGGTATTAAATATACAATATAAAACTGAAATTGGCCGCTACCTCACATATGGTGAGCGCAAAGTAAAGGAATAAATTGAGAAGAATAATGCTTTATCATCTAAAAGATAAACTACTTAGTGGATATTTTGTTTTCTTAAAATAAAATATATATATATATATATATATATATATATATATATATATATATATGTATATATATATATATATATATATATATATATATATATATATATATATATATATATATATATATATATATATATATATATATATATATATATATATATATATATATATATATATATATATATATATATATATATATATATATATATATATATATATATATATATATATATATATATATATATATATATATATATATATATATAAGAAACAACCTGCACTATAAATGCATAAGTTAATATAAAAAAGTAAAATGTACGATGTCACATTTTCTTCATGCATTTAAATTTGATAAGCTGATAAAAATACATTATTTAAAAATGTTTCGAAGAATTTAAGCATATTGCAATAAGTAAAAGATTTATAAGGCATTAATACAAGAACACAAATAAAATACTTATTAATCACACGACGACTATTTTCTTCAATGGAATTGGTTTAGAGTTAAATTGTTTGAAAAGAAAACTTATTTATTAGAGTTATACTTGATTGAGAGAAAAACAATTACCATGAATGCTTACAAATTAAAAATTCTACATTATTTAAAGATCAGTAGAAAAATACGTAAATTAGACTCTTTAGTTGTAAAAGTACTTTTAATTTTGCTACATTTTTTATACAGACAACATGTATACATATATATATATATATATATATATTAATTTACATGTTTAAAAGCATAAAAATGCATAGTGAACTTCTAAAAATATATAATGTTTATTTAAAAAATACCTAATATATTATAAACATGTGTACAGTTTTTACTTTGAATCAGGACAAAGCAAATATCATTGGAGTGATAATGAAAATACACATTTCAAAGAACACGTAAAATTTCAACAAATTAAATTTTATTATCTTGGATATGTTAATGAGTAAAAAAAGGATATTTATTTTACTTGTTTTATTAGTCTATTCATACAAACAAAACATCAAAGGAGTGAACATTTTCAAAGCTTTGATTTGATTCTCCTTTTTTTTGTATATTACCTGTAAGAAAGTTTGTTGTTTGTTGTTCAAGATAAAAAAATGAATGCAGTGGGTTTCAATGATTAAACAAAAATGTTCCTCTTTTAATAAAACATCAAACATTTATTTACAAGGAGATTTCTTTTCAAAATCATATCTTGAAAGCAATGACATTTTTTTTTCTCGTGAAACACTATTAAAGGAGCTGAGTATATTTTTGTTTCAAATAATGTGAAAAAAATAGGAATAGAACTATAATAATTATATTTATATTTTTACTGTGAACTATGCATTATTTTGCTATTTAATTTCCACCTTATTTTTAAAAAAATAAAGAGCTTTAACTACGATTCAAACTTTTATTCGAAAGCTTATTAATCAGAACGTTATAGATTCAATCATATTTATTGTCATAAATGTAAAACTTATTTAAACATTAAAGTAAAATAACGATGTTTATAAAGTCTACATATATGACTATAAGAATAATGTGATAAAATGCATGGAAGGAAAATATATTTTTAAAAGTTCCCAATATTTTAATTTAATAAATTGTCATATAAATCCAAGAGTTTGTCAATCTTACACCCCTGTTGCTTCTCTGAAAATATTAGAAATTAACTAAAGTCATTAATCTATCTTAATGAGTTCTTAATCATATATAAACCTTAGTTCAAAATTGAATATATATCAAATGTCACATATAAATGCCACAAATGCCCAAAATGCATGCTTTAAGTGACCAAATTTAAGAAACATTAATTCTTCAAATGACACTTTTTTTCCTTCCTTTTTGCTATTAAGGTATTCGACTACTTGTGACAACTTTTTTTTAAAGAAAATGGAGATATGTGGATTTTGTTTTGCGTTTTCTAGATATATTTAGCACATTTTAAGAAAAATATGCTAAAAATAAGAACAGAAAAAGAAATTATTATTACTAAAATGGGAAAAAAACTAGTAAACATTTACAACAAATTACCTAAATGGAACCCATTCCGTACAGAAAGTTGACAAGCAAATTTTAAATTTTTCAATTTTGATGTGCTGCTTTGCTATTCACATCAGAGTTGACTTTCAGGTTAAGATACATTTTAATTGTTACAAAAACATGAAAACTCTCTTTTTCTTAGTTATATGAAATTTTCTTAAAAAAACATATATTATATTCACATAAGTGATTGCAAATTTTGTAATATAATGGTGATTGATAAATGTGAAAGTTAAAACACTTGTATTACTACAAAGAACATACACAGAATTTTAAGCTAATTATTTTCATTACTCTTTGAACAATCATTGACTCTTTTTTGAGCATTTAAAAAAATCACATTTTGAGTAAAATGCATTTTAAAGAATGACGTCTTGTTTAAAGTATGAGCATCTTTTACCAAAACACTTGTAGTTTTTCTTCTAGTGAATTGAAAATAAAAAAACCTGGCAATTTTATAAAGTTAATAAAATTAGCTATTAAACAAAATCATGAAAATAATTGTCAATTTTTGGCAAAATTCACGATCTTAGAGTAGACGGATACCTTAATTGGCAGCAATAAGTTTTAAAAAAAATCTAGTGACAGATTACATTAATTTAAAAATACTTATTGATTACCGTCGCATTTAAAATAAAATAAAAATAAATTTCTTTTTTTGCAAGTCTAAAACTGTTTTCTTGACATACTCCATTAAAAGAAAGCTGTATTAAGGATATCAACTTATAAAAATTAATGAACATATTTTTATTTGGATAATGGAAGTATCTAGGTGTTTGAAACAAACAAGGTTTTGTGCAAGAGTAAACAATTTGTTACATATGCCGTTACTTGTTTAAAAAAAAGGCTCGAATTTCGAAATCTTTTTCCCCTGACATTTGTATTAAACAAGGATATTTCAAAAATAAAATATATATATATAAATGTGTTCTAAACGAATAAAAATACCTATGATTTCATTCAAATATTGTAAATTGTTGTGAAAAAACTGAATAACATCAATGTTGGAGACATTGGTTGGAGCAAGACTTAAGCATGATAAGTAATCAGGTACTCAATTAAAATAACATTCATAGAGATAGATTAAGGTATTCAAATAGCGTTCGGAACGTTGATTTTAAAAATGCGCATAAATGGAGAGTTTCCATGATATTTATTGTCACTCAGATTACAATACATGTACAAAATTGTTTTAAGGACATTTTGACAAAAACAAAGTGGTTTAAATACAATATTTTGGCAAAAAACTAACTTTGAATAATCTTTTTTTCAAAATGGTCTCCTTTCGTGCAAATTGCTTCTATTATAATAGTATTTTGCTTGTATAAAGCTCACACCTTTCTACAGAGGCTCAACTAGAACTTTTGAAAATTTCTCATTATTTTCAGAGTTACTACCAATTGAAATAAATATTGGCATTTTTTTCTTAAAAATGCTCTCCTCAGCTGTTGCAAAATATGGATAAACCCACTTCTAAGTTATATGTTTCAAAAATTCTAGTTGAGCCTCTGTAGAGAGGTCTGAGCTATATACAAGCAAACTATGATTATAAAAAAGTATTTTTCACAAAACTAGAACATTTTGGAAAAACATTAAATTGTTGCCAAATTATGGTATTTAAATAGTTTTTTTTTATAAAAATGCCATTAAAACATTTATATATATGTATTCTAATCTGAGTGACACTAAATATTATTAAAATTATCCATTTATGCGCTTTTGAGAAATCACGGCTCCGAACGTAGTCGTGTACCTTAATTAAAATAAATCATTAAAAATTATTTAATTCTGGGTAAACTATTGGCTACAATGGCAATTTGTCGAGCTGCAAAAATTGCCATGCATGATTAATTACTTTATTTCATAACTGTGTTTTTCTTTTGATCAATTTATTAGAATCAATATATAAATGAAAAAAAAAGTTGCGATTTTCAGTATTTCAGCTTCATATACTGGCTATGATGAAGGCCCCCAAATCTCTAAAGTAAACTCCAACGGTCTTGCTCTTGTAGGCTTTTTACTCAGATCTGACGTATGTATCGCAATGTCATTTACAAATTATTCAACTTAAATGTATGAAGGAAAAAAAACGCTGTAATGGATATTATAAAGAATTAAAGTTTACTTAAGGGATAATAGAACATGATGCACAGACCACTGATGTGATCTTCCGAAGCCAGTGTTTCTCAAAGTGTGTGGCGCGACACCTAGGGGAAGTGATAACCCTTCAAGGGGGGCAAATATATCACACAGCTGAAAACAAAAGGTTATTTAAAAAATTATCAATTTACTGAAAGGAAGTAAAAAAAAATACACATTTACATTGATGATAAACACTAATAAAGGTATCAGTATTGTTCAATGAGTTATTGAGTAATTACTTTAGCAGTATTATGTTAAGAACAAGTTTAATGATTACCAGTGGCCCTATGGACATGTCATTAAATTATGTAACAAATTTAATAATTATCTTAATAATTTGTACAGTTTATAAATAAAGGCGAATTGCAGCTTTACGTAAAAGCATAATATTATGGAATTCAACTCATTGTTGTTGTTTAAAGGGGGGCAATGCAAATAATGACTGAAAAGTGGGTCGCAAGTATACAAAGTTTGAGAAGTACTGTCCTAAACACAACCATATTAAGGTTCAGGGTAAAAAAAATATACTGGTACGCGAGTATTTGGTACTATCCATATACTTTCACGGTACATCCATACGGTGAGAACCAGAGAACCATTACCTGCCCTCAAAGTTTCTAAAAATTGAAATTGATGGCTGCGAATCATTGATGGTCTTGGCAGGCGTCACGTTAGTATGACCTGATACACACCCATGTCTTTGAAAGAGGCACTTTGATTGCTGTGTGTTATAGGAATGCAGTTATGGGGGCTTATGTTTGTATTTTTAGGAATGCAGTATACCCTGCTTTCATTTTAATGGATGGAAATGCGAGTTCACATGGAACTCATTTGGTCAATGAATTTCAGGAAAGTAGTGATATTAGCAAACTGAAATGGTCATCCAGATTCCCAGATCTCAAGTCTATACAACATGGCTTCGTCAATCTGAGGAAGGCAATCGCATATCCAGTTCAAGAAACTTCCAAGGCCTGGAAACAGCATTGCTGAATTGGCACCAACCCAGTTTGGCACCAACTGTCCGAGGAACTTGAAAACTCTTTCATTGTTAGTCTATTCCCTACATTTATTCTTTTTAGGGGTGCAGTTTGCCCTTATTTATTTTAATAAATGCCAAAGCGAATCCTCATCATGTCGAGGAATACACGGAAAGGGGGACGATACTTGCAAACGAATTAGCCAGCAAGATTCCCAAACGGCAATGCATGCCTGGGGCACTCTGAAGAACGATATTGCATTTCAAAAAACCTGTCAAAGGAACTTTAAAGGCCTGAACCCCACGTTGCTGAACGAGTGGGACGAGCAGCCTCAGGACTTATAAACTCTTTTACTGCTAGTATGAAATCACGGTACGAGGCATGCATATCTAAAAACCGGGACTTTGTAGCCTATTAATCACAATTTTTGGTCTATTATGCAACCGCTACTTTATATCTTCCGACTCTGATGGGTGTTATTCACGATCATGCGAGCGTATTGTGGGGCTGCGGTAGTCCAGTGTTTAAGGTATCGGATTAAGGGGAGTTGGAAATCTCTCTCTTTCTCTATACTGAAAATGTTAAATTGGCTTTTTTCGATGTACCTTTTCTCAAAATCTGTTTTACGTACATGCTTGAAATTTTTGATACTATTAAAGTACACCTATCTCATTATAATAAAATGAGCTTTTAACTAATTTGAAATTTTAATAAATTATGAAATATTTTATCAAACATTGCGAAATTTGACCCATTTTTTTACTTAAACAATTTGTAAAAATTAAAAATTTTTGAGTTTTTTACAAAAGGCTCATTTTAGTATGTATTAGCCATCATTATAAGTAATTCAGAAAAGGTACATCGCACATTAAAATTTACATTTTGAGATAAATTGATTTTAATGTATACAGTGAGACATCTAATCGACTAGGAAATAAAAAAAATAAAAGGCTCAATTTAAAATAATAGGTACATATTTTGGTTCATATTAGTCGTTACACTTTTAAGCAAAAACAAAGCAATTTGCTTACAATGTTCGCCATTAAAATGGGCGTGGCCCAAATTTGATGATTATTTAAAAATACGTTTTAAGGGCTTCTAAATACCCTAGAGGTTAAAGTAAGGTATTTTTAGAAAGGTTAAAATATATACAGTTTAAAAATTTAAAAATCTCAAATTCTCAAAAAAATTAGATTTTAGCTTTCCAACACCCCGGTGGGCATGTCATAAATTCCAGCTAAAGGCCACTAAAAATCCGCCTTGTAGGGGTTCTGCGTTAGGATTCTACACGTTAATTCTGTCGAAAGCTCAAACGTATTCTAGTTGATGTGGTGTTTTAGTTAGGAGATGAGGGTGCCAGCTCAGGTGTCGTCCTTGTCACTTGGTCATGGTTTAAAATTACGAGGTCCGTCTCCAAAAGTCCATGTGTAGCTGAACAATGCGACGTTAATATTCTTTCATACACTCGAAAGCGTTTTGTAACTTTTGAGTCAATATTTTTGATTTGCATTACATTAGCACTATATATATACCAAATGTTACAAAAATATGTCCATTAGTTCAACAGATAAAGACAAAATCTAAAAATTCTCTTAATTTTGAGCATCAGTGTATTTCCTGCCTGTAATTCGTCAAAAAAGTCACAAGCTTAGATATATGGCTGAATAGAATAACTATTAATCTCTATAGCTCTACTTCAGATTATTTTATATAGTACGGAACAGTGGCTTATCGAATTTATTCTAAAATAAGACGCCAGTAAAAATTTTCAAAAACCTTATAAACGGAAAATTTCAATCACTTATTAGAACCTAAACCTCCCAAAATATCCTGTTATAATATGTGCTGAAAAAACGAAATAATGTTTATGTCATAGCAATCCAGAGAACTTATACATATTGAAATTATGTAACACTTCGATATTCTAGAATTGTTCAATAATTCTAATTGAGTTTATATTAACCCGGGAGCAGTGTCGCGTCAGGCTCGTACTCAAACCAAGCCGAAGATTTTTTAAATTCTGGGATAAGTGTTTATTTGGTGCAGATGACCTTATTAGTATCCCCCTATATGGTGGTCTTTATGTAAACTAAATTGTATTTGTCAAATATATATTTCCCTCTTTTTGAGAACGGCAAAAGTTTTTTTTTACACTCTTAACTTTTAACTTCGCAATTTTTTTAAATTTCTATGAAAAAATTGTATAAGCTAGTTCTCAAGTAATATTAAAAGGGAAAAATATGAAAACAAAATTAAGCAGTTTTAAATTGAATATCAGTCATTTTTTATTTGTTGCAGAAATGCAACATTGTGTGCGTGTGTGCGCAGTAGTGCTGTAAATTAGAAAACTTTTTTTTTACATCGATATTTTATTTTTCATCAGAAAATGTTTAAATTTCTAATCCTGGTAATTTTTTTCGTCAATAAATAAGATGAAGCATAAAATAGAATGGATTCTTTTTATAGAGCAAAAGCAAAGTTCTTAAAGCATCAGATTTTCTTATAATTAATGTGATTTCTGGAAAACATGTACTTCCATCTTGTGACAAAATTAGCATGTATTTCGTTGTAGTGATCTTTTTTTTCTCAGCTAAGTGATTTGTATGTAAATAAGAAATACTGAGTCTGTTAAATTAAAATAAATCATATGTCGCAGAAATGCAACAGTGAAAAGTTAAGGGTTAAAGTACATACGGTGACTGAGAGAGACTTTCCCACTTTGTTGTTCAAAATATTTCTATAAAAACTGATTGATGTGTTGTATGGATAATTATGATTTACAAATGTAAATGAAAATAATATAAAGAAAGAAATGGGCATATGACTATCTCCATCGGATGAAGCTGAAACTGATCAAGCAAACTGAGAACTTGGTGGAACGCTGGACATTAACCCTGATAGCGAAAATAAATTTGAGAAAATATGATGGGCAAAAAACGTTTGAGGTGAAAGGAAATATTTAAATGCTACTTAAAAAAAATTCCTCAAAAGAAATGTATGTAGCCACAAGTGTACAAAAGACACAAGCGAGAAAAGTTCTACATTTAATTTGTCGATCAACAAAGGACAATAAAACTACAATAACTTGAACAAAATATGACAGTTTGCCTGCAAATATTATTCCTTTAATGTTAATAAAAAGTGTGTATGATATGTGTCCTTTATTAAGGTCACGTATATTTGACACATTTCAGTTCAGATTCTATTGGATTTGTTCTCAGATTATCAAGAAAGAATAGAAAAGTCCTTAAAACTAGATAAGTATGCGGTCTCTTAGTTAAATTAATCACTGGAGTTATGATTTTTACAACGTACAATACAAATAATTATAAAAAAAAAAGATTGGGGTAACTCAGTCACTCCGAGCGACCATTAACTTTAGTATTAAGTGCGTGCCTTCTCTCGCGCGTTAAAACAATGTGTTTCTAATTAAGTATTTTTTTAAAAAATACACAATAAATAAGCATATCAATTTATGCATGTGTATAATTTATCTGATTTTTTAAAAGCAAAAATGCAATAATATATTTTATGATATATTAATATTAAGTAAAGGGGATCCGGGGCACGTCGATAGGAGCTCATGTTAAATTGAGTAGGATTATCTACCTTTTTCTCAGAAACTACTTATTTTTCATGAATAAAAAATTTTCAGTATATTATGTTTACTATCAATAAAAAAATAACGAATGGCTATGTCATATTGTTAAAAAATAATTAATTATGAGTTTTTTTAAAAAAAATTGCCTAATTTCCCCCCATAAAATTTAGTGTAAGAAAGTCATATCTAAAAATGTTTGCTAGATATATCTAATTTCCTCCATTAAAATGTATAAACATGTTAAAAGTCTCCTCATGAAAATAAGCATGATAAAGTCTGCTCAGAACTGTGTATGATATTAGTTCTTTTCGTTGCATTCGGTTTCTGTCTTTTGAAACTTACACCAGGCATTTATAATCGCAGGATACAGTCCATGCTCAGTGCTCTTGTTTGACAGAAGATGAAAATAAGCAGCTCAAACAGCAGTTTTTAAGCTGTGTAGATAATTGATATTATTTCTAACAGTCATGCTATAATAACTTTGAATTTTTTTATATTAAAATGTCGGTCATTCGGTTGCGACCTGTTAGGCTTTTTATATCACTTAACGTTTTCTCTGTTTCGCTTTTAAGATCTAAAACACGTGTGCTCACAGACTTTTGGATAAGCCCGATATATTATTTTTTTTTTACTTGAACATCATATGGGATCACGCTCATCAGAAACTTGTACTAGGGGATACATAGGTTTTCGTAGCAGAGCTCATTTGATGCACATCTGCTCATCAAGGAATAGCTTCATTTAAAAATAAATAAAAATATATACTTCTAATTATCATATTTCTTCATATCATTAATCATTTTAAACAAAAATACTTGAACTTTTAGAAAATATAAAAAAAGTGAAATTTGTGTGATAATTTTTCGAAAATTCAAGTGCCGGACCCCCTAGAGTATTAAATGATTCGTAGTGGCTCATTATGCGTTTTTTCTTAAAATATTGCGTTGGGCTTCATTACGATACTGTTTAGATTGAGAATCTGACCTTGGGAAGAAACATAGCATTTGAAAAATAGATATTCCTGTGTATTTAAATATATTAGAAATAAGACAAATAATAGCAAATGAGGAAGCGTTGGTAGACTTTAGTTGAACGACGAAAGTCTAATCATGATGCTTAAAATTTGATATATTAGTTTGTCACAGTGGCACAACGAGGATATTCTTGAGAATAAAATATGTTCCATACATTATTTTTATATACTTCATGGATCGTTTCAAGAATATAATTATTAAATTTATGTCTTTAATTGAAAACAAATAAAGCACTTAAAGTACGAGGGAATGTCAAAAAGTAAAAGGACCTTTGCAATTTATCTTACCAAAGTTTAGCAACAGAGCTAGAATATAGTACTGAATGAGGGGTAGTCGGCAACCTTTCTATACAACGTCTTTCACCAATTGGTCCTCACAGTCATTGGAGTGTAGCATATCATTCAATATGGGAGCTCCCTTGTCGATAAGAAGTTAGCGAATCACGTTTCATTTACCAAAGGTATATGAAGCCTTTATAAATTATTCGAATCCGAGTGAAAGCGAGGGACACATTGTATAGAAGTGATGCGTACTACCACTCATTTAGAGATGGATACTAGTGCTGTTGCGAAACCTTAAAAAACAATTGTAAAATTCCCTTTACATTTTTTTCTTATCTACGTGTAAATGATGTATCTGAATAGTTCAATTTTTAAAGATTTTTGAAAATATAATGTCCTTTGTTTGTTTTCAGTGGCAATTGATGTGATGAAGTTTGTTTTTTCCCCATTCTTACTGGCTATAAATGTACGTTGTTTTAGTTTACTTTTGTCGGACAAAGGAAACTTCTATCTGAGTAAATCAAATATGCATGATTAATTTCAATCAAAAAAGATTTATAATAAAACATATTTACAAAAAAATGACATGGTTGTTTTCAGAACCAGTGGAATTAAAGATGAACATTACTCGTAATAAATATAATTCAAATTAGTTTGCATGTAAAATACACAGAAGTAATATCAATGTCTTATAACTACAATGTGCTACTCTAAAAACATTTTTGTTGATGGTTTCTTATGAGTTTAAACATAAAACATTTTTTTCTGCATTTTTATCCCTTAGAGATAACATATTGCCTTACTTAGAGTCATTTTTAGAAAATATTACGCTCAGAAAATTAATCTTCGCTATTGACATATATATATATACTAGTTTAGCATAATTTCACAAAGGTTTTAGTTTATAAAATGGATGTTAAATGTTAACATATATCCTATTCTAACCTTTTTCAATTTCTTCTATTGACTCACTCTCTATATATTTATTTTATTTATCTTGGTGGAATTTTCAATTGTTTATAAAATACATTTTAAAGCACTCAATTGAGCTGACATTTTGTATGCATGATTTTTAGATGACAATACAATAATTTAACATAATTAATAAAAATTAATCTATTAAAACTGATTATTTAAAGAGAATTACAAATACAGCTACTTTGTCACCGTTTTTTGTGACTTACATTTTGGCTAATTGTGTCAAAACTTAAAAATGTTTTTATCTCATGTTTTAAGGCATGTCGAAATGAAATTATATATACATGACTGTTTTACGATACTTTAATGATAATTAATAAAAATGAATTACCACTTAATGCTGTGATTATGTCATGTATATACATATTTTATTGTAACTACTTAATAAAAAGAAGCTCAAATATTTTTTTTTGTTGATCAAAGTAGAAGAATTGAATTAAACAATTTTTTTATATGACTTTTTTTCTTAAATATTGTTTGAGCCTGAAAAATTGTCTTCCAGTTATAAAAGGTCTTAGAGATGACTTTGAATTCATATACTTGTATGTTAATATTAGTTTTGATTTGGATTAGTAACATTAATTAGTTTTGAAACATACGCAATTTAGGATTAATACTTATCTTATTATGTGCATGTTATATTCATTTAAACTTGCCCTATACTAATAGTTTTTAAAATCATTTTCCACATGGCATTGAATTTTTATATCTATACAAAGTATAATATCCATAATAATATATTAGTGACTTGTGAAAAATTTTTGGCCATTTGTATCAAACAATTTGTTTCATTATAAAATTAATTATTAATATGATAAAGTTTCAAGTCATTACTGCTCTTTAATACAGTCATAAAAATTTCCTTCTTGAAGGCAATTTCATTTTTGGAAACAATTTGACTTGGAAAATTATTCCATAATTTTGCGATTATTGCATAATTTAGATAGAACTAGTGAATTTAAAATGACACTTTAAGAAACCCGTATTATGCAAGTCCTTACGCTAACATAATTTCACTTAAGCCAAATTAACAATGAAACATTACACTAATAAACTAAGACAGCTTTTAGCGTAAAATAAGCTAAGGTAGTTATGAGGGTCAAAACAATTCAAATTTGTGGGATGAGCTCTAAAAAAATCGAAGAAAAGAGCTTAAATAATACCGTCACAACATGTATGCCATTTTAATCATGTTTTCATAGTAAGGATAATTTTATTATTACAGTATTCGAGAGCGAATTTACTTTTATCAGTAAAATTACATATACTCCTTCTTTTATCTAATTTAAACATGCTTTAATATCTAAATTAAATACTGCTTTGTAACAAACAATTGTGATTTTTCCTAGTGAAATATATCTATAGATATTCCGTTTCTATACCCCACCCCCCACTTTAAACGCTTAAAGTTGTTTGAAACTAGTTATATGTGTATACAGTGGTTATATTTCAGTATATTTAAAATATATATTGTTCCCTCCCTCTCTCTCTCTCTCTCTATATATATATACATATATATATATATATATATATATATATATATATATATATATATATATATATATATATATATATATATATATACATGTATAAATAATATTTTGGTAAGTTTTATCTGTTAAGTTTTTCTTTTACATTTTTGTTGAAATAATGACGCTTAAAGATTAACAGACAACTGAAGAATAGTTTATTTGCTATAAAAAATTCCCCCGTTTAGTCTCAATATTATTTTTATTAAATTCCTTTCAAAACATAACTAAAATTTAAAAAAAATAAAACTAAAATTAAAAAAGAAAAAGAAAATCAGTATACTATAAAAGACGTGCCGTCATGCAATGCTGACAGTTTGGATATAAATGTGACTACATTATTATTTTTACTCCCCAGTGAGTGCACTTTAATCATCTGCACCGATAGACACGTGTCTTAGTTTTTATTACAGAAAGGATGTCAAATGGAAGACATTTTACTATAATAACAAAATCAATGTTAGAAAAATAGCTATACGTATCTTTAGTATAGATTTTTTTTTTTTATATTATCAGCAGGCAAGGAATATACATTCGGTAGGTTTATTTTCATATGATCAATATAGCTGTGCAATGTGTGTAGGAATTTATAAATTGGCCCGAGTATTCCAAGATTCGATGTCATTTCAACTATTTTGAAGGTCAGAAAAAAAAATATTTACAATGTGCACACTTGTCAGCCTTGAGTTACTCATACTGCGTTCAATATCTTTTTGTGTGTAGCTATATACTCAGCATTATGAAGGCCTCCAGCGTTAAATAATTCTTTTAGTTAGTCATCAGATATTCTCTGTGGATGTATTGTACTTGGATATTCTCATAACAAATGCATCCCTTGAAGATGCCGTCATGTCAGTATGGTAGATATGACCATCAGCTTGTAACCGAGTGGGTTCGGGTATGAATTCCGAATCCAGCCTGGTTGTATCTTTTTCGGTAAAAGAAGTCGAAATTTCGCCTATACTGGATTCCCGTCTTGAATGGAAATCAGTGAAACCCTTCTGTTACATGCTGCGATCTTTATGTGTAATAAATGCCTATATTCTTGTGTTTGTATTGTATGTTTCCTTTCTCGTCCACTCTTATTCCATATGGATCCCAGGATAAAACACACGAACGCAGCAACAACACATGAAGAAAATGTATTATTTTCCAAGATCTCAAGCGATCAAATACATATAATTAAAAATGAGTAATTGTGTGTATGCCTTCCTAAGCCATTAATCTGATTGCAACGAAATTTTCGGAATAAGTGAACGTATGCCCACGCAGGTACCTGAGTTTGTAAAATTGGGGAAATGGGCATTGTGTGAAGTTTTAAGGAGTGTTAGAGATATATATTCCTTTTGTTGAACTATTAGACCTAGAAACTAGAACTTTTGATACACATGTTCCTTTCATAGAGTAGAGGTCCTCTACAAAAATGTTTTATAAAAATTTACTGCTAAGAGGCATTGTGGGGGCTTAAGGGACAATAAAGTTAAATATTTCCGTTTTTGAATTACTAGACCTACAAAAATGTTTTACGACAATTGACCTCTAAGGAGCGTCCCGCTCTTTTAGGCTGAACTCTCTCTCTCTCTTTCTATCTCTATCTCTCTATATATAAGTCGCACTAAGACAGACTTGCCTGGTTGTAATGGAATTTTGTACGTTTTGTATGCAAAGATATTTTTAACGAACATAAATATGATTAAAATTCGGTGTCCAACGGAATGAATAGCGGTAGCTACAACGCATCGAAACTATGCACTCAGTAGCTGTCTCTAAGAAGCGGTTCTCACCGTCTAATGGCCAAACTTTCTGTTGCATTGCGATTTCTGATACCTTTCAACGACTGAAAAAATGCCTCGCCGCTGGATTCGAGCTCATTACGAGCAACTGTCAAAGTTTGAAAGCGGAGGAATAAAAGAGGCAGGTTGGGAAAATCGGAGAATCGTTCGTGATATGAGTCGAAGCGATGCGGCTATTAGAATATGCTAGCAAGAATGGAAGGACAATGGCCTATTTCAGCGTCATTTGATGACGTGATGGTAGCATTTGATCTATGATCATAGTAGAGTTTAAAAGGACATATAGATTGTCAGATAATCTGTTAATGTGCCTCATTCATCGTTATGAACTATCAGACGTGCGACACATATACGAGTGTCCACCATGACCATTCACAGGCGGCTCATAGAGCAAAATTTACAATCATATCCAACTTTTTGCCACCTTCTAAACACACCAGTACACTGTCAAGTCAGATTACAGTGGTGCTTGGCTCCATCAGGTTGAAATCCTGCTAACTGGGGAAGTATAGTGTTTAGCGAAGAATTCTGCTTCTAACTGTGTCCTGACGATCATCGAAGACGTGTCTACAGACGCCCAGGGCAGCGTTGCGATTCTGATTCCATTTTTGCCACCACAAAGGCCCTCAATCAGGAGTTATGGTCTGGGGTGACATTCCTTTGACAGCCCGATACCGTTGGTCATCATTAAAGGCACACTTTCAGCACAGCTTCACGTCGATGACAATCTGAGAACTGTTTTGATATCGTTCCTTTAGCAGTACCTTGGAATTAAGTTTCAGCAAGATATTACCAGACGACATACGGCACGTGTTGCTATGAACTGCCTTAGAGCTTGCCATATACTTCCTTGGCCAGCCAGAGCGCCATATCTCTCTCCAATCAAGCATGTTTAGGATATGATGCGAAGGCGACTGCATCAACCAGGGAATGTTGATGAACTGGCCCGACAATTGGAGCAAATTTTGCAAGAAACACCGCAGGAAACCAACACGGTGATTTATCTCTCTATGCCTCGTCGTGTGTCAGCTTGCATACAGACTAGATGTGAGTCAACACCTTATTGAGGTCATTACTTTGCAAATATGTAACTCTGAAATGCATCATTCAATTTTTAGGAAATTTGAATGATTTTCTATTCTGTACATAATCCTTCTATCCATCAATTTTTGTCTCTATCGAACAACTCGTTCTTGTAGCGTTGTTTTTTCTTCTTTTGTTATCGAGTGTTTTACACTCAGAGACCTGGATTTTAGATGACTTATGTTCAAAAAGATGAGATTGGGTACATCAGGTGTTTTACAACAATTTAACCTGAAGAGGTGCCGCGAGGGCTTAAGGAGTGATATATATAAATATTCCAGTTTGTGTTGAACTAATAAACCTACATGCTATATTTTTTTTAATTCTGTCCTTTTCATGGGGTCGGAATCCGCAGTAAAAAGAGTTTTCAGAATCAAACCAAAACGTGGCTGGGAGCGCTTAAGTAGCATTAAAGACTGATATTACATTTTTTTAACTTTAAGACGTACATACTTGGAATTTTGTTGGCATGTTTTTATTAAATCTTTTATTTTTTTTTAATATAGATCCACTAAGAACAGATTTTACACGGTAGTTGAATCATGTTGCGGGAGGGGAATTAAAAGGTCGCTGAGGACTTATTTGTAAAAAAATCGATTTCGTTATCGTACTCCTACTTACAGCGATTAACTTTATTATGCATGTTATTTTTGTTGAATGAAAATTTGCTAAGAAAGTATTTTGCGGAATTCAACCCTTATTTTGAAGATAGATTTTTCTGCGGCGTATTGAGAAAAAAAATACCCGTTTCCAAACTAATAGACCTACAGTAATGAAATGTGTGTTATGTTTGTCTCTGTAGTGGAATTGTACGAGATTTTGAACTGGCTTAACAGAAATTGACTCTCAAAGGTAGTTACTGGAGCTTATTGATAAAAAATCAATTTCTCATCTATTAGATTTAGACATAAATTTTGTCAAGCATGTTTATTTTACTGAGTGCAGATCCACTAAAAATCAGTTTTATGGAAATTCACTTGAAAGGGGATTCCTAGAAAGTAAAAGATAACTCAACCAAAATTTTAGAACTTATTATTTGGAATTCCTGTCCCCTTTTTAAATCAATAATTATAAGAATATTTTTCTCTCTCTCAATACAATCGAATTCTTATTATGCTGACATATCAATAATATATATATATATATATATATATATATATATATATATATAGGCTCCAAATAATTTTCTTCCAGAAAACTGTAAAGGAAAGGAATTATCTGGTTTTAAATATAGAAATAACTTTTGATTGAATATTGAAATCATAAGCAAATAATTTAAGTCATATAGTATATCAAGCATACGCATTAAGACATTTTAAGCGACTAGAGTAAAATAGCACCAATTCGAAACTGGTGAACATAATCAAGATAGCCATGGGTAGTTTTTTGCTTTCAATATTTCTGTGAAATTCAAACTGTTCATTGGAAGCAAATGACTGGTATATTTGTCAAAGTTTCTAAAGCTAAAATAAACTATCATGGAGAGTCAGTTAAATGAAGAAATTCTCAATTTCGATTAAACTGGTTTATACAGTTACAGGATATCTTCTAGAATTTATTTGTTATAAAAGAAGCAACTCCATTTAGGCTGGAAAACAACAAAAACGAAATCTAGTCAAATTGATTAGCGAGGAGGAAACGCGTTTGGTGTTTTCAAATCAATGTCTATGTTTGTGCAACACGTTCCCACTTGTAGTGTTCAGTTGGTCATCATCACTCTGTGGCATATTATTGGAGCATAATAAATGTTTAAATATTTTCTTTTAAACATATTCTTAGAGAAATACTTTCTTTTTTCTTTAGAGTTTGCTTTAAATTTTAGTCTCAACTTTAGTCTTAAAAAAACAGAATTTTAGTTTATTTTCTCGGGAAAATAGGTATATTCTTCAGTATCATGTGGAATTAAATCTTGTGTGACTCCTTTTTTAATTATAATTCAATGGGTAACAGGTTTTTTGAAATTACTTGAACCAATTATTAATAAAATAAATATTTTTATTACATATTTATAGAAATTTTAAATGAACTAAATAACAATTAATAATTACTCGTATTAAATTTGTCAATTATCCTTCCCAGAAAGAAGGGGACAATCAATTGCAACAAATTTGCTTAACTGAATCTCTTGATAACGGAAAAGCAATACAATTTTTCACATGTAGTTAAATATTGAGCTACTACCATTGCCAAAACCATACAATGAACATTTTTTTTTTTTTTTTTTTATTTTTGATGCATTATATATTCAACAAAATTTTACGCTTGATTAATATTTGATAGATAACATATAAATCATGTTATGGTTACACACAAAACAGCTTATGGAAAGAAGAAAAAGAAGAGTATCGTTTTCGTATGTAAATTATCTAAAAAATAGCTCAGCAAGTTTTCATTCTGAACAAAATACAGTTTTTTGCATGTATTTATTTCATTTTTCATCATAGTCAGAGAGTGGAGTGTATTCAATCAAATAATTTATTATATATTTGTTTTATTATGTGGACAATCTGAGTTGTGGGGAAATGAGAGAGAACAAATTCTTCTTTATATATTAGAAATGTAAGAATTAAATTAAGAGCTTATAAATAATATAAATTGGATGATTTCTATTTCTTCACCATCTGCCTCTTCGGGAACAAAAAAAAACTTTTTTTCCCTTATAGATGTGTGATCTTATAATATTATTCTTTGGTTTCTTTATCAGAAAGATAATCTTTATTGCAGAGAAAAATTAGTTTATTGAAACCCTTTATTTAGTTACTCAAAAGTGACAAATGTTAAGTAATTAAAAGAACTTGGAAACTAATGTTAGTCAATTTAAGTGTGTTTTTTCCTTTCTTCTCGACCACGAAGCCAGCTCGGAGTAATACTCTTCATTTGACCCATGATTGATGAATACGAGGCTAAAAGCTTCAGCGTTATTTAAAAGTGAGCCATCATTAAAAAATTAAACATTAATATATTTGAGTACTGACACAAAACACATTATGTACACATTTGGAAACAAATACAGATTTATAGTATTTTGAATTTATTTTTTTCCTGTCTTTTCTAACAAACTAAGAATTTATTTTATCTATAAATTTTATAGAATTCAGGAAAATGTTAAGTTGGAAAAATATATTTTGTTTTTTGATACATAATTAAGAACTACTATTCTTATTTTAGATTTTGTTCACTGTGCGCCATATTTCATATGAGGCATTATATACATACATATATATATATATTCCAATAATTCAATTACAGGGAAAAATTTAAATCATGATAAATGACCATTTATGAAGATATTCTTTTCATTTATTATTTATTAACAATAATGTGTTCATATTTATTAACTTTGCTTTAGATTATTGAGGAAAAATAAATTAATATAAATATTTCCAATTTAAAATCTGTGAGTATTTGTTTATTTGAAAGAAATTCAAAAATTATCATATGAAATGTAAAAAAGAAAACCCAGAAAAAATAGGTACCATAAACAATATTTGCAATTGATTACAAAATTGGATGTAAAATACATAATTGGGAGAATTTTTTAAGTTTCTAATGCATTTCTGAAAATAACAACTTTCAGAAAAAATAAAGTCAAAAACATGGCTTGTAATTCTTTTTTTTGTTAAATATGTTCCATGTAAAAAGAAAATAACCATTAAACTTTAAATGCATCTCTATTAGCAAATTTGCATACCATATGTCGATGTATCTGTTTGACACAGCTTCTTTCTTTTACATAGTAATTTTTTTTTCTAAAAGTGAATAGTACTGTGTATTTTAAATCATTTTGGTTAATATCTTTTCAAAGGTCTTTATTAAATTAAAATATACTTAATGGTTAATTTTATAACGTTAAATTCCACGAAACATTAATAACAATATTAAACTATTGTGGTAATACTGCGCCATAGGCATTAAATTTTAAATCACAAATATTTCAACATCTTTATTTTTTATATTTAATTTATATTCATATTTTTTTAAGTAAATATTTCATAAGAAAGAATTAAATTTTTGAAAGTTGATTTGAAGCTAGTTTGGAAGATTAAAAAATAATTTTTATTAATTTACTTTTAACCGTTTTCAATAGATTTTGAGGTATTCGACTACCCTAAAGTTATGATTTTTTTCAAAACTGACAAATTAGTTTTCGTGACTTTATTTTATAGGTCAGCTTATTAGCTTGATAAAAATACCAAGTTCTTTATTTTCCATTTACTAGAAAAAAACTACACGTCTTTTAGTAAAAGCAGATGCCAAACTTTAAAATGCTTTTTACTCGAAATGTGTTTTTTGCGAAAAACTTAAACGGGGACAGTGATTGCTCAAAAAGTTTTGAAAAAAAATTGCTGAACTTTTTTGTGATGTTTTGTATAACAGTAGAAGTGTTTTGATCTTCAGATATATCAACCACTGTTTTATTTCAAAATTTACAGTTTTTATGTGAATATAATCACTGTTTTTTAAGCAATTTCATATAATCACTAAGATAAAGAGCTCTAGTTTTTGTAAAAATTAAAAAAAACTCTTTTCCTGAAGGTCATTTCAAACATGAATAACAAAGAAACACATCGAAATAGAAAAGGTGAGAATTTGTTCATACAATCTTTGTACAGAGCGGGCCCCGTTTATGTAATTATTTTGTACATGTTCACCAGTTTTTTCCTATTTTAATACCTATAAAATTTTTTTTCTTCTGTTTTCAATTTTAGAATTTTTTCCTTAAAATATGCTAAATAAATCTAAAAAATCACAAAAAAAATCCCCATATCTCCATTTTTTTTAAAAAAGAATGTTGTCGCAAGTAGTCGTATGCCGATTATTAGTAACTTTCTCAAAAGTATCAAATGGCAGTGACGTGTATAATCAAAAGGGGCCCATCTGAACATTTTTTCGGTAAATGAATAATTTCTCATGTTGCTGACTTTAAGGTCATATCCTCTGAGAAACCTTAGCTTGTAGGAGATTTCTAAATGTATTTCTTTTTGCATACCACATCTTCGGGTATGTCATACCCTGCACGGGAATCGCCGTTACAGTTCTAAATCCATCAACATGCTTAAAAACTTTCTTTTTGCAATGACCAAGTATTGTAGTTATGATAAAGAAATGTGATCTTTATATATATATATATATATATATATATATATATATATATATATATATATATATATATATATATATATATATATATATATATATATATATATATATATATATATATATATATATATATATATATATATATATATATATATATATATATATATATATATATATATATATATATATATAAATACGTAATTAAATAGATACATTTTTTTAATAAGTAGTACAACAGTATTTGGGAATAAAGTAAGTCTCTTTGCGGGGATGATGAGGAAGAATCGAATAATGCAGATTATAATAGCAAGCTATAATTCCTCTACTGAAATATATCCAGATATTTACCTCAGGGAGAAATTATTTCTTTTGATATAATGACCACATCATACTTAATGATTAGAAAATATGATCGTTAGCCTATGACATTATTTATTTGAGCGTTGCGGCAATAAATGCGTAAATTATTTTGTTAAGTAATCAGAAAACATCAGTCCAAAAACTGATTTCTGAAGTACAAGAATGTAATGAATGCAAAAACCAGCAAGCAATGATTCTACGAAATTGAAAAAAAATAAGATCAAGTGGAGACATTGCATTCACTTGCGACGAAGATTAAAGGGTTGTATAAACAATGTACTGAATGCCCTATTAAAAAGAGCAAAGCATCTAAACGTATGTGTGAAAAGTGCAATAACCATATTGCATTTCCTATTTCTATTCCTTTTTTAACCTTTGTATTCAAATTTTACAGTAAAAACAAAATCTAAGCACTCTTGGGTATGAGATACCCTGCGCGTGTAGTAAAGTTCGTTTTTTTCCCGTGTGAAGTACCAAGGTATGAACTGTATTGGTCAAAAGTCTTAGTGGTTTTTGAAAAATAAATATTATAATGCTTAAAACACAAGCAATATGTGAAGTATAATTATTTAACTTTTTTTTAGATTGCGGAAAATTGTTCGACAGTTTGTAACGTTTTAAAATGCATCATTTTCTAATTATGTCAACACTGATATTTCCTCAAACATTGAGCTGCTAAATTATCAGCACCACATTATACTTTCATGGAGGTCGGTCATAACTTCACGCATTTGCCGCAAGAGGTCGAGATAGCTTTTAAAAGAGAATTCAGTGAAATGATAGTAGGAAATCAAAGTATCTTGAACTATTATCAGCAAATTAACTATTACTTGTGAAATTTCAAGTGCAGAAACAATTAAGGATTACATTGAGTGCATTAACAAGCACAAAAGCAGGTCAAAACATCCGTTCTGTCGTTTCCATAGTCTACTAAATACAGGCCTGGAAAGATGATTGTGAAATTTGTATACTATAGCACAATATCAACTTTACATTAAATTGCAGAGAAAAGTAATCAAGTAGCAACAGTGAGCATCTTTGAACTATACCTTGACCACATATTACACTGAATGGGCTTTCGCTAGAGGTGACCTGTTAGTAAGCATTTACTGTCGACTTTGAACAGCAATACACATCTCCAATTTATAAAGGAGCAGAAGTATTGGGCAGTAAATGACTGAAAAAAATTGTGGTCTAGTGAAGCATGCAGATGGCAGGGTGCAGATAGGGAGAAAACAAAGCAATGTTTGGACATCACCTGGATTTCCAAAACCCTTCAGATTGATGGAAGTAATATTATGGTTTTAGAAAATGGAATATTGTCTTGACACTGCATGAGTCTTTTGACTCATATTGAAGAGCACATGATTGGTTGAAGGAATTTAACAATAGAACGTCCATTGGTGTCAATTTGACACAGAATCCTGTCCAGTTTGTTCTCCTTTCCACATTTTTGATGAGAATTTGAAAATTTTTCGTGACTTTTAATTATTTTCCATGCTAATTACATGCTAAAAGTTTGTGGTTTTTGGTTAATTAGGAGAAATTTTACAGCTTAGTATACCAAGATCATCCACTGATGTCCTTTCGATACCAAAGCAATTTATTCATTTATTGTTCATCATTATCACTAGTAAAACATACTTCCCAAAGTACCATTTTGCACATTTATTTTACCTTGAATACAGTGTTTTAAGATTAACAATGGAAACGAATCTATTTTTATAAAAGTACTTAAGAAAGGGTTTCGTTTCATACCATTTGGTTATCTGTTCATAAACAAAGAAGAAAAAGCATTCTATTTTCAAACCTTGCGTAAACAGACACCCTGAATTGATGGCTCGTAGAAAAGGTCTAAGCCCTGATGAAATATCTAATTTTTTGCGAGAGAATTCTGAGAATGAATCAGAGGGTGTAGAGCTGTGTTGCTCTGATTTAGATTCCGATAACGACATAAGATTTTGTGAAAATGACTGCAAATAATATGAAGAAAATACGCATAATTAATAATATTATAGTAAATCCTGAAATGTATATAGCTAGAAATGGCACAAAACGGATACTGCATGATAGTAATGTTCCTAACAGACTACCGACTCAAATGTTTTGCGACAAAGTAGTGGTCCATGAAGCATCACGAAACATAGTGTAAGGTCAGGTTTTTAAGGTATAAAAAGTGTCATAAAATATGCTAATTTTTTGAAAGGATATTAAAAAGTATTTAAACTAAGCCGCACTGAATAGTTGCCCTTGTAATTGTTTATATATTACAATTATTCCATATATTTTATATCATGGGGTGTGGAAACGACTGCGGTGGATGTTTAAGGATAATCGAAATCCCGGAAAAGTATGTGTGTTTTATTATAGTGTTAAGCATAATGTCTAGTGTACATTTTGATGATAAGCGTTATAACAAATTAAGTACATCTTGTTATGTTAGCGTGTGTTAGAGAGAAATATATTTAGTAGGAATATGCTTAGTAGGACATGTTATACAGCTGACATGGTCGCCAGATAGTTTAAAGAGCATGATAGTAACTTTACTTTTCTTACTGCCTTAACTTTTTCTTACTGCATTATCACCGGATATCAAACCAATAATGAGTCTGTGAGATTAGGTCAAACTGGCATCAGACATCTCAATTTTGTGACATTCAATCCAATGGCATTAGGAAAGTGCAATTTATTAGATATGATTTCATATTCCTCATACCTCTTACCAAAATCTCATGGAATCAATGCCAAGAAGAATCCTTACATAATTAAGATCAAAATATTATCCAATATTAAATTAAATGGGTGCTCACAATAATTTGTCCACTCATTGCATATATCAATATTCCCGTGAACTGAAACCTTATTACAAAAATGAACTCTTCAATTAAATAATGTTATATCAATCACATTGTTTTCTTCCTGTTTAGTTCTTAAAAAAATCTAAAATCACCCAAAATGGCGTTCACTATTATTGAAAGTAATTAATGAATATCTAATTAAAAGTCAGATTTGAAATTTTTAGAAAGGATTGCGGTATCATGTGCATTTATTTCATATTTCCAATGGTGCCGGCTGGGTGGCGTAGTTGGCTTGTCGCTGGTCTTCTGCAAGTAAGGTTGAGGGTTCAACCTTGATTCTATTCATTGTATTTTCATGATGCATACAATTCACAGGCTGCACATGTCGAAGGATTATGCGACATGTAAAAATCTCTTGAGTGTCTGTTTGGCTAATGTGTTCTCAGCAAAATTAAATTCCTAAGAACAATTTCGCATTGTCAGGGCTCAGGTGTCTTCCTCTGGGAAGGAAACTGGACATCGAAATCACAAGCGGCAATTGTTATTGCCTATATAGTGCCGCACTTAAAAAATATTAGCTGCGCCTGGGGAATGCACTAGGTCTGCAATTGTAAAAATACCAATCCGCAACCCCATTGGATAAAAACGAATTTCAAAATGGTTGTCTAAATAATGCCTTAGAAATTTATTTATAAAACTACGTTTTTATAAGGTATTTAGTTTGAGTAAATTTAAAAGTATACGTTATATTATGCAATAAATAAATATTTTAGTCCCATAAGAAATTTTAAATACATTATTTGTTCTATTACATTTCCAAAATAATCCACATAAGTATGGAGTTCAATGAAGTGTGACCAGACAATTACACATTCCAATTCGAAAAGTTTTCATACAATTGCATCGAGATATGAATCTATAATAAGATTTATTTGTGTTTAAATTCAGATTTATGGAGACTAAATAAAATTTCTTAAAGCTAAGAGTAAATGATTGATGTTGGAAAAAATTTTTCGATTTATCTAAAGAAATAAATATATTTATGGTTCATCAATTCCTTTTTTATATTCATAGATTTCCTTAGATTCATATATTGTCAGTAATTTTTTTCTTCATTCTTGACTTCTAAGCCTTCTCTTTTTGTAAAAAAGTGAAAAAATTATCATAAATTCTAAAGGAATGCTATTAGTGTGGCATAATATAATAGAAGTATACATTTCGAAACAATTATTTTTCAATTGAAAACCTGTGTGGTATTAAATTCATAGCAGAAAAATAATTTTAATGAATATTACAATTTGTTTAATAATTTATATTAAGAAGAATCAATTTGAATTTTAAAATTACAAAATTTAATCCTATATTTTTTTAAAACAAAATTCGTTTTCTTAGGAATTATTGCATTTGCATTTAAATTTATATTTTGTTTATGTTGTAAAATATTACAAATTAATAGGCTAATACTTTATTTAAATTAGCATAATTTTAAATATTTCATTTAAACAACTTTAAAATCTGACCATATGAAAATAAATCCTTGAAAAATTTAACGAAGACAGCGCTATTGTAAATATATTATAATTGTTTATCTTTGGCGGAATGCAGACAAAGACTATTTTGTAATATACATTTTGCATTACCAGTTATAATGTAACCGCAACCTTAACTGTAAGCCCCTAATCTTAGCCATAATAAATAATCTTAAAATCTTCAACATTTACCTGAATGTCTATATATTTTATAAAGTTTAAAGAAAATGATACGAGTATTTTTCTTTAAATTACTGCAATCCTTATAATAACTTTTAATTGCTAGATGTTTTTCATGTGAATTATTTGTAAATGTATGAATAATGATATCGAAGATGCATACGTAATTGTTCTAAGAATGTAAATTTTTCTTTTAAAATACATTACAAGACCAAGTTCTTCAAAATTAACATCAATGAATCAGTTATTTTTATTATGGCAGTAAGGATTGTCTTATAATCATCATGATTTAGCAAATTTCTTCATTAATTTCAGTAAATGTTTAAGGCAGTTTTTTTTTAATTCTATATAAATCATTCAGATTATTTTGAAATTGTGTATTCTGAGTTTTCCAAGTACACAGATATATTTTTTAAGAAAGAATTTTGAAAAAAGTAGTTTGCATCATGTTCTCCTGACTGAAAACCGATGGAATACATTTTGGAGTACTTTTGTGCAGAAATTGAAAACTTTAAATCATTTTTTTTCAGAAACGTATATAAACTACAAAGGGCGTACACAGTATATAATCTTTTACACCAGTAGATATGCTATAGAACATGATGTTGTTACGTATGCTTTATTATCAATTGTAAAATTAAATAAAGGGCCACGAAGCATGTAGTAGTAAGGCTCTAGCGCGTGTCTTTATCCGTAGCTTTGAGCACCATACATGAGAAAATATGAATTGGCTCTGTCCCAACCTAATTTTGTAGGAGATTATTTTTGGGGTAGGCATAGGTCTTCCTCTATCTGCCCCTTCCACAATCCTCACAAGAAGACTTGAGGCTCGAAGGCTATTTATAGTAACGATGCACAAGACATTTACAAACGTCCTCACCATCTCCGGGATTCAAACCGATGTCCTATGGCACATCATTTAGCTTCACTGACCACTATATTGGATGGGTGGTGTTAGAGAACTTAAAACTTATTAATAGAAACTCGATGCCAATGCTACATTGTAGGCAAGGAGAAGCTGTTTCTAAATTAGTTTCAACGATTTCTTAAAACTCAAATTTGTTCAAGATGTAATTTTAGTCAAAGCTAGAGAAGTAAAATGAATGTTAGCAAATAAGGTAACTTACCTAAAAACTGCATTCAAAAATGCATAAATTTAATAAGCTATTTGGGTGAATATATCCTGAGAAATCAGTACCCCAAACAACCACCTCTGAAAATAATAACTGCATTTAAAAGTATATGCTTTGAGTCAAGCAAAGATCGGAAGGTATGTATAAGTGCGTATGATCATGGAGCTTCAATAGGGTGCCACAGCTCATCAACAGTAGTAACTGGCGTATTTTGATACGCCAGTCGCTCGCCAATCATGAATCACATGTTTCATATTGGCGAGAGATCTGGTGAACGTGTTGGCTATGTCAACAGCTGAACATTTTCCGCATAAAGAAGTTCCTCACAATACCTGCAACATGCGGTCGTGCATTATACTGTTGAAAAGTAGAGTTTCATGCGCTGGACTCGAACAAATAGTGGTGAATGGGTTATATCACACCATAAATGTAATGTGTACCGTCAGTGCGAACAAGAGGAGACCAAGTAGTACATCCAATAACATACTATCATGCCAAGTGATTGGCCAGCATGACAATTACGAATGCATTTTGCCAATGTTTGTTCACTATGATGTCACTAAACATGGATGCAACCATCTTGATGATATAAACGTAACCTAGAAACATCTCAAAAATAACGTCTCCCCATTGTTGCACCCAGGTTCATTGATCCCACCCATTGAAGACGTTCTTGTATGTGATGCAGCGTCAAATGTACCCGCAGTCATTGTCAAGGAACTGAGAGTCCATGCTGCTGCAAACGGAGTCGAATTATTCTTACAGATACTTGTTATCATGGAAATGGCCAACATTTTTAACTGAGAGCTCATGACGTGACTGTACGATTCATTAAGACAGGTATCATACCGGTCTTTTCGGCTGCTAGTGATTGAGGGACGTTGAGATTCAACACGAAGCTCCATATTACTGTTTTCAACCCATTGATTTCATATTCTGCTAAAATTCTTTGGAACTCGGCCAAAATGAGCACCGATACTGCGATACGAGAAGCCTCAATCCCGGTAAACTATAATTCTATCTTTATCGAAGTCAGAAACGCGCTGGTACGTACTTCTGCTTTTTACACGGAACCTCTAAAGAATTCTTCGTCAGACAACAACGTTCATATACAATTTGTGTTTCAAAAATCGGCTGAATATTTGTTTTCATTTAAACACATTTTAGGTTTCTCTACTGGAAGTTGCTTTATCTGAATACGATGAAAACCTAATCATTTACATATTACAGCTCTCTCTTCTTGTCTTCCGCTTTCTTGTTGTAGCAATTTTATTGGCCAGCAGTGTATAAAAGTTGTTGTAATTCAGCAATGTTTATAATGCTGTAGCATCAATGCATATATAAATATATTTTTTCTATATTATTTTTTTATAATTTCCAATATATACTTTCTAAAATCTTATGCTTAGTTTATCTTACAGTTTGAGTTTTTGTTTTCAGTTTTGGTGATAATTAATTATTCATCTCTAAATAGTAGATAATTTTAAATATATATTCTCACATATATATAATGTGGCTGCAGAACTCCTACATATTTTAGAATTATTACAAACAGATTTCAGGTATTTTAGGTACATTACAATTATATATATATGTGTGTGTGTGTATGTGTGTATGCGTGTGTGTATGTGTGTGTGCGTGTGTGTATGCGTGTGTGTATGTGTGCATGCGTGTGTGTTTGTATGTGCGTGCGTGCGAGTGTGTATGGGGAAGGGTAGAGAAGGTGATTCATTAATAATTAAAACAGCAGGACACATTGGAGAAATTCCGTGTACCTGGAAATTGAAAAAAGAAATTTTGACAGTCTATAAACCATTTTTTTAAAATATTTAAAGTCACTATTCAATTTGTAAAAATATCAGAATTGATAGGAGACATATGAGCTTTATGAAACTAACACGCAACATACTTTGATGAAAGAGCTTTAACGGTTACAATGATTCATCAAAGTCATGACAAGATCCTATTTATTACACAATAAACTGAAATGTCAAAAAAAGATTCAACCATGAATTCGGCTAAGAGATAGAATTTTGTTTCCTGCATTAGTTCTTTTAAACGGAAAACGGTTCTTTTAACGAAAGTGACAAAGATATATCATTCAGGAAAGTCCAATACCTTTCTGCAAGTGATACATCATCATCATTAAAGCTATCCACTATCATTGTATGAATGTAAATGCTCTCGATTTTTAATGATACGGTAATAATAGCTGATTCAATTCTAGTGTTGTGTTATTTCTTTGATTAAGTGAATCTTACTTTTTGGCATTTGTATTGCATATTTCACTAGATATTGAATATTAAGGTTGATTGAAAATATTTTTCAGAATCTTAAAATATACCAATACAGATGACAACAGTATATGTTATACAAAAGATTTGGGGGGATAAAAAATATAATATTTAACCTCATTTAAATCGTAGTGATTCGGTATCGAAGAGATAAAGGTAACGCACACAAAAGTGTATACATGTAATTAAAAACACACTAAGATATTTTATTTCGTACATTATATATATATATATATATATATATATATATATATATATATATATATATATATATATATATATATATATATATATATATATATATATATATATATATATATATATATATATATATATATATATATATATATATATAAATGCTTTCATTTTAACGACATCTCGGTCTAATTTGGAATAATATGTAAGTGTGTACATAAATATAAAATTCTTACAAATATTTGCGTAACGGGTCTTCTACTACATTACCGTAAAATATTCTCCTAAATTATTTAAACAAATGCAGAAAACGTTCACTTTTGCTATACACCCTGGGAAAATTGAAAAAAAAAGAAAAGAAAGAAAGAAGCTTCTTACTACAATAGCCAAAAAATAAAGGGAATCAAATTATTTTATTAGCCTTTAGTAAAAACAAAACAAAAAAAAAAAACAGTAAAATGTAACTGAAAGATTCGTAATGTAGCTTGATTTATTTTTACCTGTGGATAGTATATATTTCAAGTTACTAAGCTATAACAAGTGATATAAAACAATGTTTTAAACTCAATTCCTACTCAGATCAACAAAGAAAAGTTATATTTTAGTTAAATTTTATTAAACTATTTTATAATTAATATAAATATGCATATACATACGAGAGAATCACGATTTCAAGAGGAAAAAAATGGAAAGAATTTTTCTGGCAATTTTACATTTCCCTTTCTGTAAATGGTCTGGGACTCTTATTTTTATTTGGTACTAATAATTACTTAACTTAATTTAATTTTTCCAATCAAATAGAATAGTAAAGAAAAATCACAAACTCAGAAATTAGGATGATCCAGGTGGGATTCGAACCCACGACCTCTGGATCAGAAATTCAACGCACTATCCATTTCACTACAAGGACGTACAGAAAGAGCGATCTTCCTTTTATGTATGGTGTTGAACATTTTTGTTTGTTTTTATTTATTCATTAATTTAATTTAATTAATGAGTTAATATTTGAAAAAAAAACTATATCAACATCAAGTGTCATCCTCTACACGTTTAAAAATGTGTTTGAACGTGTGAACTAATGGTAGGAATGAAAAATATACCGGGTGGTTATGATTAAAGTTACACAATTCAGAGGTCTGTTGAACCCATTCTGTTTATCGGACTTGAATGGAGCTTGCAACGTATGCTCTATGAACCATGAACCATTTCTGCAAAAAAAAAAAAAAAAAAAAAAGTTCAAATTTTGACCACCAGGAGGAAATGTGGTCCTCAAAGCAGTGCTAAATAATGATATACTAACAATTTATTTTATTACAGAATTTACTACTCATTATGTTCTACATTGATATAAACAACGTATTAACATTACATTATAGAAATTTGAATAGCAACGCGAAACAACTCACAACGGATTTCCGCCATATTTCGTATAGTGACAGCTTTCAAATCGGGTAAATTCTTAAATCCTCCTCTATAAATCGGCATTCATCGTGCGGAAAAAAACGCTTGAATGTTCTAGCGCAGGTATGTCATCCTCAAGAATGTTTGCATTCCGCTTTTAACGTAAAATTTGAATACAGAATTTAAAAAGGAAGAAAAGTAGGAAATATATGTATACAATATGTTTATTACATTGTTCACAGTCTGTCAGTTCTTTTTAAAAGGGTATTCAGTAAATTGTTTATACATTCCTTTAATCTTTTTGTGAGTGAGCACGATGTTTTCACTCCATCTTAATTTTTTTAAAATCTGTATCTTTTTAAAGCGAAGCATTAAGAAGTAAGTTTCTCTATTCTTTAAATTCAAAAATTTAGCAATGTCTACTTTATTTTCTCTTATTGAGCCAGCGCGATGGTTGATTTTTTTTTCAAAAGTTCATCTGAAAGTAGATAAGATGTGTACCAGTTGTCTCCTTTAAAATTGGTTCTTCCCAAATGTTTTTGTGTCTCTACATGTAAAACATTTATTGTCAACAGTGTCTTCCTGGAGAATTCTTTCTGAACTGGAGATTCGTTCAACGTAGCGACTTCTTCGACAGTTTCAATCCCAACCGGTTTCCGGCCTCTTCCGGGCAGCACACCCAAATCTCCAGTCCCTTGAAATGTCCTGCTTATCTTCATCAAACCGATCCTCGATAAGGGGCCTTTTCGTAGACCCTTTAACGACAATATTCATGCAGAACAGCTAAATGGTTGGTGCCGTTCGGAGCTCAATCTTTTTTTGTAAGTGCGTGATTAACGGAACAAATGCACGCTGATGGATTCTCTAGAAATGAATACGAGTTTAAAAAGAGGTTTTTACGGATTTGCGTAATAAATATTTGATAAAAGCCTCGTGGTGTTCAACAATTGTACTACTTTTTTTATTGCCAATTGTTTCTCATATTCCATACAGCATATATTCCATGCTCAGTAAAATCCTTTAAGAAGAATAGGCTCTACATGCATCTGAACAGTGTAACTTTAATTATAACCAATCGGTACAAAGTGAAATTGTGGAAATCAAAAAAAAATGTTCAAAGCAAGAGTTTTGAATAATATGTTTATATATATATATATATATATATATATATATATATATATATATATATATGTGTCATGATTTTGAAGACAGAATCAGATTAAAAGTTAGAAAAAGGGACGGTCTTTATTCAACCAATTCTTCATCTGTTCTGATTCTGAGAGCAGGGAGGAAAAAGCACGCCATGGTGGTGGTTTCAAGTGGATAACACTTGAAAAACATATGGTAAGTATCGCTGCTTTGAAGAAGAAGCTTGCAATTTAATGCTGGCATATGTTGACTATTAAATCTAACGATCTGGAATTAGATATGTTTATTGGCTTGGCCATATGTTCAGAAGACATAAATGGGTGATTAGTTTAATACTTGAAGATGTGATCTGAGAAAGATGAGTTAAGTGCTAGATAGGGAATTTAATTTTTAATTTAATTTAATTATCCTTACATTTGCTCCCCAATTTTAAAAGGGAATCATGGCGAGGTTTTTTCTCTTTTTACAAACTTAATCAATTTTAAACAAACACAAAACAATACATAGTTATTTAGAAAGACATATTATCGACAGTAGAAATATTTAAGCAATAGGAATACTAAAATCAAAATGCAATATAATAAACGAAACTATAACAACAAACACAGTAATGACAATTAATTGATAAAAATGAATTCCCATACATATAATTGAAGATTAGCTTGTTCAAATCTATTCGACATCTAGAATAAGAGCTCGCGTTTCCTCCTATTCCTTAATAATAATAGATTCGTATTATAGCTGGTAGATATTTTCAAAAAAAATTATGTTGGAAAATAATATATCAAACAATAAGATAGTAAATATAAAAATACAGGAAATCAAACAAATGTTAAAATAATAATTTTGTATAAAAATCTACTCTGGCGCCATCGTAGTAATACCTTATATTGTTACACATATTTTGCATATATGAAATACATTTTTTAAAAAGATAAAAAAATATAGACACTAATAAAATAAAATTATTACTAATATAAAAACGGTGTACAACACACAACTTATATGCACTATTCAACACAATAAACAATATTTTATTTCACATGCGTTATGAAATATAAAAATTATAAGAATATAGGAATAAAAGAATACAAGAATATAAGAGCACTTCTTTATTATTTTTGAGTCGGAAAAGTGGACTCACTTCAATAATAACTTTTAGTATGCATGAAAATTTTCTCAATATTCACTGTAACTTAACAATATCGCATACAATATTTTGAATCTTTCCGTAACCTTCTAAAAATTCGTTTCATAGACAAAAATTCTTGATTTTCTCTTACATCACACATTCACTAATATAAACTGTATCACCTTACTTAATTTTGAACACATCTCTCTGAGAAATCTGCGTCATCAACTCACACATGTTCAGGGATGCTGATAAGAAACAATGAGAGGTGTACATATCAAACTAAACAAGTTTGTCCTCTTAATGTTTCGAGACATATACAAAATTATAATGATTGTATTCTCGTTTATACACTGTATAATGTCCAAAAATAAACTTCAAGTTATTAAATTAATTTTAATTTAAGATAAGGAAAATTTTAAGAAATAGTGAATCCTGATATATGGCCGGTATATCAAAACACGCAATTTCAAAATAAAAAAAAATTAAATGACATGCAATAAGATTACTGCTGAATAAAATAATTAACAAAACAATTAAATTCAGTGGAGAAAAGAGAATGCAACGTGACTTTACTTTTGTTTCTTATCAAAATCAATATCATTAGTATTAGCACATTAAACATTTTTCTAAAAACTTAATTTATATTTTTCAACTTTAAAACACCAATTTCTGTCATAACTCTTAACTCATTCGACATCTTAAGATAAAATTATGAGAAGTATATTAATTTTTTTTCAAAATTTTGTATGACTAAACCTATATACTTTGTTTTCTCAATTAATATATAAAGAAAATATCTCATTTATAACACAACTATATTATAAAAATAAATACCATATCATATCATATATTATTCTTTTTCGCCGAAAAGTCTTGTTAAGCAGAACTCAGTTATTTCTGTATTAAGTAAGATGTTTCTTTTAGTTATTATCTTCTTCTCATTATTATGGGTATTTTGTTGAATGTAATTTAACTGAAAATTTTCAGATGGATGAAAATGTCTTAAACGAACTGAATGAACCAATTCAGTGTCAGTTTTATTAAGGGCATTGGGTCTATCAATTTCAAATAATACATCAGAACATTTTCTTAAAACGGTATAAGGGCCTGAATAAGGGGGACTTAATTTCCTTGTATTGGGGTATTGAAATTCATCATACATTATTAAGTCACCAACCTTGAAATCAGCTTCCTGAAATTTTTTATCATATCTAATCTTATTTATTTTATAATATTGTTTTGTTCTTTCTTTGGCTAATTTTCTTGCTTCTTCTAAGGGAGGATATATCTCATTATCTTTTAGCGAAATATCGAAAGTTAAATTACCATACATTAAGTAGGTTGGAGGAAAACCTGTTATTGTATGTGGAGTTTGATTATACTGATGGGTTTTTTTTTTCTAGAATTTTTGTCCATGGGACATTATTTGAACTTTTACTAATTTCACATTTTAAGCGGGTAATGATGGTTTGATTTACACGTTCAACCTTTCCATTGGTTTGTGGTCCGTGAGAAGTAGTTAATAATTGAGTGACATTATTATGTTTTAAAAAATGCTTAAATTTTGAAGAGGTGAACGCAGTATTTCTTTCACATAAATTTTTTTCCGGTATGTGATGCTGAAAGATTTGGCTTAATTTATATAAGTATCTGTTGTTGCATTTTTTGATGGGAAAATCCAAATGTACCTAGTTGCATGATCAATAATAATGTGTAAATATTTTTTAACAGAATTGTAATAATTTAAACCACCTACACTATCTATCGATAAAAGTTCAAAGGGTTTTTCACAAAGGGGAAGTGATTGCATCAGTCCATATTTTCTCTGATGTGACTTCTTATTTATTTGACAAGTTTCACAGTGTTTTACATAATTTCGTATATCAGTAATAATGTTTATCCAATAATATTGTGGTGATATTAATTTTAACGAGGTAGCTACACCAGGATGGCCAAATTTTTTATGAGTTGTTTCCATTAATTTCACTCTTAGAGCTTTGGGTACAATTATTTTAGTTAAACCTTGTCTTTTAACTACAAAAACACCATCTCTCTTAAAAAATTTAGGAGCTGATGTATTTTCTATAGCTTGAAAATGACTTATTTCATTGATATCTAATAAAGGTTCTGGGGGTGTATTAATTATATGATAAGCAATAGGATTTATTTTTAACATATCAGCTTCAACATTAGTGCTACCTTTCTTATATTTTATATCAAAATCATACATAGAAACTTTTAAAGACCATCTAAAAAGTCTACCCGTGGGATTTTTGAAATTTTTAAGCCAAACTAATGCATTATGATCGGTATGAACTGTAAAATGAGATCCATGAAGATAGCAATGGAATTTATCTAAACTATCAATTATAGCAAAGCATTCTAATTCAGTTATTGTATAATTAATTTCATAATTTTTCAGTTGTCTCGAGTGGAATGCAATCGGATGTTGATTTCCATTGGGTTTTTGTTGTTTGAGGATACATAAGATTGCAATTTTCGATGCATCTACATAAAGATGATAGGGATAATTTGGATTGAATATAGCTAAAATGGGCTTTGGAATTAAGCTGTCTTTAAGTTTTTGAAAATATTGTTGACATTCTGGGGTCCAATTCCAATTTTGATTCTTTTTAAGAAGATTATTTAAGGGCATTCTTAATTTTGCATATTGAGGAATGAATTTATAATAGACATTAATACTACCAAGAAATCTTTGTAAATCCTTTACATTTCTAGGGGTTAAAAGTTTTTTAATTATTTCGACATTTGTATTATTTGGAGTGTATGACCCTTGTTTTATTTCATATCCTAAGAAATCAATTGTATCTTTGCCAAATTTACACTTTGAGAATTTTAATTTAATATTTTCTATTCCACAAATTTTAAATATTTCCTCTAAATGTTTGGCATGTTCTTCAATTGATTCCGAAAATACTATTATATCGTCAAAATAATTTAATGCAAATTTTATTTGGTATTTATTTAAAATCTGTCTAATAGCTCTTTGAAATATAGCTGGAGAATTTTTATATCCAAAAGGCAAACGATTAAATTGAAAAAGACCGTAATTTGATGTAAATGCAAGTTTTTCAGATTCATTATCATCTAATTTAATGTGCCAATAACCACTACATAGGTCGATGGTTGAGAAAAATTTTGCATGTGTTAATTTGTCTAAAACTGCATCTATTCGGGGAATTGGCTTTGCATCTAATTTTGCGATAGCATTTAGCTTTCTGTAATCGATACATAATCGTGAACGAGCATTATCCTCTTTTTTAAAAGCCAATGTTATAGGGGCAGCGTAAGAACTATAAGATGGTTTTATTATTCCTGCTTTCAATAATGCATCTAATTGTTTTTTTTATTTCCGTATCATCTTTAAAAGATGTCCTATATGGTCGATTTACAATGGGTAATTCTGAGGTAAGTATTATTTTAGGAGAATTATATTTCAACTCGCCCACATCAAACTTATTTTTAGCAAAGACATGTTTATATTTATCAATAATCATATTATAATCACTATTAGGAATTATTTCTATATTAAACACATTATCAGTTTTCTTAGTGATAATTTTATTATTACAAAATTTAAGAGTTTCATTTTCTTTAATATTTTCTTAAATTCATAATTTTTTTAATTTTTTTTTCCTCTTTGAAAAAATTTATAATCACTAAAATTAATATTTAATTCAAAAATATTCATAGTTTTATTAGAAATTATTAAATATTTCAATTTTACATTTACTATGAGGAATTTAATATTTTCAATAATTTCTCCTATTTTCAATTGTAAAGTAATTGCATCACTCACCTCAATTTCTCCATTGATGGTGGCAATTTTTGTTTTGATATACTCTACATTGTGGTATCCCTTGATTTGTGATATTATATTTTTTGGAATAATATTGACACTCTCTTGATCCTGTATCCAAGAGGACATCAACTTGTTTGAAATTGATTCTTCCCTGGATGATCATAAGTTCTCGTGTTTGATGAAGTTGGAATACCGTATTATTGTTTTGTGTTCTTTGACGGGGGTAGAAAGTTGGAGCATTGGGTCGCAAAACTGTCGGTCGTTGTGGAAATCGTTGGTTTCTCGGATATAGGGTCGGCCGCTGAAGTGAAAAGGAAGGGTGATGATAAGGTGATGGAAAATGAGGAGAGTATACCTTACATCTTGTATTGGTTATGGTATCCGGATGTTGAGATTGGTCATTTCTCCAATTCCGTCCTCCATTCTGTTGTCTATGGGCAAATTGATACGTATGATAAGGTATTCTTGCCATTGGATACTTTGGGTATATAACTTCATTCTTACTTGATTTTGATTTTTCTTGGATATCTAAGAGTTTCATTTATTCCTTCAGTTCCTCTATTTTGCTGCAGCTTTGTGACTGTATTTCTATGGCTCTATTTTCTTTTAATCCTCTTATGATGTAATATTTTTCAGCTTCTTCTTCCATGTTTATCCGGGATGCGATTTATTTTACTCTGTAGAAATATTCTAAGTGGGTCTCTTTTGAGGTTTTTTCTGTTTTAGATAATTGAAGATGAATCTCCGCTGGATTGCCTTGTGTTCCGAATTCACGTATTAAATTATTTTTCAGTTCGTAAAAACTTTTAGGGATAGATTGTGATTGGATGTAAGTCTCTTCACAGCTCCATCTACTAACTTGATTATAAATAGGATTTTCTGTTTCTCTGGTATATTGAAGGAATCGCATGTACTTTCAAAATTTCTAATGAATGTTTGGATGGGTATTTCCATGTTATATTTTTGGAAAAAAGTCTGTAGATCTTCAAATTGAATATCATTTTTAATAATGGTTATAGGTTGTTGTAATTTTTCTTCATCAGCATCTAAATTCTCTTCTTGCTTAATTTTAATTTCATTCAATGTTTCCATTTTTGAAGTATGACTTTCTGAAATCTCGTTAGGAGAAGATGATGATTCTATTTCTTTAGCGGTAAGATCGATGTTCTTTCGGGGATTACTAGCGCGTTTCTTTTGCTTTTTCCGTACCATTTTTAATTCCGGCAACCCTACGTCTTCAGTATAGGGGCATACGGTGCAGTCGGAAGTTCCATCTAATTCTCCATTGCATTTATTACCGCAGTTGGCGTTCGTTTTTATATTAAAATTATTTTATAAAAAAGATTAGTTTTTTACGTTAAGATTTGAAATCCATTCGCAGATAAAATATCCTGCCGGCTTTAATTCTGTCATGATTTTGAAGACAGAATCAGATTAAAAGTTAGAAAAAGGGACGGTCTTTATTCAACCAATTCTACATCTGTTCTGATTCTGAGAGCAGGGAGAAAAAAGCACGCCATGGTGGTGGTTTCAAGTGGATAACACTTGAAAAACATATGGTAAGTATCGCTGCTTTGAAGAAGGTGCTTGCAAGTTAATGCTGACATATGTTGACTATTAAATCTAACGATCTGGAATAAGACATGTTTATTGGCTTGGCCATATGTTCGGAAGACATAAATGCGTGATTAGTTTGATACTTGAAGATGTGATCTGAGAAAGATGAGTTAAGTGCTAGATAGGGAATTTAATTTTTAATCTAATTTAATTATCCTTACACACACACACACACACACACACACACACACACACACACACACACACACACACACATATATATATATATATATATATATATATATACATAATTTTCGATTAAGTCCATTCGAGTTTCGAGTTCACTTTTTTATATTGGTAATTTTATGGTCAAAAAATATTTGTGAATAATTCATACACTTTTTGCTATGAAACTATTTTTTTACATATTAACTTGGCCCAAAAAATGTAACAATTGTAGATTGCATTTGAAGTGCTTTTAACCCAGTGTTTCTCAAACCGTGGGGCACGTGCCACCTAGGGTGCGAGCATAGTGAAAGTCGAAAAGAAATGATTATTTAAAAAATATATATACATTCATATATATATGTATATTAATTTACTGAAAGTAAACAAACATAATACATTCTAAGATAATAAAACATAAAATTCTCATTTCTACTGATATAATACATTTATAAATGTATATTTTAAAATGATACTCGTAACACAAATCGAGAACAGCGTTAGTTCTCTAAGTAATAGCGATTCAGTAAGCAACATGTCTACGTTCAGAGTTGAGAGATGACTCTCTACTCTATATCTAACATTTGCACAGTTTGTCCTATGATCGCTGCGATGAGCGGCATGGAATCAGTTTCTAATCACCCCTCAGATGTGAGTGATTATGAGAGAACAGTACGCATGTTGGCTGATTTGTGCAGTGAGCGATTGAGTGCTATTCTACTAGTAAAGTTGATCCGAATCTTTTACTAGCTATTTTAAATGCTTGCTGACTTCAGTAAAAAAGTTAATTTTAAAATGGCTGTCTCCTAATAATTTAATTATAAAACACACAAATATGGTCTAAATATTTTTCAGCAAGCTAAAATAGGGAGGGTTATTGGAATAAAATCGATAAATTATTTGAACTTTAAAGTATTAGTTCTACAAAAGATTGATACCTTATATTTTATCTGTACACCTATTATACCGAAAAAATTTAAATATAAATTGCAAATACTAGATAAGAAATTGTTTTTTAAATTATTATTTATCTTTAATTGGTATTAAAATTACATTTTGAACAATTTCAATATTAATTTAGATTCAGAAGAAAAAAATGAACGAGATGTATTGGTGCTACATTTTGAAACGTTATTCTACTGTTTTACTTTTCTTAATCAATATAAAATAGGGGTGTAAAGGATATTATCTTTATGGTATCCAACTACTTGTGACATTTTTTTTAAGAAAAGAAGGTATGGGAATTTTTTGTAGTTTTTAGATTTTTTTAGTACATTTTAAGAAAAAAGACTGAAATTAAGAAGTAAAATATGAATCATTATTACTAAAATGGGAGAAAATGGGTAAAAATTGACAGAAAACGGCATCTGCTCTGTACAAATATTAAATGAACAAATTCCCAATTTTTCAATTTTGATGTATTAATTTGTTATTCCTTTTTAAAAAGACCTTCAGGATAAGAGATACTTTGATTTTTATGAAAACTAAAGCATTTTATTTTAGTTATTATATTAAATTGCTTACTAAAACCATGATTTTGTTCGCATTAAGAACTGTACATTTTATAAAAAAGAAGTGATTAATAAATCTGAGAGTTAAAACACTTTTACTATTGTACAGAACATGCACAACAATTTCAGCAAATTATTTTCAAATCTTTTTGAGCAATTGCTGTTCCCATATAAGCTTTTCGAAAAAATTCATTTCGAGTAAAACGCATTTTAATGTTTGAATCTTACGTAAGTTTATGACATCTGCTTTTAATAAAACACATGTAGTTTTTGCTCTAGTGAATCAAAAGTAAAAAAATAAAAAAATGGGTATTTTTATAAGGCTAATATAATGTACAATAAAATAAAATCAAGAAAAAAATCATTATTTTAAACTAGTTGGATACATCAAATACCAAAGACATCGTTAAGTTACAATAAATGGATTACTTCATATACCTAATGTCGTTCCACCTTTATGGAAACGATTTGTTAACTTATTTTCTTGTTTGCATCTTGAGATGAAACGTTTGTATTCTCTCTCTCTCTGTATATATATATATATATATATATATATATATATATAATATGTGCGTGTGTTTAAGGATACTAAATTAGATTTAAAAATAAATTACCTATATAACAATTAACTTTTAATTTTCATTACATCTTCAAGTATCAAATTAATCATGCAATTATTTTTCCGAAACATATGGCCAGATCCCATTATAGATCATTATATTTAATAGTATTATATTTCTGTGAATTAACTTTCAAATACACTCATAAAATCCGATATACTTCTAACATCTGGATTTAAGTGATAACACATAAAGTGTTCCCTTTGGCGTTTTTTTTTCTTTCTGTCTCTTAGCGTCAGATGATGTCAAGAATTATTTGAATAAAGTTCCATTTTAAAATTAAGTCTGATTCTGGCTCAAAACATGTCATTTATATATATAGTATAAAAATAAAATGGTTATCATATAACCTTAACTTCAGATTGTTTGAAAGCAGCAACTATTAGGATAATGAAGTCTCTGGTCTTAAAAGAAAATCGGATTGCTCTCTAAAGTCCATTTGCTATTTGACAAAACATATAGCTGAAAGTAAAATAAGTTGTTGAAAATTTGTGGAAAATACCTAGCTGCAGAAAAATTTAAAATTGTAGTAACACTTGATGGGGAATTGATGCATTTAATGGATTGCAATAAAAGATCAATTTTCTATTGCTGAAATGACGTGAATTAGCATTAGAAAGGATTTCCACAATGAACAGAAAAGCTCCTAAATTCATGATGGTTGAAGGATTTTGTTACAACAGCAAGTTAAAAATAAAATAAAATATCAAGTAAATTAATTCAAAATAAAATATATTAATTAATTAATTCACTCTACTATCATCAAAATAGTTTGGAACTAAGTTTTGTAGAAGAAATTTCAGCCTTATATGGAAAGAATACTATTAAAATCGAGCTTCATGTGGACAGAGCATCTATTCCCACGTCTAAGTCAACTGACGCTTATCTAACATGGAAAGAATCAAAAACAGGAATAATGCACATTCCATTCAATGAAATGTTTGCAAAATCTCCTAGAACTTATTCAATGGACTTTTGTGTTTTCGCTTTGTTAATACGAGCCGTAGGAAACCGGCATTTAAGAACCCTAAACGGACTTTAGAAAACGGCTCATGAGGATGGAGTAAAGTTAGCATGACAGTACAAAGAGATAGTTTAATTCCATGGAAATTCCTAGCTAAAGCTATTGTCAAGAATCATGGCTATCAGAAAGAAGCAAATCTCCACAAAAATTATTTTATTTATATATTAAAATTAACCATTGAAATCGTTTCCTTAAAATTAGAATTACCTTCTGTAATCGTATTCGTCTGTGTTAGAATTTAAAATCTATTTCATCAAACAAAGCCAATTTAGAAATATCTCAAACAAAATCAATTTACTTAATATTGAAATGGATTTAGGCGTTTAAAATTCCATTTCATTATATACGCTCAGTATAAAGAGTATGTGTTTTAAGTTGGGAAAAATCACGTCTTTATATATGTATAAAAATAATGTTTCATGAAAATAAACGTATCTTAAATTATGTTCGTCTCTAGCTTTTTTTCTTTTTTATTTACACACATTTAGTACTCAGAATTACAGAAACAATGTATTGGTAAATATAATTTAAAACGCATTTTTGAAATTGGATTTTAGGTAATGATTTAGAAAAACAAATTGTGTGGTAATGAATATGCTACAGCAAAAAAAAAAGGCTGAAACTTTCAAATACGATAAATGTGAAGATAATTTGAAATCTTCAGCTAGCTACACATGGTGTATATGAAGCAACGAAGAATAGAGCTGATCTATTGGAAAGAAAAATTAATAAGTAGGATTTTAAAAAAATTTAGTAAAAAAATAAGGCAACGGACTCTTAATGTATAATTTCATTAAAAAAATTTCAAGGACAACTTGATATCATCTTAAGTCATTTAAATTCGTTACCTTGTTAAATGTATTAGTTAATATTGTTTCGAAGAATTTAAGCTTATATTACATCTTGTAGTATAAGTTTTGTAAGGTATTAATACACGAAAAGAGAAAAAAAAGGCATGTAAATCCACACATATTTTCTAGAACGAAATCAATTGAAAAATACAAGGTTTTAAAAACAAATTTTTATTGCAAAAATTAGGTTACTTTAATGCTTTCAAATGATTAAACGTTACTTTATAAAAATATATAAAAATATATATATAAAAATTAGCTACTATATATATAAGCACTTTTAATTTTCTTAAATGATAGTTTATTTTATATAAAAGTAAATACATATTTACATACTTTCCATTTATGAGTTTGATAGCGTAAAATGTCCCATTGAGCTTGTAAAATTGTGAATCTGAATTTATATAAAAATATATACTGCTTTAAAAGTATGCATAAAATTTTTATTCGGAACCACATCAAGTAGCAAAGATCATTGGAAGGATAACAAAAATACATATTCAAAGCCAAGTTAAAAACTTAAAAATAAGGTTTATTAAATTCGATATACACTGCTGGACAATTGCTAAGGACGGATCACAAATTGCTATGTAGCATAACATTAAGCGAGACATGAGGCCTAGTAGGATAAAATATAGTTGCCACACTGTTCAGACATTAGAATAAAGAATATTTATTGTTCTGGAAAGTACAAAAGCTGTGAAACATCTGAAAGAAAAAGAAATGTTCATTTGATCTGCGTACGGATAAATGGAACAATGCATCTAAAAGTCAGCAGGCACCTTAAGGAAAGGTATCAGTACGGGATATGTCCACCGTGGAGTGTGATGCAACTTTCCACACGCCGTACCATACTTTGCACAACATTATCCAGCAGCTGTTGAGGCAATTTATCCCATTCCTCAGTGAGTGCACGGATGAGGGTGTTCTTGTTTGTCGGATGATAGTTTCGACCACAACTTGCCTCCTAAAGCATCCCACACATTTTCAATGGGGTTTAGATCTGGAGAACGAGCTGGCCATACGAGACGTTGAATACCCTCTCTGTCTAGACAATCCTCGGCAGCGAGTGTTCGATGACATGTTGCGTTGTCGTCCATAAAAACAAATTTATCACCGACAGCACAACGGAAAAGACGAACATGAGGAAGTAGAACTTCATCAATGTATCGTTGGCCCGTCATAGTCCCATTCGCAACCACATGTAGGCACGTGCGGACATTGATCATGATGCCGGTCCACACTATGATACTGCATGTCGGATATCGGTCCTTTTCCTGGATATTTTCTGGACGATAAGCAATACCACTCTCGCGCCAGATCAGTTGGCGTCTACAATCGGATGACAGACTGAACCTACTCTCATCTGAGAATAGTACGCATGCCCAGTCCTGTTCAGTCCAATTGTGATGCTCACGTCACCATTGCAAACGGGCAGTACGGTGCTGTCTGGTCAATGGGACACACACAACAGGTCTGCGTGCGTATAGTCCTCCTCCCCTCAAACGTCTGGCAACAGTTTTTCGGGAGATCTGCTTTTCTGAGGCAGCAAGAAACTGATTTGCCACCTGCTGAGCTTTGGTGCGCCTGTTCCTTTTTGCTGATAGGACGATATATCTGTCTTCTGCAGGCGTCCTACTTCTAACACGACCTCCCCCGTGCCGTCTACTACACATTCCAGTAGTTTTAAATGACTTCCACAGCCGTGAAACAACGCTGTGAGCGATGTCGAACTCCCTGGCAACATCTGGTTATTTTTCGCCCTTCTTCGATCTTTCCAATAATTCGGCCACGCATAAAATGATCTATGTGATGTCGGGAAGACGTGCCAAAAATTTTAAGTTCGTCTATTAAATCTTTCCAGTAAAACTTTGACTTGAAACAACAACTGTCCACATGCGTCAAAACCTTTAAAGCTCTTATGAACGCTATCACGTGATGAACAGACGTGGAAAAAAAATTTGCATACTCATACTTCTGCTTACTAATATCCCGCACTTATTCTAATTTTTCACATTTTGCTTCCTTTCATTTTGTGGTTGCTATGGATGATAGTGTTATCCGTCCTTAGCAATTGTCCAGCAGTGTATTAAGGTATCCGACTAGGTACGAAACCTTGATTTTGTGCAAATTTGTATAAATGGATACTATTTATAATATTAAGCATCACCTAGATTAGAAAATGTATGTAAAATTGTTTTAAGAATAGTATTACAACAAAAAATATTTAAGTACAATATTTTGACAAAAAATAAACATTGAATGAACACATTTTCAAAATATTTTCCTTTTGTGAAAAATGCTTCGATTATAATATTTTGTCTGTGTATAACTCAGACGTTTGTACAGAAGTTTAACTAGAACTTTTGAAACATATACATTAGAAGTGGGTTTATACATGTTTTACTACAACAGAGGGGAGAAATTAAAAAAACAACAACAAAAAAACACCGATAAATATTTCAATTGGTTGTAACTCTGAAAATGTGATTTTTTTCAAAAATCATAGTTGAGTCTCTGTACAGAGGTCCGATCTATATACAGGCAAATTATTATTATAATAGAAGCATTTTCTATAAGAGAATATTTTGAAATTATCTAAGTTAATATTTTACCGAAATAAATTTTTGTGTCACTATGTCCTTAAAACAATTTTATATACATGCATTCTAATCTAAGTAAAACTAAATATCATGAAAATCATCCATTTATGGCAGTGTTTCTCAAACTGTGGGGCGCGCCCCCTGGGGGCCCGATAAACGTACAAGGGGGGCGCGAGCATATCGAAAATAAACGATTAAAAAAATTTATTTACTGGAATGAAGTAAAACAAAATACTTTCTGACATAATAAAAAATACACATTTACACTGATATAATTTATATAACTGCGATATTACGTCATAAAAAAATTAAAGCTTCTACTTCTATTACGGTTTCTTTTCAAACCAAAATGAGAAAAAACAAAACCCAGACCCATAATCGAAAAAAAATCTTAGAAAGATAAAAAATTCATCACTGTTATATTATTGTCATCAGCTATAGGCAGCAGAATGTAGTTGCTGCGGTTTGACCTTCGAACCTACTTGTACGGTTAGTTACGTCCCTGCTCTTATGTGTATTTGTTTTTTCATTTAGGGAAGTTGCAAATAAACTATTTCTGCAGCGATTTTTTCCTTGTAAAATATTTTTATGATTTTTGGAAAAGCACAGAGAGCTCTTTGAAGGATTACTTGGCCAAGATTTATTTCTATGAGTTATTCCCAAACATATAAAAAAGCATAATGAAAAACGTTTTACATAATTTTTTGGAACATCCATATTGTAATAAATACACTTTTATTCCGGAGCTGTCACGCCGAGCACAGAGTGCACGAAATTGGTAATTCTGGCAGAACTGTTTAATTGTTACCAATGGCTCTGACACACTATCCTCCTGTTTGACAGTCTTAACGTGTGAACTAAAATATATTTGTCACATATCTCCCTCTTTTTGGGGAGTGACAAACGTTTTTTTACAATCTTATGGTACTTGTTTTGACTGAGTTCCCGGTGTGATAAACTTTTTTCCGAAATATTTTCTGTGTTCTTGAAAGTAGGTGAGTGTATTTTCTCTTAATTAAATTATTCACTGGAATTACGATTTTTATTTTGTACTATAAAAGTAATTATAAAAAAAATTTGGGGTGGCTCAATAACCCCACTCGACCATTAGTATCGAGTGCGTGCCTGCTCCAGGTTTAAAACATTTTGAAGTCTTTTCACTTTAAATATTAAAAATAATACAATTATTTCTCATCGGAATTTTATATTATTGTTCATTATTCAACATCAATTCTAAATGCTAATTCTGTGAGGCTTAAAATTACAGTTCGCTTAAAACTAATTATAATTTGAGCAATATGATTTAAAAAAATAATTTTACATTTTTGTAAACATTGTCGCGCACTTGGCTTTACTCTTCTTAAAATTCAGCTGTTATATCAATAATGTTTTATTTTCTTATAAATGAACTCGTGCAAATAGCGGGTACTTCAGCCGGTATACTTTAAATGTATCAGTGCTTCACAAAGTATTTTATAACTAATTAATTAATGCTAAATTAAGAACAAGTTTAATAAGTATTAGCGACTTCCATGGGCTTGTCTTACAGAGCAAATTTTTCAAAGGAACGCTTATGATTAGAAATTGACCCACTGAGTTCTTTCTAAAAAAAAAAGCAGATATCTATATTTTGTCTTCTAAGCAGCCACCGCATTTTGCAATATGTTCCAATTTAAAAATTAGAGAAAGGAAAAATAACATAATAATTATCCTATTACTTAATTTTTTTTTTTTTTTTTTTTTTTGCTTAAAAGCAACATATACAAAATTTAAAACTTATGTCATGAATTTGTACGGTATATAATTAAGATTATTGCTTTAGCGTAAAAAAGTGCATTATCGTTGCATTCAATACATTATTAATGTATAAGGGGGCGCGATAAAAATTGTGATTGATAAGGGGGCGCCAGTATTGAAAGTTTGAGAAGCACTGATTTATGGGCTTTTTTAAAATCACGTTGCCGACCGTCGTCGGACCGTAGTACATTAATGAGTAAAGAAAGGAACTTATTTTATTCGGTATATGTATAAAAAAACATCAAAAACAAAAGCACATCTTATAAAAATTCCTTTGCGTTTCCTGTTCTTGTAGATAATAATTTAGAAAAATAACTACAGCATGAAGTTTGTTTGTTTTTCAGATAAAAAAATGAATGTGCGTAGGGTTTGAATGATCGTACACAGTTTTTTTCTGTAATGAAGCATTAAATATTTTCTTCCGAGGACAGAGACAGGGGGATTACTTTCTTTAAGTCATGGCTTGAAACACTAACTTGTTTTTCTCATACGAAGCACTATTTAGAGGAAGTTGTTTCATCATATTTTACTTTCAAAGAATATGAAAATATGGATCGAAAAAAAAATATTTTTCTTTTTATAATTTTAGGATACATAAAGCCTGCAATTTTACAAATTTTAATGAAAATTTCAACTATGATTCGAATGCTTATAGAAAAATTATAAAACATTATATTCATGTTGATTGCTTTTAGCACATAATTTATTTAAAAATGAAAAATAGGTACTTTATAACTAAGTTTATAAAATTGTTAGCAAAAATTATGGATTGGAAATATTTTTTTAAATGTTCAAACTAACAAATATTGAAATTTATTTACTACTTGCTGACCCGGCCACGCGTTGCTGTGGCTTCGTTTTAATACGTTGGTTTAATGTTATACTAAGCAATTCAATGCAGTCAAATTAATATTCGCTAAGAATTTCGAAGAGTTGAAATTCAGCAAAAAAAAAAATAATGAATTTAATGTTGAATTTTATTCATCTCCTCTTTGATTATAGTATAATGCATGAATTACTTATGAAGTTATTAAGTAATAGCATAAGAAGATTTAATTTTAAGAATGAGGTGACTATAAATAAATATATATATATATATATATAATGTAGATTTTTATTTATTTCTAATATTATTTTTATCATTTTAAACCATAACAATAAATAAGTATATATAACTAATTGCTAAGCGGTGCACAAACAATATTTTTCGGTAACCCGTCTTTTGCTAACTTAAATAGATTCGACGTTCTCCCCACATGTGAGCATGCAACATATAGTTGCCCATTTAAGAAAAATGGATTTTTCAAAGTTCAAACATCAAATGGACATTGTTTGGCTTTGAGATTTACTTATGGCCATCGCTAAATCCAAATGAATTGGGTACTGAAGCTTTTTGAATGATATTAGGGGATTCTGGAGATAACAGTGGAACACGTGGCAGGAGGACGATTCCTCCTTTAAACTTTGCAGTCAAATTGTTTGCTTCAAGAAGTTTCTCAGTTATTCATTTGACAAATAAACATGTACCGTTGCATAATCTAAGAGGGTTTAAGTTGCGCAGCAAAATATCCAGTGAACCAATATTCAACCGAAGATTGTGAGGTGGCATTTCTAATATATCCAGGGAAATAAAAAATATTACAGTTTCGTTTCCATTGACAATAGTGCCGATTGATTTAAAATGCATTGGATCCCATGGAAGTAATTCTATGTCTGGAGGTTTTTTTTATTAACATCAATATAATTTCTGCCTAAGTAACATGATTACAGGCCAATCTTTATCTAGATAACTATTCAATATATCCAGAAAGACACTCTCAATCAGTTCATTGTTTGTCTGAACAGAAATGCAGAAGTTGTTTGCAGTTTGGGATACAGCTCATCATCGCTTCTAATATCCGGCATTTAAAAAATAATTGCACCAATTGATCAACTTGTAATTGTACTCGCGTGTTTATGGTCAATCGAAGTGTTTCGTCGTTTCGCCATAAAAATTATTGTTTTAAACGTGCGTTAATCTCGTGAGCAAAAGTACTACGAGGAATGACTGGCAATGTCTGCCGGAAATCACCACACAGTAGAAGGACAATACCACCGAATATTTTTTGATCCCGCTTAAATCACTCAAAGTTCTATGAAATGTTCCGAGTTCTGATTATGATTGAACTCCTTTGCAATACCGTAGCCAATCCGCTTTATTCCTCAATGATACACATTGCGCCTGGTTTTTTATAATAATCACGCATCTAGTTTAAGGAAACATGGACATCATATACTCTGAAAATTCGATTTTTCAATTTTAGTTCTAAAAATAGTGCTTATTTTTCTGAATCTAAAAATGCATAATACTTATATGTTTGTTGATAAAATAGCCCTAAAATATGAAAAATAAAAATGTAAAAAAATGACAACGCCCTCTTTGACACATCCCTTTGAACTTTAAATATAGAGTTCCCCCTGTGTTTGATCTATATAAACGTTCTATATAGTGAACAAATAACTTTTAGTATGTAATGTCTAATTTTTTTTAAAAAATAAATTTATGTGTGAAAAATAAAATTAAGATTTTCATAATTTTAAGGTTTTATGACTATTTTAAAGAAATTATGCAATTAATTCGTTAAAAAACTGTGTGGTTCATTATGTTTGATATGTTGCTGTAAAAATATATATGTGTATTTTTTTTTAAATATTCAAAGAATATTTTTGTAAGAACTGGTACCTATACATGAAAATATGTATTACAAGATCTCGAAAATTATGTTCATGATAACTAAAACAAAGGGAAAAAAACACATATGAACTTAAAATTACTTTTGTAACTCTAGAAAATGATTAAGGATTATTATTAGTCATATAAAAATAGGCAAGCAAATACTAATCAAGTGTATAATATGCGAAAATATTGTTTTTTTTTTAGTTTTTTCACTTTTTCTCAAAAGCATATTTTTTTGCATTTAGGTACATTTTTAAAAAAGGCTATTGCACTATATGATTCCAAATTTGTTATACTTCTATACAAGAAGTCTATGCATATAGTGAACCTAGTTTTTTCTATTAAGATAGTGCCTATTTTTTTAAAAATAGTTTTATGCATAAAAAAAGCAGAAAAATAAAAAAAAATTCAAATTTCAAAGTTTCTTAATTTTTTTAACAAACCTATACTAACATTTTACTAAAAAAATGGGTTCACTGTATTTTATGCATTGTTTTATATATGTGTAAAAAATATTTTGCATAAAAAAAGGATACTTTTTAAAAATGGTACCTAAATATAAATATATATTACGAGTTCTCAAAAATTATGTATTACTCAACTTAAGTAGTATAAAAAAACTTTTGGAGTAAAAAGTTATTTTTGTAGTTCTACAGAATAATTAAATTATCTTGATTAAGAACGTAAAAAAAATAAGCTCTATGGGAAAATGTAAATGATATATGTCTCATAAGCAAAGGGTCTTAATTTTGGCAATTTACTCTTTCGAGCATGTCCTGGTTCCCTCAAACAAACTCGTATGATGTCCAACTTACCGTCCCTAATGATTCCAGATATGCTCAATTGTTGTTAAATCTGGGGTTCGAGAAGGCCAGATAAGGGTGGTAATGTGGCAAAAGCAGTCTTGTGACATCCATTCTGTGTCTGGACGAACATTTTCTTGTTAAAAAAGGCTTTGGGGAGCCCTACCATGAGTGACATCACATGAGGCTGATATATTTCATAGACGTTCCGCTGGGCGGCCATTGTGCCATGAACTAATATTAGGGGTGACTATGAATCGCAAACAATGACACCCCTCACCATCATGCCAGCTGCGAGAGCGGTGTGTCGCTTTAAAGCAACGTCAGGGTTGAGGCGTTCACCACGGTGCCTCCACACATGAACACGATTATCATCACTGATGAAATTGAATCTGGATACGTTGCTGAAGATTACATGGTTCCATTCCGTTGCAGTCCAATCCCGTCGTGCATGACACCCCTCTAAACGGAGGCGACGATGGGTGGTTCTCATTAGCAGTGCACGTAATGGGCACTACGATACCAGATGTTCTTCAGTCAGACACCTTGCAATGGACAGGGAAGGCCTGATTTTCTATTGCGTTGTTCACGGAGGGAAGCCTGAAATTAAAAGTTCTCGGCACACAATTAAACTTCTGTCATTAGACAGTCTATTTTGTATAGGGTTTGAAAATTCTGTATTTTTCAATTCATGAAATGTAATGGCCCTTGCACCTAGTTCCCTCAAGCACTTCATAATCAGCGTTATGTGCAGCCATAATTAGGCCGGAAAAATTGATATATAAGCTACTTGAGTACAAAAAAAAAACTGATAATGAACAACTCACTTATATTCACTTTGCGCTATGTAATTGTTGTATATTCGCGTATCCCTGATTCTTAGTACTTCAGTATGTAATCAAAATTTTTGGAAGTGGTTTATTCAAAATATTTGCATTAATACTAAACCAAGACCATCTAGTTATTTTTTTCCTTATTTAATGTACATAAGACATTCAAAAATAAAACATCTGTTAAAATTATTCATTGATATAAATTAGAGAAAAATTAATTTTCATAGATATTCTAAAATATGTTCTTATCAAATATTTCGATTCATGGTGCAAATTTATAATGAACACAAAACTAATCTGTATGTATAAAATACTCATTAACATGCACTTCCAAATTTCCCTTTTGCTGATAATTTAATTCTTAGAAATTTTTAAAAGCTATATATATATATATATATATATATATATATATATATATATATATATAACGAAATTATCTCATACTTATACTTTGTCAATTATTTCATAATTTCGAATGGAGCTAGTGAAAATAAAACAACTGATATTACGTAAGTAATTCAAATTACATATGGCGAATTAAACTAACTTTATTTCACTCAAGCAAAATGTACGAGGAATCATTAAACTAAAACAACTTTTAACTTAAAATAGGTTATAGCACTTAAGATAGTTCAAAATTTATGTAATGTGTTTTAATAGAATCGAAGGCAGTCCTTATGTAATAAAAAGATGATTTTCACAAATTATACAAAAATTTTCTTTTGAAAAGTGATTTAATTATAAAAACATTATGAAATATATTTTATTTTATCTGCAGGAAACATACTTCGGTACAAATTTAAATACTGTTTTACAAAAAACAATTAAAATTTTTCGTAGTGAAATTCATGCAATAATATTCCAGTTCTATATTTTCTACTACCTACATTTTTAAACACTTAAAATTATTGGGAAGCAGTTATACATGCGCATAAATTGTATCAGGATATTTTGAGAATCTGATGTTTTCAATAAAGTATAATTAACTTTTTTGTAAGTTTCATTTTTTAATCTACTTGTTTTTACACCTTTTTTCACTTTAAATCATGCCACTCAAAAATGAAACGACAGCTAAAAAAATCTTTTTTCCTATCAAAAACAGATCTCTAGTTTAGTTTTAGTGCTACTTTAACTAATCTTTTTTTTATTTATTTTTAAGCAAGTGATAGGTAAAGTTAACAAAAATAATAATAAATTCACTTCACCAGAAAAAGTTCATATAATGTTGGCAGTTTTGATACAAATTTGATTAAATTATTATTTTAACTTTCGAGTGAGCGCACTTTAATCTTTGCACCAAAAGACACGTGTCGTATTTTTTGTAACATATAACTTTCTTTTATTTTCAATTTTGCAGATGAAAGGTATGTCAATATAATATCAAAATAAAAATTAGAAAAATAGCTATATATAACTTCTGTAAAAACAAAATTTTATAAATATCAACATGCAAAAAGTACTTGATCGGTATATTGATTGGATTTGACCTATAGTATTACATAAGGTGTGTTCAAATTTGTTTATTGGCTAAAGCACTCAAATAGTTCATCAATTGTATCTACAATCCTTATTTTCAAAAGTTATCAAATGTTTTCTCTTATGTTTTCAAAAAGAGAAAAAAATATCAAACAACAAGGTTATTCTCTCTAAGCTAACTACGCATTCTTTTCAATGCCTTTTTATAATTATGTATACCATTATAAAAATCTCAATCTTCCGATCATGTTAATATAACGTCATCATATACGTCAAGGATATAATTAATATCCTTGTATATTCTTATCACAGAGTCATTACATGAAGATATCGAGTCATTTGCCAAGATCTCAAGAAACAAAAAAAAAATGAGCGAACTTCAATTTGAAGTACTGTGACAGTTAATGTAAAACATGTGGAACATGGAACGGCTGTAAATAGTGTTTCTTCCCAAATATTGTTAGTAAAATAAGTTATTTGTTTTTAATATAGAAATATATATATATATATACACTCTGTCGCAAAAAAATATATGCACCCAGAAGAAATTGAGCTACATTCACGAAATTTGGTATGCATGTAGTGTATATGAAAATAAACAAATGATTAAAAATTCAGAACAAAATATCATTTTATTAAGCGGTTACAGCTTGCAAAAGGTTAAAAATCAGTAAGTAGTAAAGCCACCTCTGGCAGCTATACAAGTCGAAATTCGGCGTGGCATCGATTCAATTAAATCACTTATGACCCCCTGTGGAAGATCCTGCCATAGTCTTTGCATCTGCGCAGTTAATTCTCCTGTATCTCGGGACGGCTGCAGTTGCCTTCCCAGCGCGTCCAGACATGCTCTATTGGCGAAAGATCTGGTGACCTGGCAGGCCATGGTAGGACGTCGTATCCTTGAAGACATTGTTGGGAGAGTCGCGCAGTATGTGGACGAGCATTATCCTGTTGATAAATGGCACCTGGGCGACTTGATAGCATGGGTAGCACAATCGGCGTTAAAATATCGTCCACGTATCTGCGAGCTGTCAAAGTGCTTTGAAGGACCACTAAAGATGATTGTGTGTCCCAAGAAATTGCTCCCCACACTGTCAAACCTTGTGAAATTGCTGTATGCCGCTCGACAATAAATGCCGGATCGGACCGCTGGCCGTTGCGCCTCCAGACACGTGTGCGGTGGTCATCAGCACTGAGACTGAATCGGGATTCATCACTGAAGATGACACGTCTCCAGTCTGTCACACTCCAAGTTGCCCGAGGTCGGCAAAAATCCATTCGACACTACCTATGATGTGGGGTCAGTGGTAAGCGTCTTAGCGGACGTCGGCTCCTCAAAGCCAACTTCGGTCAGTCGTCTCCTTATGGTTTCTCTTGATGGCACTGGATGTCTGGAAGGAGGTAAGTGGCGTTGAATCGATGCTAGCGACGTTGTTGGTGCCGAAGTGGCCACTCTTCTGATTGCACGATCCTCGCGATCATTTGTGTTCCTGGGACGTCCTGACCCTCCGCGACGGTACACTCTACCTTCTGTGATCCACTGTTGCCAACACCGAGCAACTACCATATCGCTCCGACCGAAGTGGCGGCCGATACGTCTATTCGACCAACCTGCTTCTCTGAGGCCTATTATACGGCCCCTATCAAAGTCCGTCAGCTGCTCGTACTGCCGCCGGTTACGTCTTAGAGGCATTCTAAGTCTCAATATCGTCTATCAAAGTCATCAGATTCGTTTGGATAGCCGTACGGCGCTCGTACTCATGCTTTTAAACTCTCCCAGTTGCGCAACTAATATACGCATAGCACACTTAGCCTTGTCTCATTGGCTTCGAAATTTTAATCATTTTCATATCTCTTACCAGACTACATTCTTGCCGAGTTTCGTGATTGTAGCTTGATTTCTTCTGGGTGCATATATTTTTTTGCGACAGAGTGTATATATATATATATATATATATATATATATATATATATATATATATATATATATATATATATATATATATATTTATATACAAAAATCTTCTGTGCGTTTGTTTGTCACTAAACTCCTCCTTAACGGCTGGACCGATTTCGATGAAATTTTTGTGTGGGTGAAAGTAAATTCGAGAATGGTTTAGATTCACAATTCAGTTTGATATCGCAATTAGTTAAAAATATATTAATTAAAAACATTCAAAAAATACAACTCAAGATTCACCTGCATTGTTGTAACAACGCTATTGCTATAAACAAGTAATATATAAAACAATTAATCAATTCCTAATTGGATCAACCAAGAAAAAATTTATTTTAGCTAATCTTTACTAAATAGTTGCAATTAATATACATATGTATGTAAATATGACAGAATCATAACATTAAGTGGTAATAAATTTTTATTAATTATCAGTAAAGTTTCTTATTGTCATCCAAAACAATCGTGTATATAAAATTTCCTTTCAACTGAATGCTTTAACACGTGCGAAGAAAATATTTTCAAATTTTGAAATACGTCGCCAAAAGGCTCGCTATGTCACCAACGTGGTTGTATTTGTAATTTTTTAAATAATTAGTTTCAATCATTTAATTTTTATTAATTATAATTAAATTATTGTATTGTCATCCAAAGGAATCATGTACATTACATTTTAGTTCAATTGAGTGCTTTAAAATGTATTTTATTAACTAATGAAAATTCCACCAAGATGAATAAATAAATAAACAAACAAACAAATAAAATATTTATAGAGATCGTGAGCTAATAGTAGGAATTGAAAAAGACGTAATTTGGCGTCGAGAATTGATTTTCTTCCAAACTGGCCAAACTCGGTCTTTATTGTTACGAAAATGCAGACGCGATTCACACTTTTTAGCGTTTTTAATTAATATATTTTCAAATAATATTTATATATGTAATTCTGTGCGTTTGTATGTAACTGAACTCCTCCTAAAAGGCTTGACCGATTTTGATGAAAGTTTTTGTCTTTTCCAGTAGACTCGAAAATGGTTTAGATTTGTAATTCGGTTTAGAAATGTTTATTTAATTAATTTGTTATTTATAAATTGCTGATCTTGGAATGTTTTACATTGGATCGAGCAGAATGCGCTATGATCGTAGTATAGAATATTCAAAAATATTTTATTATAATTCAAGTTGGTCCCGACAGTTGGTGCTGTGATCATTTCAGGAAAATATTTTGTTACTTCGTGTTATTATTTTTCTGAAATAAATCATGCGTTAATTAAATTATTACATTTAGATGTAATTAGTGTTTCAAGAGTTTTGTAGTGTGCATAAAAAAACTATACATTCTCCTAGTTTATTATGCAATTTAAGTGAGTATTCTACATGATTTTCTATTACATTTAAACGTGCGTTGACAACAATTATCCTAACCTACAAATATATTTGTGTAGCTAATTGATTACACACATTATTAAACTTTTTTTTATTTAAAATTATTTCTTATCGGAAATATTTTGTTTGTGTGTTTCACTTCTAAGCAACCCAGAAGTATAACACTTGGCACATAATTACTTGTAATAATGTTTTAATACGAATCTTACTCAAAACTGTTCAGATTGTTAAAGCGTATTCATAAAAATTCGGAATTTTTGAATTTAAGATGTGTGTACAGGACAACGTCTGTTGGGTCCTCTAGTATATATATATATATATATATATATATATATACATTGATTGAGGACTATAAATATAAAAAATTCTTTAAGTGAACAAATTGAAACAAAAGCAACATGTATGTTTTTACACTTAGAGAGAAAGAGTATCAAAAGGAAACTGATAAAAAGTTTCAAGCAAGCCACGTGTAGTTATCGCACTTCAAAAACAATACATTATTCATTATGTTCGCAAGGTAGATAAGCGACCGGTTAAAAAGCAGTTCCAAGGCTTCTAGAAGAACGAAGATGAATTATCGTAGACTGTTACTTTAATAAACAATTTATAACGTCGAAGAAGGTGGATTATACTAGTAGTTCATATTTTTTAGAACTTATCTGTCAAAAAAGGAACTACCTCACATAGGTTTTTAGTCATTAAATGGCTGAATTTAGTTCTGAAAGTTATTTGAAGATTTCAAATTGAAGCTCATGTTTGTATATCGTGCTTCTAATTGTAATGTTCCTTTTAGAATTATTATATTTGAGAGCATTGACTCCTAAACTTTCGATCACCAAGGATAGCCCTTTATGCATCAGCGCGTGACATTGTGTCCTTAATTATTTTGAACATTTCTCCCCAATTTATAATCCTTGATTAAGATTTAAATTTCAGTAGAGTGTTCTCTCATTGGAGACAATTTAGTGAAGTAATCTAGTATGGCACATCTTTCAATCTACTCACGAGGCCTTTCAGAATCTATAAAAATAGGGAAACTCAACGTAACATAGGAACTCCATGGATCTTCTAGAAAGTGGCTGTGGAGACCGAGGGTTTTTCAAACCACTATTATAGATTATTTTTTCTTTATTAATGCTGCAAAAAAACATATACTGTTTTCTTTAAAATTTATAATGTTTATAAACACTTTTTTTGCTTTTTTCTAGATTTTACTTTCAATTTTAATCCCATATTACTGTGGACCCGAGAGAGGTAGCACGAGGCACACACACAATTACCCTAGGTAAATAAAACTTTTAATTCTGGAAAAGCCTTTATCAATGTCTTTGTAAGTATCCTTCAATATAACAGCCTCCATTAGAACTAAAAAAAATGTTTGTCATATCTCTCCTTCTTTCTCTTAGAAGTGGCAATATAGTTTCTTACAATTCTAATGCACTTGGAATGAATGAGTGCTCTGCGTGAACCCACTCGTTCCAAAATGTTTTCTATGACTAGTCCACATTTTTTTTTATTCTGTGAACGACTTAACGGTTTTTATTGCTCTGATGTAAGACCCATAATGGTTTATAAATGTAAATTAACATAATATAAAAATATGGATCATATCTAATCTCCATTTGATGATATTGAAATTTTAAAAAGTAATTTGATTGCGAGAAAAAGGAAAACTTAATGATATGTTGAATCATAATCACGAGAAAGAAAGAAAATTGAGAAAAACATGAACACACATAAAATGCTTAGGTCAAAAATAAAAGATTTTGCAAAAGCTCCTTTAAGAACTGCAACGAAAAATAACTGCAATACCAAGTGTACCATAAGACACACAACACCCATTAAAATTACGCATCCATGAAAAAGTTCAGTTTACTGTGTGTCGACCGCTATGACAATGGGACTACAGTAAAGTGAAAAAAATATGGCAGTTTTGCCTGCAAAATTCATTCATGTAATGTTAGCGTAAACTGTCCGTGATTTGTTTCAATTATTAAATTCACACATATTAGAAATATTTAGTTCAGTTTGAATGGATTTTTTTACAGATTATCAAACAAAAATTGAAAGTTCCTAAAAAGTAGGTAATTATACTTTCTCCTAATTAAATTATTCACGGCAATAACGATTTTAATCGTATACAATAAAAATACTTATAAAAGAAGAATGGGGAGCTGTAATCACTCCAGGAGTGACTTTTACATGGTTAACAAATAAGAAGCGATACTTCTAGGAAAGTGAATATAAACAAATTGTTTGGTAGATTGTGGACTTGAAACATGAACATCTTATTCAATGCGTTACAAGGTTAAGAAGTAATTGAGATATATAAATAAGAAGTGAGGGTTTTTTTAAGTGAAAACTTCTATTGGCGCGCTTTGCTGGAGATAGAACTTGAATGGACGTCACGATCGGGTAAGTAACGCTCATTTGGCTTTTTTCATCTTTAGTCGAACATACACACCCCAAAAATGGAAAGGAGGGACATTTCCCTCCGTCACTATGAAACGCGATAGTTTGCCCCCCCCCCACCAATACGCCGTACAAGTAAAGTTCATAGCTTCGATCTAAGCGGTGCTCCCCCCCCCATCTTTTTTTACGAAAATATGAATCCGGGATTCTTTCTAATCCCAGTTAAAGCATGGAAATGAAACGTAATATTTTTTTTAAAAAAATAGGCTTACTGAGAGAGAGAAATCTTACACTAAAATTTAAAAAATGTAAAAAACAAGAAATTTTTTTATAGGACTATGTAAATAGTATAAGTATCATTAGAAATATTGCAGTGAATTTAAAAATAAAAATCTATTTTTGTAAGCGAATCGGAATAGCAATGAACAAATAGTTCTGTTAATCACATTACTTAAATATACTTTGAATCTAAAAAGAAAATTTGAAATTTAAAATAACAAAATTAAGTATACAGCTATTAAGAAAAAGTTACGTTAAATAATTTAAATACAATAAAACAAAATATAATTAAGAAGACTTTCCTTGCAGCAGCACCGTATATATTTCTACAAAACTGTCATGTAATCTTAAAAAAGGTTAGTATAAGCCAAATATTATTTGATAAAAATCTTCTGATTAAATGCCTTTTTAAAGGTTTTGACCTAGTTTCATCTCTTCCCAATCAAATACCTATCTTATTATCACTTTGTTTAAATGAATTCATGGATATAATTGAATATTGTTATATTACAATCAAAATTATTCAAAGCCGGATCGGGTCTTCTGAACAAATTATATTTGATTTTAAGTGGTGGCTTTAAAGCAGATTTTTCAAAGAACAAATAAAAAGCTTTAGTTCATTTTTTTATATCAAAATTCAATTTAACTATGTTAAATGATCCAAATGAAGCACTATGAAGTACAGAACAACTATTGATGGAGTTTTTTATAGATATTTAAATAAATTTTGAATCTACTTCTTTACAACCTATTTCAGCTACCTTAAACCTATTGTTTCCTTCTTAGACTACAATTAATTGTATACTTCGCACAAAAATATTACTTTATAAGTACAGACATATGAATAAATAATTTTATAGGACAATACTAATATCCCCATCTTTTTAATTCACTTAACTAATTCCTGAAATAACATATCAAAATTTGAAGTTATCACTTATATCATGTGGTCATAAGCAAACACAGTTTTTCAATGAACAAATTTATAATTAAATACTTCCGATTATAAATTTGTTACATTTATTTCCTGTGAAAAGAAAGGCTCTATTAAAATAGAATGATTTTAGACACTATTTTCATAACTAAAAGCATTCAGCACAACTTTTGCATACATTTAAATATGGTTATTTTTTCATTGCAATCATCATTTATACTCATCATCGTAAATTTTTATTATATTCAATAAACAAAAAAGTGTTTCCCATGCTGAAGGAATCCAACTACTTTCGGAACCGTGATTTTAAAAAAGCATATAAATGGATAATTTCCATGATAATTAGTGTCACTTTGATTAGCATACATGAATAAAATGGTTTTAAGAACATTTTGAGAAAAAAAAAATTTAAATACAATATTTCGGCAAAAAATTAGCTTAGAATAACGTTTATTAAAAATATTCTCCTTTTGTAGAAAATGCATCTATTATAATAATATTTTGCCTGTATATAATTCAAAATTCTGTACAGACGCCCAACTATGATTTTTGAAAAAATCACATTATTTTTAAAGTTGCAACCAATTGAAATATTTATCGGCGTTTTTTTCTTAAAATTTCTCCCCTCTGTTGTCGTAAAACACGGATAAACCCCTTTTTCTAAGTTATATATTTCAAAAGTCTAGTTGAGCTTCTGTACAGAGGTCTGAGCTATATACAGGCAAAATATTATTATAATAAAAGCATTTTTCGCAAAAGGAGAATCTTTTGAAAATTGGCCATTCTCTATATCCATTTTTTGTCAAAATATTGTATCTAAATAATTTTTTTATTGTAATGATATTCTTAAAACAATTTTAAATACATTTTTTAATATAAGTGACACTAAATATCATAAATATTATTCATTTATAGGATTTTGCAAAATCACGGTTCCGAAGGTAGTCGGATACCTTAAAATTTTTATTTAAGAATAAAATCTCATTATGTTTCAAAAAGCCGTATCAATTAGAAAAAGAAGAAAACATTAATCCTAAGTAAATTACGCCCAAAATTATTGCAGCAAGTTTTCTTGGAGAAAAGAAAAGGAATTTTTGTTATAAACTTATCTCCGTTTTTCAGCACATTCTGTGATATTAAAAGGCAAATTTGGTACAGCTTATTTCATCGCAGAGCATATTATCTACTGGTTTTCTTATGAAAACGGTTAGAATAATGGAGAAGGAGAGAGTACATGTTTTCTTTATATTACAGAAATGAAAACACTGAATTAAGAGCTTGTAAAGAATATAAATTGGATGATTTCTTTATCTTCACCATCTGTCACTTAAAAAAAAAAAATACTTTATTTTTTCCTTATAGATGTGTGTACTTTTTCAGTTCTTTCTCAACAATATAATCTTCTTATAGAAAAATTAATTCACCTGCTACCATCAATTTTGTTGCAAAAAATGAATTTTGTTAAATAATTAAAAGGGAAATGGAGATTCATCAAATCAAATGACATTTTCTTTAAAAAATGGAGACAATCGAATGACTTTTTTCTTTTATTTTTTCCACCAGGATATCCGAATAGTCCTAGTCACAAGCCTGGTATCCCTATTTCTGTTAAGGTATCTGACCACGTTCGGAACCGTGATTTAAAAAAAACTCCGCAAAAATTGATACTTTTCATGATATTTACTGTCACTTCAATTATAATGCATTTATAAAATTGTTTGAAGGACATCACGATAAAAACAATTATTTAAATACAATATTTTGGCAAAAAACAACAACTTAGAACAACCTTTTTTTTTCAAAATTTTCTATTTTTATAATAAATATTTCTATAATAATAATATGTCACTTAGATAAAGTGAGGACTTCTCCAGAGAAGCTCAACAAGGATTTTTGAAAAATTCCACACATTGTTTTCAGATTTACCACCAATTGAAATAATTATCAGAGTTTCTTTCTTAAACTTTCTTCCATCTGTTGTAGTGAAATATGAATAAATCCACTTTTAACTTATATGTTTCAAAAATTCTTGTCCAGCCTCTGCACAGAGGTCTGAACTCTATACAGGCAAAATATTATCATATAACAGAAGCATTTTTGATAAAAGGTAAATGTTCTGAAGATTGGTCATTATATGTTATTTTTTTGTCAAAATATTTTACTTAAATGATTTTTTATTGTTATAATATTCTTAAAACATTTTTATATATATTTTCTATTCTAAGTGACATTAAATGTCATAAATATTATCCATTTATATTCCTTTGCAAAATTGCGGTTCCGAACGTAGTCGGATACCTTAAGTCGAGGGTTGAAGTCCTGATACTGTCAAATACCTGTGGTGTATAAGAGTTGGTGCACATTTAATATGCCAAGTATAGTGTGATCTCGTTAGCAGGTGTGAAACATCGCAAATATTGATACCAATTTGGAGTCATTATATCATTTGATCCATGGCTAAAATATGCAAGTCGTGACTAACAGCCCTTAAATTGCTTTAATATATAAAGTGTTGTTAATTAATGAACAAAGACATTAAAGTTTTGTCTCAAAATATAATGGTAACACATTTAAAGATAATATCACCGATATCGCCTTATAACGATATTTTTCAAAATTTGTTAACACATTAAGCATTAGTTCATTTATAAGTGTTATAAATATAAACAAAAAGCTAATTTTACAAGCAGTATAATTCGATTTATAATTACAGAATTGTGAATTTTTTATGAAATATTTCTATTTCAGTTATTACATTCTATGCGTCATATTTTATGTAAAGTATTTTTTTAGCAATCCAATAATGCATTTATAACTAAATTTAAATTAAGGTAAATAATAATTTATAAAGACACTTTTTTGTTTACTGACAATTAGCTGTAGGAATTTATTGACTTTTCATTTAACTAATGATGGAAAAAATCTACAGTAATTATATTTCATTTAAGATGGATGCATATTTTTTTTATTTGAACAAAATAAAAATCTAAAGTAACATACATAATATAAACAGATTACTCTGAAAAAATATTTTGGGGCACTAAACTATTTTTGTGAATACTTACAAATTATAACATGAATTAATGGTTATGAAAAATGAAACAGTACATATTGTTTTAAATAATTTTTTAAAGTATCAACTTTCAGAAAAAAATATAAAAAGTCTATCTTGAAAATAAATGCTATAAAAATATTATTTAATTAAATATACAAGCTATATATAAATTGAAAAAAAAAATCATTAAAATTCTAAATACATCTCGATTAAAAAATTTGCATATCATTTGTCCTATTATACGTTTAATTGAGCGTCGATTTATTTACATGGTACATTTATTTAATTCTGAAAGAAAAATAATGATGTGTATTTTAAATTACTTTTGGTTATTTTCTTACAAATATATTTTTAAATTAAAGCATACTTAATGTTTTTTTTTATTATTCTGTTAGTTCCTTCGGAAGGTAATAACGATGTTACTCTCATTCTCCGATTCAATGTCGATTAAAAATCATCATTATATCATTAGAAAGCTATTCGAAAATGAATGATTGATTTGTACTGTACTATAACGTATCACAGATCGTTGGTAATGGATTAATTTTGCAATTAAGTTATTTAAATCTTATATCACTTAAATTTTAAAGTATTTAAAACATTAATTAAATATTATTATAAAAAAGAAGAACAAATCTTACGTGTTTAGTGTAGTTGTTGCTTATTAGTAAATTCCATGCAATACGTACAAAATGTTCCATGACAAAATTTCATAATGTTTTTTTAAACCTAGTATATATTCAAGTTTTAAAGTAAAATTTTCATAAGAACTACTTAAAGTTATGAAATTAGAGGGAAAGCATGTTTAAAGTAGTATTATATATATTTTTTTTACTAATCTACCCTTAAACTTTTACAGTGGATTATATGACACATTGTCAAAGGTTTCAAATTGCAGTAACTTGTAAAGGGTGTTTTTTTTTAGAGGTATAGAACTTTAAATTGCAATAAAACAACGATGTATTATTCGATTGACATGATTTTTTTTATTCGAAAGATAACCTTGTGGCATTACATTTCAAATATGATTTCTGGCATAGGACTGCCACGGCTGGCTCGGATATAGTCCAATCTGGACGTCCAATTTTCGATGACTCTTTCCAACATTTGTCGCCGTATATCAGCAATAACACGGCGAATGTTGTCTTCCAAATGGTCAAACGTTTGTGGCTTATCCGCATAAACCAATGACTTTACATAACTCCATAGAAAATAGTCTAGCGGTGTTAAATCACAAGATCTTGTAGGCCAATTAACATGTCCAAAACGTGAAATTAGGCGGTCACCAAACGTGTCTTTCAATAAATCGATTGTGGCACGAGCTGTGTGACATGTTGCGTGGTCTGGTTGGAACCACAGCTCCTAGACATCACGATTGTTCAATTCAGGAATGAAAAAGTTAGTAATCATGGCTCTATACCGATCACCATTGACTGTAACGTTGTGGCCTTCATAGTTTTTGAAGAAGTACGGACCAATGATTCCACCAGCCCATAAAGCGCACCAAACAGTCAGTTTTTCTGGATGTAACGGTGTTTTGACATACACTTGTGGATCAGCTTCACTCCAAATGCGGCAGTTTTGTTTGTTGACGTAGCCATTCAACCAGAAGTGCGCTTCATCGCTAAACAAATTTCGCTTATGAAAATCGGGAACAACGTTAATCTCGTTTTGGGCCCATTCGACGAATCTACACCTTGCTTGATGATTGTTTTGATGAATTGCCAAACCAAACTGAGAATAAATCACTTGACAGCTGTTAAATCGGTCGCCATCTTGGAAAGTAATGCCATCTTAAACTTCTATACCTGAAAAAAAAAACACTCTGTATTATCAAAAGACACTCTGAAAATATGTATTTAAAAATCTACTTTATAAGTTACTAGGATCTCATTCATTATTATTTTATCTAAGACGATATGCATACAAAGAAATTATGGTTAAGATGAAGAAGGGAAAAAACACTGCAATGTTCGATATATCAAGAAACAGATTTGCTTTAAAAAGTATCAATATTTTATTTCATGCCTATTTTTACTTAATTCCTTAACTTTAAAGATATATTTTGAAAAATAGTAGAAAAAATTATTTCTAAATTTTTTCGCATTCTCTAGTGTAAAAATCAAAGTGAGAAGTTGTGATATTTAAAAGAGGATGGAAAAGAGAATGTTAGTGCATAATGTTAACTTTGAAAGTCATATTTCATTTCATTTAAAATATATTATTTCATTTACAAATCAAACTTCTATTGTTGTTCTATTGCTAATCAGAAACAAACACATCTGCAAAAAACTGGGATCAGCAAATCCATTTCCTTAAATTTTATCATAAGATAATTCCTTAAAAAGTATATTCTTTAAAATATGTTAAAACTGTTCATAATTTTGAACATATTAATTAAAAACAAGAATCATCAATTTTTTATATAAAATTAATGCAATCTTACTCTATCCTTACCTAGTTAAAACGGATGAGAGCACTTTTCGCTTTCCTTATTCTTATGTGCAAAATAACATTAAAATTGTGGTGGGGGATGTATAAAATATTACTTCCCAACTTAGAATTTAATATATTTAACTTTATAAAAGAAAAGAAATATATATATATATATATATATATATATATATATATATATATATATATATGTATTAGGTAGGGGAAAGAGAAATCCATTATTTTTTCGGTGGATGGCTGTAGTGTCGATATCTCGTGAAGTATCGATAAAACAATTTCAAATTTATACTCGTTGTCAAGGTGGCATTTCAAACTAAAAAATATTTTGCTTATTTTTGTTCAGTTTATTCAGTTGTGAGTTACAGGGTCTTAAAAATGGAAATCAACAAAGAGAAAATTTGGTACATTTTACAGTTTTTCTTTGATAATGGCGAAAGTGGGAGTCAGGCGGCTGAAATTGTGAATGGTGTTTATGGTGCAGATACTGTAACAACCAATTAAGAGCAATTTTGGTTTCGTTGATTCCTTTCAGGCATTTTTGATGTTGAAGATGCACCTCGCAAAGGCAGGCCCGTCGTCGAAAATGTCGATAAAATCCCAGAACTAATCAAAGTTGACCTGATATTAGTCGTCGTAGCATAGCCCATTAGCTAAAGATTGATAATAAAACCGTTTTAAACCATTTACGCAAAGATGGAATCAAAATGAATGTATGGGTGCCACACCAATTAACACCAAAAATCATGATGAATCGAATTTCCATCTGCGAAGCCTTGGCCATACGAAGTTAAGTCGGCCCATTTCTTAAGCGGATGGTGACTGGGGATGAGAAATGGTTCACATACGACAACATTTTGAGAAAACGATCCTTAACAAAGTGTAGTGAAGCAACTCAAATGGTGGCCAAACCAGAACTAATGTTCATGTATGTTCTACTGTGTATTTGATGGGACTGGAAATGAATAATTTATTATAAGTTGCTTCCGTATGGTCAAACACTAAATTAAATCCTATGCTGTGAACAACTGGATTGTTTGAAGCTAGCGATTGACCAGAAACGGCCAGAGTTGGCCTACAAAAGAGGTTCTGTGTTCCATCTGGACAACACCAGGCCACACACGTCTGTATTGACTCGCCAATAACTCTAGGAGCTTGGTTGGGATGTCTTAACTCATCCACCATATAGTCTGAACCAGGCACCAAGTTACCACTTTTCTCTTGCATTGTAAAACTTCCTGAGTGATAAGAAATTGGTATCAAGAGAAGCTTGTGAAAATCGATTACTACAGTGTTTTGCCAATTAAGACCAGGACTACTATGGGAGAGGTATTATGAAACTACCTTTAAAATAGCATCCAATAATACGTTAAAACGGTGCATACTTGATCCTAATCGGATAATACGAAATATGTTAAACGAAGTCTTGAATTTCATACAAAAATAATAGATGTCTTTTCCACAACTTAATATAAATCAATCACACTTTCACAATTAATAAAAATTTGAAATTATATAAATTTTATAGTACTAAATCTCATTAATTCAAAATATCAATGGCGGATATAGAGAATAAAATTCCAGCGTTTTGAAAAAAAAATTAAAAATTTATAATGCATCCAGGTGAAACCTCGGAATTAGGACCAATAAGTGGGGTTAAACTAGTTGATGGCGCCAACCTTACCCTTATTGGAACTTGGTAAGTTAATCGGAAAGTGTCTAATTATTAATTTTTTTTAATTTAAATATTTAAAAAAGTTAATACTTAAACAATTAAACTATTCGCCTTCGCATTCTGAAAGAAACTATAACATTGAAATTTTAAAACTCTAAAATAATCAAGTGCACAATAAAATTGAACCATCGAAAACCAAATTTGAATCACCCACCTTTAAAATATACATATAGGAAGAAAATGTATCTAAAATCCGAAAGTTCAATTAAAAATCCAGTGTATTCACATAATAATAGCGTAAATCTTTAAAAGCCCACCAAAGAGCATCCTATCAATAATTCAATCCATAATTATTGAACGACTTCTCACATTTATTATATATATATATATATATATATATATATATCAATGAAATGTATTATATCCCAAATGTATTGAAAAACATGCAAAAACCAAATCAGTTCATGATAATTTGAACTCTTCAAATAATGGACTACTTCGTATTTATTTTCTTAGGGCTTAGTGCTTGACATCTATTAATATATTTTTGAGGTGACACTGACATTTCAAATTATTATTTTTTATTTTAATTGGACTCCAATTGCTTACTAATTCCCTGCTATTTTATCTGAGAATGTTTCCGGTTTTCACTACTAAAGAGAGCAGAAAACTGATTCTCTCATACACATTCATTCAGTCGTAATGGGATCTACACAACTATTAGACCTACAGATTTGAAAATACGATGAATACTTCTTTTGTTTATTATATAACTTCTAGGAAGATGTTAGATGTTAAGAACATGTGGTATTTATTTGAGGGGGTGCCATCTCTGGTGTCATCCTCGTCACTTGATCATGGTTCAAAATTTCGAAGTTCGTCGGTGAACGCCCCCGTGCTGCTGAGTACTGTGACTTTAATATTCACTCACTCATTCACTCGGAACTTCTTATGAAGAAACACCAACTTTCACTACTAATGTCTCGCCGTGCTCCTATACAGTTCCATTCCACAGTCACTACTGCCCTTCCATCTAAACGGCTTGTCCTAACTATCATGACATAAAATAACGCTGATGTCATTCCTGAAGAACTAAACGCACGAGCCTGGAAAGGATAGAAGAAAGATATCCAGAGGACGAGTTGATACATATCTACATTGATGGCTCATACCTGCCAGAATCAAATGGAGCCGGCGCTGGATGGTTCTGTCGGCTGTTTGAGGGCTCATTGGCCGTTTGAAAAAAAATATCATCAACTACGATGGCGAGATCTTGGCTGTCTGTGAAGCTACAAAGCAATTACTATCTGTTGGCCTAGCTCCTGCAAAAGTTATCGTCTTCATAGCCTTCCAAGTTGCAATTTTAGCTTGAAGCAGTAATACATCTACTGACTGCTTTAACACAATTTAGGGCCGAACTAAAATTGCGCAGCTCATCTTATACGTCTGGACTGCTACCTTACAGTGGGTCCCAAGTCATGTTGAGGTCCCCGGCAATAAAAAAGCCCAACAAAATGTCAAACAACAGGGAGTCGAGTTGACTCTACAGGAAGTGTCCTTGACCTTCAGAAGAGAAAAAGGGTATTATCATCACATGCATTGACAAATATACTGCCATGACCCAAAAAACGAAGAGTTTCGGAAAGCCATGGGAAACTCTGGCTACTGTTGGCCCAATCGCGAGGCACCTGGGAAGAGCCGTGACTGTTTTCCGCTTTCACTTAACTACCGGGTATGAATATTTGGGAGTATACCTGTACTGGATTGGCGTGGCTGCTAACTAGACCTTCCCAATCTGCGGCTATGTCAGAATGGATGGCGATCACCTGATCCAATGCACTGGACTCGATGAATACCCAGCTGATGACATTGTCAGTCGGTACTGCTAGGCATCAAATGGTCAAGACGCCAACCACGGGTGTGTGATAAACAAATATTTGATTATATCATTTTTCAGAAATGTTGATGTTAAATAAAATAACTCAAACCCTACATGTATTTATTGTTCTAAAATTAAACTAAACACATTAATTAATTTTTAAAAGCAAACATTTCAAAACTAAGATAATAAATACTTGAAGCATGTTTTCCGGATATCGTTACACATCCTAAAGAAGGATACATACACATATTTCTAGTTTGTCTTGTGCACTAGTGATATGAAGTAAATATGTTCTTTGGCTATCAAATTTGCCAATGGTATATACAAAAATTTGATGATTTGTTTTTCTCATTTCAAGAACCTACGTAAATTTTGAGACACAATATTATTGAGGATTAAAAGATGTTTTGATTTTGAATAGAAATAAGACATATTACCATATATTTAAATGCCTCCACAATACTTTATTAATGATATTAATATTTATTAGACACCCATCAGTATAGTGGATAGTGAAGTTGGGTCCGGGTTCGAATCTCGAAGAAGGCATGTTTGTAAATGAATAGTGCCTCCACTTCATAGGGGTGCTCTAAATTGCCGTCGAACCGCAAGTCTTTATGTGAAGTTGGTGGAATGGGAAGAGAAGTGGAATGCCTCTGAACATCCCCAAAGTGTTCTCCCTCAAAATTGGTGTGGAACCATGACAAATCGTACTGTCACCTGCAGGGCTCTCAAAAAAGCTACGAATAATGGTAGGCGTATATGTAGCTCTTTACCGTGATTAATTTCGCGGTTATTGATCTGATGTTACTGTCTATCAGGTGGCATAAGAAACAACGTAACAGATATTATTAGAGTATCTAATAGGAAGATGATCTTCGACAACTGGGAAAAAATGAATAGTCAACAGCTTTAGACGAATTAAATGCTTATATATCAATTTTATAAAATCTGTGTGTTTAAAAAATCAAATTTAATGTGTTGCAAAAAATCTAGAGTTTGATAGTCTGTGGTCTGTTGTTTGGGGTCCCCTTTTTTCTGCGATACTACGGTGAAAGATAGTTTAAGATAACTTATGAAAGAAAAATCAAAAAACACTATTCGATCTGAACGCCTTCAAACAGATAAATTATGTTTAATTTCTGAAGTTTTGAAGAAATTTAATAAAAATTCGATAACTTGTGTGTGTGTGTGCTCTAAACTAGGACCATATATAACTATTGATGATCAGCTATTTTAATCTAATGCCAGATGTCTATTCACGCAATATAGGTCAAGTAAATCAAATAAATTTAACAACAAGTTCTGGTTTGCCACTGATGTTGATAGTAATTATGTGCTCAATGGTTTTCCATATTTAGGTAAAGATGAGGAACGTTTTGAAAGCCTATATTTCTCCGAATACGTCGTTTTGCGTTTGATAGAGCCTTTCTAAAATATAGGAAGGAATATTACTACAGATAATTTTTTCACTGCACTAAATCTGTCCCAAACGTTAAAAATGAATAACACTATTTTAACTGGAACGATGAAACGAAATCGGAAAGAAGTACCTGACTTTGTGAAAAATTAAATAGGCCTTTATGGGATACATTGTACTGAACCTTGATGATATCACTTTGCTAATTCATCAGGGAAAAACCAGCAAAATGTCTTATTATTGAGCTCCCTTCATCCGATCCTTAAAATCGACAGTATTCACCCGAAAACGTTTTCAGAAACAATATCATTTTATAAATCAACGAAATTTGGTGTCAATATTACCGATCAAATGTTTCGGAAGTATTCTGTGAAAGCAGGATAAAGGAGGTGGGACATTCATGTATTCTACAATATTCTTGATCTTGCAGGGATTAATTCAAGGATTTTATACAAAGAAGTTACTGGTAAAAAACTTACGAAGAGATAGTATCTTCAATAACTCATTGAAGAGTTGCGTAGTGCGCATATTTATAACAGAAAGTACAAGTCAGATACACAGACAAAAGCGAATACAACTGAAGTATCTCCACAGATGCAAAAAAGGGTTCATTCTCAAGCTTTCAAGTGTAGAAACAAAAATGTAGGTACTTGTTCAAACTGTAAAATACTGATACGTGGAAAGTGTACAAAATATATAAAAATAAGTTGCCCAAATGTGCATGAATTGTGTAAGAAATTTTGACTGGTAAGAAGCTAAATATATTGATTAAAGTTGTCTGTATATTTTATTAACTGTGTACAACATTCCATATTGTAATATCTTCTTATTTTTTATGACTTATTTTTACAATTTAATGTTAAAAAAGAATAAATGACATTGCCAAATAATTACAGCGTACTTTTAGCGTAACAACATTGGTTTTTCTTAATGGGGGTCAATTTGACCATGCCCGTGGTTTTAGGTATACCGAAACTGCCGCGGCTCTAGTGTTAATATATAATTCTACATCATAATAATTTAAGTATTACAAATAAGCAAAAGAGTTTTCCTGGATTAATTCTATTTTACTCTTTAAAAAATAATTAAATTTTTCATAGACATACATAATTACAATATATTCAAATTTATAATAAGCTTAGTTGAGATGCATACAATATATTTCAGTAAGTGCTTTATATATGTTTATAATTATCTCTTCTTCTAAATTATGAACCATTCCAAGATTTGAAATTATTTAATGTCCCACACAACACTACGCAACACATGTGAAAAGATTTTATTTAAGTAGACTTATATTTTAAAACTATATTAAACTTCTTTTTGAGCAATTATATACTAAAATAGCATTCTTACAGTAAAGATAATTTGTTTTTCATTTGATATTTCAAATATATATATATATATATATATATATATATATATATATAAGCATTTCATTTCGGTGTTTTTTTGCTTGGAGTTTTTATTAATCAATATTTGTTTCTGAGAAAAATGCTTAGTTGTATTTATTTTACTAATGCACTTTTTGTGAATAAACCCTAATGATTAATAAAACTAGTCAGAAGCTGAATTATAATGAGAACTAAAATATGCTCAGTAGGCTCACATCTTCTAAAGATTGAGAATCTTCTCTCTAATTAATTTTCCCATTTATTCCAGACTCATTGCCAATTTAATATTGGCACTCATAGCTCGAAGCATATTAAATTTTTTTTACCTAAATAATAACTTCACACAAGAGGATGTTTGTGTTCTATACTAATTTCTGTCCTTATACGTAAACGACGTTTAGAAGTATTCTTAGCAAATTAATCCCATCATTTCCCTAACACCTGCTCAGATTTTCTACAAATAAACAGGACTAAACAGTTTAATTAAACTCTAGATATGAGGGCACTCCTATTTAGGAACTAATACTAATATTTTCTTAGAGTATTTCCTGGTAATTATTGTGAAAGATTATAAGTAAAGCAAAATATGAAAGTGATGCATTAGAGTTCAGAAAGGTATTATAATATGTTACATATTTATATTTTAACATACCTTTCTTTCATATTTATATCATACATAAAATAGTTTCAGATTAAATTATGAGAACTAATAACACTTTAGAAGTTAAATCAATTGATATATTGTTAAAAGCTTCAGCATCTGTTACATACTGCATAGTTATTATAATAACTGGTTACAAAATGAATAATATCACCGGATGTTTACAATACACTAGATTGCTACGTCAATACAAATGGGGTATAAAACTATCTTACTAAAACAAAAAGTTCATTTCAATTTAGTATTAAGCATTTAAAAATGTATCTTATAAAAAATTAAACAATGTTGGGTGTGTATTTTGCTTTTTTAGAACCAAACACAAATATATAATAATATAAAAGCACGCACATTCCATATTTATAACCCACACATTCTTTACAGCGTAATCTTAAAATATTCTTTTGTACAAGACAGTGGTTTTCAAACTGTGTTTCAAGGAGCCTTGGGGTTCCATGAATCATTTCCAGAGGTTCTACGAGTCACAATAAAACAAATTAAAAATTTATAAATGGGTATGCAAATGGAAATAAAGTTCTCTATATGAAGTTTGTATAACTTCAAGTATATAATTTTCATTCCAATCGTCAAAACAAAAATAAATAAAAGTGTATGCATTTATAATATTACTTTATTTCATAGTAATTTCAAAAATTTTGTTATGATATCTATAACAATAGAATAAAAACTTTATCATTTTATGCACTACCAATACATTGTGAATATTTTATTGCTTATCATCTTGGGGCTGGGCTCCTGGAAAAAAATTTACAATCGTTCGTATAACGTTTTACAAAACAAAATAGTTACATAATGGAAAATGCATCTTTTTCACATTTGTGAGGAAGAAACAACATTAATGAATATTTGGCTTATTTACTGATTCGATTTAAAATCTAAATTTAGACAAGGACATCCCCTAAAGTATTGGAAGCAAATTCAAGCAAAATACAAAGGCTTTCTCACACAGCTATACACATTTTAATGTCATTGAGAACAATAGATTTAAGTGAAATATTTCTCAAAGTGAGGGGTTACAGAATCAGAATATTAAAACAAATGAGGAGCGCGACTGTGGTTATTTTAGATAGACCTTGACTTATACAGTTGGAGTAAAAAAATATACATACGAAATCCAGTTATTCGATATAATGCACTGTTTGAAGGGAAATTCAAATTAATATTTTTAATAGGTAAATAATATTAGGGCATTACATTAAAATTTTAATAACACTGATACTACTTTTAAAAAATACATAAATTTCATTTAACATGTTGATCTAATCCAATTTAAAAATCCATCATTCTTTGTATGTGTAGAATGGGGTTCCCGGAACACACATTTGTTTTAAACTTTCCCGTACACATTTAAGCAGTGTTTTTCAAACTTTTAATGTTTGCGACCCAATTTCCAATCACAATTTTTATCAGTCCCCCTCCCATAAAATAAGAATATATTGAATGCAATAAAAAATGTACGTCGACGCTAAAGTTGTAATATGACTTTAATCATAAACCATACAAACTATTAAAAATAAGTATTTATATTATTAAATAAGTAATTATGTACATGACTTCAGTTTAAAGTGACTGCCTAATGGGTCGTTTTTCGTTTACATATGGTCCTTTTTTATTTCAAAATTCTATAGTTTGAACATTTTTCTCTCGAAAGCACTTTTTCTTTTACGCGAAATAGAAATAAAATTATGATTTAAAAAAAAACAGTTATCTATGCAGAGGGCAGTGAGATAAAACTTCAAATGAGTTGTTCTCAAAATTATGTTTTGGAAAGAAATTCTGTACCAGATACATGACATCTTAAGAACCAAACCAGATAACGTTTTGAAATTTTGTGGGAATATATATTAATCTATTTTTCATAAAGTAGATTATAAGTTTTGTTGTAGGTTAAATATTTTTTTTTCATTTAGGGTAGTTTTTATAAAGAAAAACTTTAAAAAATATCAAAATTTTCATAATATTGACAAAACTACAGACAATTATTATTATATAATTGTCTGTAGTTTTTTGTATTTTAATATTTCTCTTAGATTTTGCATCATTTTGAAAAAAACCGCAATATGTATGTTGTGTATAAGGAAAATTAACATAATTGTATTATAAATTTTTATACAGTTTTCCCCGTTTTAGTAAATATTTGGTAAAATTTCCTTGAAAACAACCAATTTTTCTAAAAGTCCATTATTCATTAAATTTTTTTTTACGTATTTACATTTATTTTTTTTTTTTTATTTTTCTTCCAAAAACACACAATTTGTTTCAAAAATTAGGTTTTTATAAAAAAATTGTGTCTGAAGGCAGGCAGTCACCTTAATTTAATATTGACATATTATCAAAAATTATTGCGATGTACTGATAAACATTTATAAGTCTATTATTTAAGTGTAAATGTGCACTAATTTTTTTTATTATATCACAATATATTTTTTTGTTTTGATAAATTTCGTTAAATTAATACTTATTTAAAATCTTTTATTTTCGACTTTTTAAAAAGCTGGCGTCCCCCTTACAGGGATATGACTCCCCACGGGGGGCCGTGCCTCATATTTTGAAAAACGTTGGTCTTAAAGGTTTCGTGAGTCGAAAATGTCTAAAGAATTCTTTCTAGGACATTACAATTTTTTTAATATTATTCCGGTTTAATTTTTTTAAGACAAAATCTTTTTGTCTATTTCAAGGCTTTCCAAGATTAAATAATTATTTCATGTTTTTTTTCTGATTTTGTTAACACCAAACAATACACTTTGTAAACATGGAAAACTTTTAATTTTATCGAAGAAAAATTTTTCTATCAAGACAAATTATTTAATGATAAGCTTTTGTATATATTAAGCAAATAATAAATAAATTTACAACCACACGAATGGATATAAACATTTTCTGTGAGTAATTATAATTAAAACAAAATTGACAAATAATTTGTTCAAGAATACCCTTGGAGAAGGGAGCTAATTGTAATGCAGAAATAGAATTTATCATATCATTAAGTTTGAACTTTTTTTTTGTACAACCCATTGCTATAATACACTATTGAAAATCTCCACATTTCCAACTGAATGGAGCTCAAAACATTAAAGAATCATTTGTGGTTAATGTAGTCTATAAATCTGCCAGCAAACTGATCCCTGTTAATACTTTTTAATACATCCTAAGGAATGCATTTTCTTCATGAAAAGGTTTCTCCTGTAAATGATGGCTACTATTTCAAATTTAATTTCGTATATGGTCGAAATAAGCAATATTTGAAATTTTAAAGCACAAACATGGTTAATGTGTTTCATTACGAGTACGAAATTAATGACAAGTTCCTGAGATACAAATAGTTACAAAGCGCAATGATTTAAAAGTTTTCTACGTTTTATGTCTTTTATTTAGACATTTATGTTTTTTATTATGCTTCGTCTTTTTTTCCTTTGAAACTTAACTTCCATAAATTAATTAATTTAAATAAAATAATTTACCCGATGATTTATTTTCTTAAGTTATTGTTTATAAAGCAATAATATTTCAAATAAACAAGAATTCATCTATTCTCATTCATCTATTCAGAATTCTCATACATAACATCCAGAGGAATTTGTTAATAATTTAGCCACATACCGCAGACTATATTTGTATTTTAGAATTTCAGTAATGGCTTAAAGTGCATCATCATAATAAAATTTAATTACATAAAATATTCCTTTTAACTCACGGGAGATTATTTCTTGGAAATATAAATATAAAGCCTTCATATCTAAAAAAATGCATACCCATAAAGGTGAAAAATGGAGGGTAAGAACAGCATACGTGAAACGAAGGGAAAAGTCCTTTAGTCCTTGCCAAGTCTTAATCCGAATTATGAAGTAAAAATTGACCTTTCACATTTAACACAAAGTCCAAAAAATTTTCCAACCTTACTTTAGCTCTGTCCTTATCACTAATCAACTAAGCAGACATTAATGAAAATTGAAATTTTTTGACGCGTTTCAGAAAAAAAATCTGCGCTAGAATATTTGGGATGAGAAAAAAGTCTTTCTTTTTTGGAAATACAATTTTTTCCTTCTTTTTCTGTCGCTTTTTTGCTATTTTATTAAATAAAAAAATTCAGTATTTGAAGGAATTTTTTTTAAAAAAAATCCATTTCTATAAAAGACAAATGTTTAGAAGTCGAACTTTCTGGAATATATTTCTTCGCAAGGGTAAATTGAAAAATTAAGCAATACAGATTGAAGAATAAAGAAGTTTTTAATTAGTTAATTTTACGTGAATTGCAAATAAAAAAAACATATTTTTTGCATATCTCACGTGAATAACAAAAAAACCCTTGTTTGTTAAATGTTAAAACTGTAGATCTAACGGATAAAAAAAGTATTTTTGTTTATCTATAAATCCTCTTAACTCTCTTGTGGGTAAATTTTTGAAAACACCTTCCTAAGATGATTTCTGCTCAGCAAAAGTAACACATTGTTACAAATTTTAAGAATTCAATGCTTAAAATAGTATATATAATATATATCTGGAAGTGTAATACGTTAATATTACTTTTGTTGTATTTACTTTAAGTTAAAATTGTAATCAGCCTCACACTCTGCCTGTTCAAGCTTTTACTGTACATGGCACCTAGCGCGTACAAAACAAAATGCAAAGTTTTGTTTCGCACATAAAAGATAGATTTTTTTGCAGATGGCAGAATGTCTCCTACTTTCTTGACTATTATCGTTTATTTTGGACACTTCACAAATTATCTTTATAAATTATAGTCTATGGATATTCTGATGTATAAGCTAGGTTATTGTAAAGTTTCATAAAAATACAACCAGTTGTTTTTGCGTGAAATAGTAACAAACATTCACACAAACTTCCACGTTTATAACATTATTAAGGATAATTTCCAGGCAAAAATTTATAGTATTTGTTTTGAACCATGATTACGTTAAAAAAATAACACGTAAAAATAATGATTAATATCTCAGAAAATAATATAGAAATATTTTTAAAAGTCTACAGTATATATTTTTTGTTATTTTTTAAAGAGCAAAAAGCCACTATAACTTACAATTATTCGCCTTTTGTATAACTCAAGATTTTTTTAAAACTGTTTCAATTTTAAAAAAAATGTGTTTTCATTATAATTACAATTATAATGTTCACTTTTTCTTTAATCTAATAGCGTTTTCATTACATATTTTTATGTACACTCATGTCCATAAATTAAGGATAATGAAGTTCAGACAAGAAAGAGACAGAAGCAAAACAAATTTGACTTATTTGTAATGTCTATTTATTAAACAGAAGGTAAACAGCAAAAAATATGATATATGTTTGACATAATTAATAAAAATTGCGATTTTCACTCCCTAGAGCAAATTTAAAAAAAGAACCTATTTACAAAAAACAGTATAACAGGGTTAGTATGATAGTTAATACGGAGTATGTCTTTTGGACGATGCAATACAGGCCTTACAACGCCTAGGCATGCTGAGTATCAAATTACCAATCTGATCTGGGGAAATATTACACCACTCATCAAGCTGTGCCCTCCGAAGTTCTGATAGACAGGTGGGAGGGGGTTGACGGGCTGCAATTCATCGTCCAAGCATATCCCACACATGCCCTATTGGATTCAAATCTGGTGATTATGCTGGCCAATCCCTACGGGTGATATCCATCTATTGAAGGCATTCGTCTATAATGTTTGCATGGTGAGGACGGGCGTTTTCATCCATAAACAGAAAATCAGCACCCATGGCGCTCCGAAACAAACGTACATGTTGTTCCAGAATGACATCCCGATAGATTTGGCGTGTCATTGTTACACTCTGAACATGCAGGTCAGTTCTGGAACCAAGAATAATTCCTCCCCATACTAGCCATCTTGCACCACCTTATCGGTGTCGTTCAATGGTGTTTTCTTGGTGGTAACGGGTACCTGGTGCTCTCCATATTGAAGTCCAGCGAGAATCAGACTGCAAACTAAACCTGGACTCATCCGAAAACATCACACAAGACCACTAATTTGGTGTCCACAATGCATGTTTTTTACTTCAGGTTAATCGCAGGTGACAGTGAGTGACCGGCCAAATACCGGTCATCATTCGGCGTTGTAACTCGGGGTGACCTGTGCTGTAACATCTCACATTCCCATCATCTTGGAATCGTTGTCTAAGCCTGGAGATGACACTCTGGGCAATTCCAAGTTCCTCGGATCCTTCCAGCTGGGTACGTCCACTTTCCAGTCTTCCAATAACTCTACCACATAAAAAATCACCCAAATGCTTCCTTTGTGCTATTACTATGCGTTTATTGCCCTGAAAGGCTTTTAAAACGCTTGTAAACAATTTTACTTCTTTGCCACCATTCTTTATATACCTCTCTCTTACACTCTAGTAATTGTTACTTACTATCCACGCCATCTGGTGGTTTCCTGTAATTTGCATATTCTGCTTCAATATGTGTGTGATAATTCTACAGGTGAAATTTTTCTTTCAGAGTTCAATTTCTGTAAGATTCTGAATTATTCTTAATTTATGGACATGAGTGTAGATTTTCACAATTTTTTTTCTATTTTACTTGGAATGTAATTACTGAATTTTAACAAAAGAAAAAATTATGTTTTGAGATTTTCGTCTCCTTTTATTGAGTTATTTTAGTTAAACGGACTTTAAGACGACAATAATATTAAGTCCCATGTGAACTATATATTTTTTTCTCTTCCTTATAATTCAATTTTAATGCGCTAAACTATTTCTTACATGCTTTTTGCAAAAACATAATGCAAAAAATATTCACCTTTATTTTTTTGTCAAAGCTGATATAGCAAAACAAATTTACTATTAAAATTTACTACACGAATTTATGTGTGATGAAATTCTTAATCATTTAATCCTTAATTTATTTTCTGAGGGCCTAAATTTTAGTTTAGATCTGGAACATCATTTGGAATATTGATGATTTTAAAATCATTTATGAATTTAATGTTGCCGTTAAGTATATGTTTCATTTGTTACGTACAGCAAATACTTCTTATGTTATGCGCACCTGCTTGTCACTAGCATGCCCAAGGAAGTCATTTTGACTGCTTTTCAATTTCAATTAGAGAAACAAGGATGTATATCATGACACAATTTAATAGAAAGTTTTAGAATATATTTTTTTTCCAAGTGAAGTATTTTTTTTTATTAAATGGCTGTAAATAACATAAAAATAATTCCTTTACATATCAGTTATTCTTTCTCAATGCAATCATTTTGACTGCTTTTGGGCAATGTAGGTTTCAGGTAATTGGGGTGAAGACACCACAGTTAAAAGCTTTTCGATTAGTACATTAAAATTGAAATGACAAGACCATGAAAAATATACACCTTATTTTTCAATATTTTATTGGTTATGCGAATAAGTTAATTCTCTTCCAGGTATGAAAATAAATAAGAAATTTAACGTTAAAAAAATTCATATAATTGTGGCATCCTCCCCCATGTATGGGGGAGAATGCCACCAATCATGGAGTAAGATACAGCAACATCACAGTAAGTAAAAAAAATAGAACAAACATTACTAAATTAAATGTGAAATAACTATATCTAAAGAAAAACAATAAAATGATTTAATAATTAGTTTGCTAAAAACGAATTTTCCTGCTGAACGGTCTAGAGCAGGCTGAAGTAGGAGTCGACTTCAGCCCTGCACATCCTCGTCCTACAGTGATTCCCTATGTCATCCTCACAGTCTAATTATTAATTGTAGCTCTATTATATACGATAATACACAGTGTTATAAAATGAAGTTCATTTCATGTATTTCTGTACCATGGGGCATTTTCCACCGTGTATAAGAACAGATGCCACTCACGATCATTGCTTTATTGCTGCAGTGCTATGGCCGCTTCTACATGCATCGTATGTGTAACACTATATGCGTACCTCACTTATATTGCTAATATCTTATTAGACATAACAAGTACGTTTATGGGCATTATATTATAAAAGTTATGATCACACTTTACATGCTTAAAAGATCGAAAAGTAAGGCCCATTAAAGACGATTAATTTTGATAAATTCAGAAGACACATTCAATGTCGAATCAGACTCTTCCCAGAAGTAGCTCAAAATTGTCATCTATCGACTCATAAAAGTATTATTAACAAATGGCACACACATCTTCCCCCGAATTATTTTATACTAAGTTTCTTTCTAGTGTTAATTTGAAGTATGAATTTCACACTTCCAACCTCTAACATTCTTCGAGGTATAAGAATTTATTGTAAAAATAAATTAATACTCTTTTCATCAAAAATATAATTTGAGCTTTTAGTTTCAAAATATATTTTTTTCTCTTGATCTATCATATAGCTATTACCTTGAAAATTTTTCACTTGTTTTAGGAAGCATTAATATGGTATTAAACAAATGATTGTTTAAGTAGTTTTAGTAGCTATCTTTGAATTATTTTAAAATGTTCAGAAACATTGTAATTTAAATGTTTCAACCATGTATTTTAAATGTTTCAGCAAAATAATTAATTTTTAGAAGAGTGAAACAAAAATTCCTTCGGAACTATACATGACATGCGTTTAGCTAAAGCTATAAACTACTATGTATTTGCTACAATACAAACATTGGGGCAATTTTATGTTTTGACAATTAGTTTACACTCTGTTTTTCCCCTCTTAAGTCTCTACCCCTTTAAAAATATCCAAGACGACAGACAAATTCAGAGACGGAACAAATGTTCGATTGAAAATTATTCAAGAGCGGAAAATGTCCCTATAATATGTGGATGAAGTCCTTCTCTTGGGGCTCCCTCTCAGCAATGTTACCTTATTGAGAATTCAAAAGAATTTTTTTTTGAAACCACTTGTCATCGATTTCTCGCCCCCAGCCATGTTCGCTACCTTTCAATTTATATCTGAATCAGAACTTGACGACTTTGAAGCAAATTTCACTTATATAAAGTTGTTAGAATGTTATAAAGGGAGCTATTTCATTTATGGAAATTATGTGACAAAATGAGTCGCCGATTGATTTAGTCATTTGTTGAGATCGAATGAAGAGTGGCAGGGTCAGAAATTCATAAATGTATTTAAATAGGAGAAACTTAAATTGTAATCGATAAATGTGTTTTGATTTGATTTGAATTTAGCATACGTCTGACGGAAAGGCAACTTAAGGGTAATTCGACTCGAACATTCATTTATATACAAGGTCAAGTGACGAGAATGAGACCAAAACTGCCTCTCTAACTCAACAATTCCAACTCCTAATGATTTCAAAGCATTGTTGTTGTAAATTTTTTTTCACTTTATATTTATTCTAAATTAGTAGGGATTTTTATCGAACTATAATTTTGTTTGTTAGTTCTGTGCTATATTGGATGCAATAATTTATTATAATACGCAAATGCATGCAGCTATGTATTTCGGAAGAATCTATGAATTCCTAACTTTCATGTGAGAAAATAAATAGTGGCCGAATTTTCCCTTACTCTGTTCCTTATAGATAACGTATTAGCCATCCTTTTAATGCATGCATCATTTAAAAAATAGTGCTTTTTTAAATTGCAAATTAATATTAATTTTACAAGTTCCATTTATTTGGAAGAAAATGATAATACTAGAATGTCTTTGGGGACAAACTAGTTTATTAAAAGGAAGGAAAATATGTTTAAAAAAATTGCAATATTAAAGTTCTCAAAATAAAAAAGGCTTTCAATGGTGTCTTGGCACACCCTAACCCTTTCGTATAGCCTGTGAAGATTACTTCTCATCTACATGATCTCACAAAATTTACCTGTGGGAAGCGTAAAACCGATTATAATTGATATTATACTGATCCCCTCTTCAGTTTTGAAATACTGCAAATAATCCAGTGATTATGACATTTGTAAGTCGGACAAAAATATGGTACTAAAGAAAAAGTACCTTTTATAAAAGATGTTGCTGTACATAACGATATCATTGAAAGGGTTCATCGCTTCGATGAAACAAAAGAAAGATACCAAATGAGTACACACCTGTAAAATAGTGACATATCCTTTATTTTCTTATTGACCTTGCCATCATAAATAGTTTCTCATTGTGGCAAGTAAATAAAAAAAAGAAGTTTAGACTAGCTAACATTTTGTTTAGCAATAGCTCGTCAGCTAATAGACGAGCATTCTTCAAGAAAAAGGAAAGGACGTCCTGTGAGTTTCTAAGCAAAGAAGTGTGTAGTTCCGGTTGATGTGCACTTAACCTGTGAGGGAAATCAAATGACAAAGATGGTTTTCCACTGTAGACGATGTAGGAAATGAAGCAGAAAGGAACAAGAAAAGAAGACCCATTACATTTGTGCAGAATGTAATGTACCCTTGTGCATTGTAACATAATTCCTATATTTTCATGATAAAAATTCACCATTAAATGTAATTTTCTTTGTGACTGCAAATGGTACCTAGAGAAGTATTCTTCACACTTCTAAAATGTAAGTATAAACATAATATTCGGGAAAATACAATCTATTTTCGTGAATGCTATTGTTTAACTGTTAAAAAATCATCAAAAAACACTGCGAGAAAAATAAAAGAGAAATAGGTGGTCCACGAAAGGATTAATGCATTATATTCAACATTTTAAGTATAATTACGTTTAGTGGCAGTGGTAGCTAAGTGGTCATGATCATATGACATTTTAACATGAATCCCGTGATTAAAATGCAGTCCAATTAGTAACAACATGATACATTTCTAACTTAGAGTTTACATTTTATTTTAAAGATTTATAGATAAGAAACCCTTCTTCTTTAGAGTATTGTGCACCTCTAAAATGAAGCAGAAATAGGTTATATCTAACTTTAAGAACTTAGAGAAATATTGGAACGACAATAAATGCTTATTTCATTGTGATTTATTTTGATAGTTTTCATGCTAATCAAATATTTCTGTACTAACGTATACCAACTAAACTCTTACCAACAAAACATATTTCTCAGATATTACTGCAAAAATTAATGTTGTTTAAAGAGATATTTTCTGAAGTCCATTAATCAAGTATATAAATCAATGAAAAATTTGGTAACAATGTAGATAAGATTAGGGAGGGATATTGATTGGATTTCAATGTATAGTTACATTTATCGATTGAATTTTTCTATTTTTCCGAAATCTAATATTGTTTTGCCTTTATTTATGTAAAAACATATTTATAATTTTTTGTCATATAACAATAATGCATTTTTGTTGCATCAATTTTCAAGTAGAATGGATTTCCAATAATCAGTTGGTCCAAAAATAGTTTTAACATTAAGAAAGCTGTGTTATCTAAACTCAAATGTCACAAAAAATTCAAAAAATAGTGAGAGCAGAAAAAATATACATCGGATTTAAAGCTTTATAAATGATCATACTATTTTACTTATTCTTGCTACTCAATAAAAAATGGAAGATGCTTTAACATTAAAATACATAAATTGAAGATTTTGTAAGTTGAATGCATCTTTTAAAATTTCATATGGTTCGGATCTACAATACCGCTTTTTAAACTGATACAAAATAATGTAATGAACGCCATTGCAAATTAATTTTAAATATAAAATAGTTTCAAACTATTTATAATATTTTTTCGAAACATGTTTCGATTATCGGTCTTAATTGTATTTTTCCGAGCCTCATTTTCGCATACTACTACTACTACTACTAATAATAATAATAATATGACCAGATGAACATCACAAAGTTAGTCCTATTATTGAAATCTAATTTTAAAAAGTATTTCTGGCTGCACCGTAATATAACGGAAATTCTTTTAAGTCATTAAAATTGTAAAAGTAAAATAAGAACTGTAATATTTTGCAAAAAACTTATCACTTAAAGTTCCTGTTACACTTACTGGTAAACTCAAAATTTCGGCAAAGCCAGCAGTGTAATTTTTGTGTCGAGGAGGCATGAAGATGAAAGCAGTTTCTTAAAAATGGCTTTTAATAATAATCAAGGATAAAGTCAATCTGCTCGTTACTGGAGCGATAAAAAAACAATAAGTTGACTAATAAAATCTTAGTTCAAAAATCAACATTACCAGACATCCGATTCGAACCGTCTTCTTACAGCCTAATATTGAAAACGAATTTATAATCTGAAAATGGTGATGCAGCATACAGTTGCATTGCCAACCAGCCGCTCTCTCCCTCTAAGAGCTAAAACACTCGCACACTTCTTATATTTCTTTTTCTCCTCCCCGCCTGAAAAACTAACTCGAGCCGAGTTTAAATAGTAGCTCGATTTGCATTGCAGTTGCTGCCAACCACAAATCACGAAACTTGCAAAAAGATCGGGTTCGAATCGGTTTGTTTACTTTCATTGAGATCATGGAACGGGGTTGGAAAAACAACACAAGGAGATCATAAAAATTTGGATCCGAAAAATATTTCGAATGGTTTTACTTTTTAAATGTCTAACAATCGGCCCCCTTTTTCCAAACTCGTACCATTATCTCTTACAAATCAGTAAATTAATTTTGTTCTATAATCACATGTTACACAATTTAACACAAAAAATACATTTTATTCACAATCTTTATTGTAATAAAAAACTAATATTTTAATCTTAAAGAAACAAAGTCTTATTCTCTAAAAAAAATAATTTTCTACAAAATTCCAACAATTTTTCCTTTACCATGGGTTTGGTAAAAATGTCTGCCAAATTATTTTTGGTACCTATATATTTAATTTGGAAAACCTTGTCGCGTATATCAAATTCCTTAGAAAATGATAACGAACATCGATATGTTTTGTTCTATAATTTTCTACCGGTGAATTGGAAAAACTTATAGCAGCTTGATTGTCATAAAACATTACATTTTCACTTAATTCCAAATTTAAACTTTTATTATTAATTACATTCTTTAGCCAAATGAATTCCTTAGCTGCTTCTGTTAATCTAACATACTCAGCTTCCATAGTCGACATACTAACGGATTTTTGCTTGAAAGTTCGCCATGAAATTGGAGTTTCGTCTATAAAAGTTATGAACCCTCCCATCGACACTCGATCTTCCCTATTTGTAGCAAAATCTGAGTCTGAATAACATCTTAGTTTTAATGATTTAACTTTTGAAAGTTCTTATTTATATTCTTGAGTGTATTTTAAATAACCTAATAATCTCAATAAGAAATTCCAATGTTTTATTCCCGGGTTTGCTTGGAATTGAGATAATACATTTACTGCATACATAATATCGGGTCTTGTGCGTAGAGCAATAAATGACAAAGATCCTATTACATTTCTATAAGGAACTGATAAAATTTCTTCACTAGTTTTGGGTGAATCTAATTTGGAAAGAACTTGACCTTTTGATATAGGGAATGAACTTACGGGATATTTACATTTTTCGTAAATTTCATATAACCTTCGAATGTAAGATCTCTGATGTATCAACAGACTATTACCTAGTTCTTCAAATTCTATTCCTAATAATTTCTTTTTTTTACCCATAATTTTTAAATAAAAATTTTTCTGCAATAATTGTAATACAAAATTTACGTTTTCCATTTCCTTTCCAAATATAATCATGTCATCTACATAAAATAATAAAATTACATTATCTTCAAACATATATACACAATTAACACACTCTAACTTCTCTTAAATTTTAAATTAATTAATTTATTTTCTAATTCCAAAAACCACTGGCGTCCACTCTGGTGGAGTCCATATATTGCTTTACGTAACTTGCACAATTGGTTATTATTAATTTCATATCCAGTTGGTTGCTTCATGTAGATTACAATATCTAAGTTAGCATATAAATAGGCATTAGTGATATCTATATACTTGAATATGCATCCATTTCCACAAACATACACATATAGTGAAAAATAATCTTACAATAGTAAAGTTAACAACTGGACTAAATACCTCGTCAAATGACTCGCCTCGTAATTGTGTGTTACCTCGCGCAACTATAAGTGGGCCTTGTATCTAACAATTTTATTATTTTCATCATATTTAATGCTATAAACCCAACGGTTATCTAAAATTTTTATATTATCCGGATTATCATCAAAATCCCAAACTTTCCGTTCCTTCATTACGTTAATTTCTTTATCCATTGCATCATGCCATTTAGATGCGTCTCTGGATCTTATCGCCTGTTTGTAACAGTTAGGAATAGTTACTTCAACCATAAGAGCTTCTTGTTGCTCTGACAAATCTGAAAATCCCAGGGATTCGGTATTATCTTTTCTAAAATTAAATAAACTAGGATCATACTCAATATTAAGCCCCCTTCTTACAGTATATCTCTATTTCATTAAAAGATTTCAATCGGGTTGCTTCCCCTTCTGTACTATAATATACGTTAGATCCAGTTACTTTCCTACCTATATTTCGAATCCACTTAACCTCTGTACATGGGATCAAGCTATGATTATCGGAAGATACAACTGGCTTTTCAGATGTTGAGGGCGTTTCCGTACTTGTCTTTGAAACTAAGAATCTTTTACTCTATCAAAATCATCCTCATCATCATAATAATCAGGAAGGTTTAAATTATATCCAAAGTTACTATTAACTTTCTGTCTTAAATTTTTTAATTCCCCTCTTATTTTCATCGAATCTTACACATTAATAGTCTCGACTAATTTATTTTCATCTATTAACCATATTCTATAACCCTTAGTACGTTGTGCGTATCCCATCATAATTCCCATTTTCGCACGCCTATCGATTTTTTTAAAATTTGTTTTGGCACACCAGCACATGCCAAATATCCAAAAGGTATTAGATGCAATACCGATGGTTTTCTACCTGAATATTTTTCGAAAGGCGTTTTGTTACTGTCTTTGTGACAAATTCGATTCCACGCATAAGTGAAACAAAGTAATGCTTCTCTCCAAAACTTATGGGGAACTTCACTAAACTTAAGCAATGCTTTGATGCCATCTAGAGCGGTTAAATTGAATCTCTCCGCGACCCCATTCATTTCTGGAGTATAGGAATTTGTTACCTCATGCTTTCTACCCAGTTCTGTCAAGAAATTATCCATATCTTTATTACAAAATTCTAGTCTCCGCCATCAGTTCTAACTGCTATTACCTTCTTACTTAGAAAACGTTCTGCTCGTTTCTAAAATCTTATAAACGTATGAAATACGTCAGATTTATTTCGGATGGGAAATACAGTCACCTTTCTTGAATAATCGTCAATTATACTCAAGAAATATTTATAACCGCCTTGGCTTTCAGTTGGCATTGGACCACGGAGGTCCATATGCAACAATTCCAATGGACGTTTTGATCTTACGGCCCCCGTCTTTTTGAATGAAACTCTCTTGGACTTGGCTAATTTACACGGTATACAATGAGTCTTACCATTATCAGTTAAGCGTGGGAGACCTCTAACACTATCATTTTTACTAGTTTTTACCGAGTAATCGTTATTAACATGACAAAAGCGTCGATGCCATATTTCTATTGATCCGTTTTTTGTTTTAGCGGTTACATTACTAAAAAAAATAATTTCTTTACTCTTTGGTATAATATAATGATCCGGCTTAAAAAAATACAAATTTTCATTACGTGTCGCAGAGAACAATTTTACCCAGTCTTTATTAAAAACATTTTACCTTTGGTACCCACAAAGTTCGCACCTTTACTTTCTAATCTGGAACCGGATAACAAATTTCTCCTCAACTTAGGATTAAATAAAACATCAGACAAAGTTATTTCATGAAAACTCCCCTTATATATTTTACCAGAAATCTAAGTGTACCGATTCCTTCTACGGGACAACTTTTATCCTCCGTTGCTAACGACATTTTCATGTTAGATATCGGTTTAAGATCTAAAAATAAACTCTTGTCATTACAAAAATGACTCGTGGCAGCAGTATCTATTACCCAAACACCTTTATCAGAGTATACCTCAAATAAGATACAACTAGTTACGAGTTGTTTATTTAGTTCTAGAAGACTACATTCAGCTTCACAAAATCTTAAATTTATATTAAATTCTGTGTTAAAAGTTTCATTTACAGTTGAAGGAGATTTTTGAAGATAGTTTTCTCTTTACAGTTTACTTTAAGATGCCCATACTTATTACATACATAACCCGGACCTATAGTCTTAATAGATTGATTAACATTTTTAATAGTTTTACAGTTAAATACCTTACCACCTTTTTTTTTTGGTAATATTTCTTGCCATTTGGATCTCCATGAGCTGCAGCCGTAGCACGAGGAAACGTCTTCGTCTTCTTCGAAGTGAAACTGCTCAAGTAAGCATTCTCCGCTTTCTCCAAATCTTGTTTCATCAACTGAAGACGATTGGCTTCTAATATCAGCTCTGCTTCAATTTTGACAACTCCGAAATCCTCTTCTTTCCATCTGTAGATTTGTTGCACGGTAGACAGAAATTCCTGAGGAAGCCACCTTATTAATTGAAATCCTATGTACAGGTCGTCCAATTTATGGCCCGCTTCTTGTAGCCTGGTTGTCGCTGTCTTTACACAAGATATGAAGATTCCAACATCTTCCCTTGGTTGGTATCTTATTCCAAAAAAATGATCTAAAAGCTTGATTATTCTTGCTCTTGTGACTGGTTCGAAGTGATCTTTTAATATCTTCCATGCCGTTACTCCGTCAGTTGTTTCCGTTATCAGGTTTTTCAAATCTGGACTGATGTTAGTATAGATCAACGTATAACATCTATCCTTATGAAGTTGTAGATCTAATTTTTCCTTGTATGTTGCCCCTTCATCAGGTTGCTCTGGTTTGGTCTGTATTATAAACTGCTTGCAACCATAATGTTTTAAGATGATTTGAATATCATTCTTCCATGTGTTCCAGTTATTTTGAGTATACACTGATATCTCGTTGTTAAACTCCATATCTGTTACTCGATTTAGCGTACTAGCAACAGAGTTCATAAAAAATAGTTCTAGACTGGAACAGTATTTAAATAGACAAAGTTCATGGCCTGGTTCAACTTCTTAGCCTGTCTCGACACGGTACATGGACTGGGCCCATAACCAAATTTGTTACACTTACTGGTAAACTCAAATTTTTGGCAAAGCAAGCAGTGAAATTTTTGTGTCGAGGAGGCATGAAGATGAAAGCAGTTTCTTAAAAATGGCTTTTAATAATAATCAAGGATAAAGTCAATCTGCTCGTTACTGGAGCGATAAAAAAACAATAAGTTGACTAATAAAATCTTAGTTCAAAAATCAACATTACTAGACATCCGATTTGAACCGTCTTCTTACAGCCTAATATTGAAAACGAATTTATAATCTGAAAATGGTGATGCAACATACAGTTGCATTGCCAACCAGCCGCTCTCTCCCTCTAAGAGCTAAAACACTTGCACACTTCTTATATTTCTTTTTCTCCTCCCCGCCTGAAAAACTAACACGAGCCGAGTTTAAATAGTCGCTCGATTTGCATTGCCTTTGCTGCCAACCACAAATCACGAAACTTGCAAAAAGATCGGGTTCGAATCGGTTTGTTTACTTTCATTGAGATCATGGAACGGGAATTGAAAAACAACACAAGGAGATACACGGATTCATAAAAATTTGAATCCGAAAAATATTTCGAATGGTTTTACTTTTTAAATGTCTAACAGTTTCTATATAGTTAAACGTATGATACTAGAAAATGTTTGATTTAATAATTCAAAAATTAATTTAAGCGAAAGGAACATTAATTTATTTTTTATTTGTATAGAAGTATACTTTAGAAATTAATTTTTTATTGGGGGAAAACATAGCTAATCGCAGCATAAGCAAATAATAGCATCTACCTGACTAATTTCAAAAAAAGATATTTGCAATAAAATACTATCTACAATTAGTGACAATGATAATGTAATATTTTAAAAAAAAGAAAATAAAAACGGAAAATTTTTCCCAAGTATTAATGTTTTTTTAAATTTCTGTTCTCATGTTTTTGATCGGCTTCAAAGTTTACTTAATTTTAATTTAAATGTTAAAATTTTATGTATACATTATTACACTTTTTTATGTATACATTATCTATGTACCAAAAATATTAAATAATAAAAGCAAATAATATTAAATATCTGATCAAATTTTAAATACAGAAATATTTGTTTGTATTTATGGACAATAAGAATTTCTTGATCTTCCTGATAAATTAAATAATGTAATAATATGTGTTTAATTATATCTTTAAGGAAACAGATGTTTAGCATTCTCAGCACGTGTGTTGTTTTAAATAAATAAATAAATATGCAAATTGAACAATTGTCGACATTTATGCTCTTTTATTTATTGAATTCACATTTCTAAGAAACACTTTGCTCGAAATCACAATGCTTAATTTTTAGTAGTATCCATTTAATCTATTTATTTAGTAACACACATTTTCCTTTACTCGAGATTGGAAATTTAATTTGAAGTAAAATAATTAGATTAGATTTAACAGCTAATACGTTACAAAAAATGAAGTAATTTTGAAATTAATATCTGACTAATAAATGTCGAAAACTATCAACGGCATCAACTATTTCGGTACTGTGGACAAACGAAAAAGCAATCTCATTCTAAATATTGGATTCACAAAAGTGTAGCAGACTCACGCCAAAGAAAGTAATGTAGCGTGACAAATTAAGTTTCACGCTTTTCATTTACTTTATGTGAATTGCATTTCAGACTCTCCTTTCGAGTTTTAATTACTACTTATAGTAAACATCGAGATTCAGAAACCCAAGAAGAAACTGCAGTTATAAAGGTGAATCTCGTTCACATATTTAATAGACCAATTTTTATTACATTTAAGAATTATTTATTGTACAGACGTACCACATAAATTTGAAATTACGACTTGGTAAATTCATTAACAAATCTCGTCATATGTTTCTTTAGAAAACTTATATGAATTGTAGCTAGGACACCACTTTCTATGTACCCTACTAGAATTTTAAATTAGTTTCATTTATTATAACAATTTTGAAATATAATGCCACGAAATAATGATTTTATTTTAATTGAACGAACTTAACTAATGGGAAATATTACTTTCGCTATCTTTTGTTCCAATTATTTAGTGAATAATTCATTTCATACAATTTAAAGAGATATTCTCTAAAACAGCCACTGCTTTTGAATTCCGGTTTCCTATGCATATATTATAAACGCTTTGAAACAATAAATGCGTTATTATTTCTAATATTTCTTCCAAATGCCATATTCGTATTATTTGTTATTTAAAATTAAATACAACGCTGAAACATAATAATTTATTAATTACCATATATATATATATATATACCTAATACTAATTTTTTCCACAATAGCTTTATTTAATACAGACAAATATTAACAACAATAAAGCAAATTTTCTTGACATACATATCAAATTAATAGATAATGTAATAGTCTCTAATATTTATGATAAAAGACAATATTTTACTTTCAATATTATTAAAGTTCCGCATTGGGAGAGTAATGCACATATTTCTATATTCAAAAAAATATTGTTATTAATTATATACAAAGGAATTAATTTCTGGTGTCAGAAAATTCAGAAATAATAAATAACTGTAAACATTTTTCTAAATATTGCTGAAATCAGAAATAGCCAATTAATTTTATTAACAGTTTTATGAATAAAGCTATTCAAAAGTGTAAAAAGATTAAAAATTCTTAGATTAATAATAAATTAATAATATAAATTTACATATTTCTTAGTTATAGTTACCTGCATCTTCTAATATTAGTTAAAATTACTTATTATTATTTAATTCATATATACTCCAGTTTCCCTAAAAATATGGTAATTTGTAACTTTCTTATTAATTTTTGTTCCTATTCTTTTTTATACTTTAGTTAGGTGCTGCATTTCAGCCATTCACATACTTTGAATCTGCATTAGGGTCCAAAATCTGGCAATACCTTATTTATTGCACTCAGATTTAGCGCGGGTTCTGCATTTTTAAGTGCAATTTTTAGATAAGTTACCTTTTTCTTGTAATGGATTTAGATAATTCTATCCATTACTTTCAATAGGTCTTTGCTCAGTATTATTTACATAAAGGGGGATGGTTGGCTGTGCAAAAAACATGTTCAACCCCACTTTTATGTAAATTATTTTATATATTAGTTGTCTTGAATCAGCAGTGTTTATATTATAGCAGCATCCATTTTATAATTTTTATTCTCGGCTGTTCATGTGTCCTTCATTCTATTATCTTTCTTCTGTCTGTGTGTTTTTTTCGAATGTGGATGATGAATGTTTATCTCTTGTTTGTAGAAAATTGGACTATATATATATATATGTGTGTGGTTGTTTTGCATTTTTTGCCGCTCTTAAAAAAAAATCCTGTCTTGCAAACAGGTACGCATTTTTTTTAAAATTTAGTACCTTAAGGCCTCTTTTAAATATTCTTATCGCTCACGAAATTGAGTAGAATTTTTAATATTTAAGTCTTTATGAGGTACACTATATTAATATATATTTATCACAAGATTTATGACTAGTAGTTTTATAAAAACTGATTATAAATTGTTCATATTCATGTAAATGTAATTAAAAATAATAATACCAAACACGAAAAAGCCACAGTAATATAGATACTGATAGACGGTGATAAATAAGAAAATTCTCACATATCGTGAGTTGAAAAAAATCGTCAAGTTCCACCACTTGATCCTTTGACTGGGTAGAATCTTACTGAAGATGTCAAGACAGTCCACCCCAAAAATCACACCACTGCATTGTCTACATGCATCAAAGCAAATCATCCCCGTCTGAGAGACGGATATTCTGGTCAGAGGGTTAAAAACACACACCAATTGGAATACAATCTCAAAATCTTAGAAATATCCTTTAACCATGTGTACCTACATACGAAGATTTTTCAATCCAACCTCATGAAGAAAATGACTTAATAACTATATCTCTATGAACCATATTTTCGACGATTAACTACATAACTCCTGTAAAGGTGGTTGATGTCATGGCGGACAGTAAGCAAATGAAGCATCATTTCCCTCAAGAAGTCATATGGAATTTGGGTGAGTGGAGGGAGAATTCGGAAGTCGAGCTTATCAATTCTTCCTGATTTGAATTCCTGTTAATAGCCCTACAGTATTTCCTTGTGTAACATTATTAACCAATCAATCAGCTAATTATATTTTTATAAAATGTACATGAAAAGTATCCAACCCCCCAGTGACAGAAAAACTTTATTTATAACATAAACATTTTCAAATATATTTCTTAAGAGAAGATATACGAAATTTACAATGCGCAAATCCAAGAATGGGCATGATGTGGACTAATTTTCAATAATCTTCGCAATCCTAGAAGTGTCACTTAGTAATTCAGTTATCTTTTTTAGTGATGATCATGTATTTTTTATAAACTGCAAATAGTGTATCATATGTTTTTTTTTTTTTGCATTCTCTATGGCAAACTTTTAGAGCAGATGACCCCAACGTTCTGTCCCTAAGAGAACATTACAAAATACCTGTTGGATGGTGGACATCATTTATTTTTTCAAAGTTAATTTATAGTTATAGAGAGTTAATAATATATATATATATATATGCACATAATGTGCAAAACAATATTTAAGTCCGGAAATATAAAACTTAACATATAAAATTTATTGCTTTTATTTGTGCGAAAAATAATTATTAAGTAATGCAGACAAAATCTGTAAGGCATAAAAATTCTTCTAGAAACAAACAGTTTTTTTTTTCATTTTTGATTTTTTGTATGGATATTATGGTTGACGTTTATCGAAAGCAAAAAAAAATAAATAATAGTTGTATTTCACTTTGTGTTGGTATCTGTGTTGGATGAAATTTCTATTTCATTAAAAGTGAGAAAACTTTCACAAACGTTTGTGTGAGATTAAACATTAAAAGTGAGAATTTTTTTTTATTTTGGCTGGGGGCAAAATTTTATTTGGGCTTTTTTTATTTGGCTTTATACATTAGCGGTCACATATTAAATGATAGGTGAGTACCATTGTCCTCATGGATATAGAGCTAAAATTATCTATTCTAGAAAGTAAGAATTTGGTTATCTGTAATATCGTTGGTGTCAGAAACAATGTTATAAGTTTGCACAGTAATTTAAAAAAATATGATGTATCAAATGATAAAATATTATGGTGAAGAAAGAATCATGATAAAATTATACAGATAATAAAACTTTGGCGGTTAGGAACCAATCCTGATTTGCATTTTTACTCAATGAAAGAAAAGTGAAAATTCATGCACTGAACATAAGATATTGTGAGCAATGGCCAAGTTGATACAATAAAACAAAAAAAAACTTTTAACAGTCGCTTAATTTTTTTAAAAGAAAAATAGATAATAGAATTTGCAGTGATTCACTGCTGCGAATTTAAGCGTCATTCCTTTAGGCAGTTTCTTCTCTTTTCATCTTTTTTTTTTTTTTTTTTTTTTGCTTCCGATAGAAAAACGCTTTTGTGTGAGGAAATGAAATAATCTCACTTTGTGGTAAAGCAATTCTACTTTCAGTGACCATTGATTCATTTATTTGTCTTTAAACAGGAACTTAGTAATCTACGCGCGTTTGTCTTTGTTAACGGAGTACACTATTTAAAGATGCATTTAATCGTTTCTATACATCTCGTGCATTTAATCTACAAAGCCATAAAAGTTTTTAGAAGACAATTTGACACTATATATTTATATACAAATGGCTTATGTATAAACATTTTGATTATTAAGTTATAAAGGGTGGTTTTTTTCCAGGTATAGAAGTTTAAGTTGGCATTACTTTCCAAGATGGCGACCGATTTAACAGCTGTCAAGCGATTTATTCTTAGTTTGGTTTGGCAATTCATCAAAACGATCACCAAGCAAGGCGTAGATTCGTCGAATGGGCCCAAAACGAGATAGCCGTTGTTCCCGATTTTCATAAGCAAATTTTGTTTAGCGATGAAGCGCACTTCTGGTTGAATGGCTACGTCAACAAACAAAACTGCCGCATTTGGAGTGAAGCTAATCCACTAGTGTATGTCGAAACACCGTTACATCCAGAAAAACTGACTGTTCGGTGTTCTTTATGGGCTGGTGGAATCCTTCTTCAAAAACGATGAAGGTCACAACGTTACACTCAATGGTGATCGGTATAGAGCATGATTACTAACTTTTTCATTCCTGAATTGAACAATCATGATGTCCAGGAGCTGTGGTTCCAACAAGACGGCGCAACATGTCACACAGCTCGTGCCACAGTTGATTTATTGAAAGACACGTTTGGTGACCGCTTAATTTCACGTTTTGGACCTGTGAATTAGCTTCCAAGATCTTGTGATTTAACACCGCTAGACTATTTTCTGTGGAGCTATGTAAACTCATTGGTCTATACGGATAAGCCTCAAACGCTTGATCATTTGGAAGACAACATTCGCCGTGTTATTGACGATATACGGCCACAAATGTTGGAAAAAGTCATCGAAAGTCAGATTGGACTACATCCGAGCCAGCCGTGGCAGTCATATGCCAAAAATCATATTTAAAATGTAATGCCACAAGATTATCTTTTGAATGAAAAACAATTATGTCAATCGAATAATACATCGTTGTTTTATTTCAATTTAAAGTTATATACCTCTAAAAAACACCCTTTATTATAAGAAAAGGCTAACCGCTCACTTAAACTCAGTAGCGCAACAGCGCATGAGGGTCAGGGCCTACTGTGCCCATCCCAGTATTCTTGACCTTTGGGCTGCGAGGTGCAATAGCAGATGTCCCGATCAGATAGTCAGTCTGAAGCGAGACTCCTAGTGTTAGAATCTAGAAATAAGTTTTTTTATTCATTTAACGACCCACTGCAGTAGGGTGAAAGGCTGAAAAGGCTAACATATACGAATTTAAGGCATATATAATCGATCGATAAAAATATTTCGCAGTTAAAAGAATAAAAAAAATAATAACAAGTGGTAAAATTATAAATTTTTATTATCTGAATTAATTTATCATTTTTTAAAAGTTTGTCGCATGAATTAGTGTCAACAAAATAGTGTTTTACAATGTAATACCCATTTTTCTTTTGTAACAAAAAAAGTATTCATAATTTATATTTAAATTTAATATCATATGTGTTTATAAGACGAAACAATAATTAAGTTTTGTAATTCTACTTTAGTCTTGTCAAAATCCATCATTATAAAATATAAATATATTAAAAAATATTCAAAAAAAGTGATGTAAATAAAATAATGCTACTGACAATTATGCTTTTAAAATTAAAATATCAGGATATACTTTAAGAGGGTTCTGCCCTTGGATTTTTAAAAAAGTTATCAATTTTCACTTGTTTTTTTTATTTTTAAAATTTAAATATAAATGTTTAAAATGATATATGATATGAGAAAATATGATAGTTAGAAGTATTTTTATTTATTTTATTAAATGAAGCTACTTCTTGACACGCATCAAATGAGCTCTGCTTGGAGTACCTGTGTTTCCCCTTTCATAGTTTCTAATGAGCACAATTCCATACGATGTTTAAGTGGAAAAATTAGATAGTATTGGTCTTATCCAAAAGTTTATGTGTATACGTCTTAAAATAAAACAGAGAAAAAATGTTAAATGATGGGAAAATCCAAAGTGGTCGTAACCGACTTACTGACAGTTTAATATCAAAAATTCAAATATTTTATGGAATAACTATAAAAAAAGTATCAACGATCTATACAGCATGAAAACTGTTTTGGGCTGTTTATTTTATCTTCTGTCTTCAAATGAGAGCCCTGAACATAGAATGTGCCCTGCGATTATAATGTATGGTGTAAGTTTTAAGACAGAAGCCTAATGTAAGAAAAAGCACTATGATCATAAACACACATTCAATATAATTAATTAGAGGAAACCAGTTTTTATAGATCTAGGTGATTCTATGATATTAAGAAAATGTTTATTTGTAAAGACCAGAACTGAAATCAGTCACTTAATAATACCATATCACCAATTTTTCCAAGATCTACATGTGTGGAGTTAAAATATCTAAAATATATTAGGGTAACTATGGCTATTGTACAGTTTCATATGAGTAAAACAGCACCATTAATGATCTTGAAACATTGCGATATTAAACCAAGTTATAAATGTGTGTAATGTTTCAAAAAACTACATATACGTAGGATTCTTGCAACACAACAAAAGCATCTTGAAATCCCCAAAAAAGAAAAAAAAAATGTTAAAAATAATGAAATACAGAAAATAAGGAGAGCCTTTTGTACGAGCAGAGTGTAAAGAAATGATTCATATGCTTCTAAAAAGTATTGAAAAAAGTAAATGCTCAAAAAATTACAAATTTACACTTTAAAGCCTGTTTTCGCAAAATGTAATATTTTTCTCTTTATGTATTTTTTTCTCAACAACTACGTATTATATAAGCCTCAAACTTACCGTGAGAAGACTTTTAACATGTTTACACATTTTAATGGAGGCAATTAGATATATCTAGCAAACCTTTGTAGATATTATTTATTTAAATAAAATTTTAGGGAAAAATTGGGCAATTTTTTTAAAAATAAATCATAATTAATTAAATTTTGAACAAAGAGACAAATCTCTCCGTTAGTTATTAATATAACACATAACCCACTGTAAAAACTTTATCAATGTGAAGTATTTTAAACTTTCACAATTTAACATGGTCTCCTATGGACGTGCCAGACCCCCTTAAAGCAGTGTTTCTCAAACTTTTAATATTGTAATTCTTACATTGTGTAACTTTTAATAGATAGTTAAGGGATTATTTTTAAAACGTACAAATTATCAAGATAAGTGTTAATTTTTGTATATAATTAAATTTATGACAAGCCCATGGGGTCACTTAAAATTCTTAACTTAGTATTTTCAAACTAATTATAAAATACATGTGTGTAGTACTGATACATTTATAAGTGTATTATATCAGTGTAAATGCCAATTTACTTTTTTTATTACGCCGGAATGTATTTTGTCCGTTTACTTCCAGGAAAATTAATTTCTTTAAATAATATTTTGTTTTCGACTTTTCAATAATCACGCGCCCCCCTCTTAAAGTTACCATGCCACCCTAGGGGAGGTGATCACAGTGTGAGAGAGACACTGTGTTAAGGATATTGCTAAGAAATCATTATGTACGAAAATAGTCATTCTTAAAATGATGATTTGATAAGCAGCAGTTCAGAAAATGATGCACGGATAAGTATAGAGGACAGTAAATACGACAATAAAAGGTAAATATAATCTTCTTAATGTATGTGATCTGTAGAGATCCAGAAATAGATCAGAGAGTATAATGGTTAGAAAACTCAAGTTTATAGATTGCTAATTATTAAAAATATTTATTGAAGTTAACTTCTTATGGCATGGTAGGGAGAAATTTCCGTTACGCGTTATCAGTTACGGTTAGCGATGAACATAAGGTAGAAATGAATGAAGTTCCGAATTTTCCTCCCCTTTTAAGAAACGCCATCTAATTCATACTATCTATCTCAGACAAAACAATAATTACAGAATCGGAAAGTTCATCTTTTCGCCACGATATGGTATATTTTTTTAACAAAATAATTATATTTTCTATTTTTTTTAAATGAGTCAAAATTGATACGATTTTATAAAAATGGTTTCTAAATCATTCCCTTTAAGTTTCCCTTCGAGTTAATTAATTGATATTTTATTGTAAACAATTTAATGCTTTTCTCTTTTAGAACTGTAGTCATAAAATGACGAATCTTTTTTTTTTTTTTTTACGATTTTTCAAAAAAAAAAAAAAAAAAAAAAATTTTAATTAAATATTTAATAACTTTATTATTTATAAAAATAATCTAACGAAACTTTTTTTTCCATATGTAGAATATTAGTATTCGTAATCTGTTCAAAGATTGAAAAAATAGATTAAAAATTACGGCTTTTAAAATGTCTTTTGTGTTTTTCATCTATTAACCCTGAGCTAGCACCCACCCCTCTCTCTTCATTCAACAGCAACGTTAACAAGTATTTCCTCTTTTAGCCTTGCGATACATACTTTGTTTTGCTTTTACGTTACCTGCAAGTCAAATTATAATCAATTTTATGAATTAAAAAAATCGGAAGTGAGTCTTTAATCTACCCGAAGTAGGCATTTAAATGGTTCAAAATCTGTCAAAAATTAGTTTAAGGAGAGTTTGTTGGATGTACAGTTTTAAAATTCTTTTAAGAAAATAATACAAACAATCCATTGTTTTAAAATTTAGTGGCAACACAACATTTCTTTAAAAACTTTCCATGCGTTTTGATTTTTTTAAATTTCATATTTTCACCTGAGTTAACTTCTTTAAACAATTCTTTACAAATGTGTGCATGTAATGTAATGCTTTATATGATAATTTACAAAATATGTGGGTAAACGTAAACTTTTATATAAAAATTTCAAGAATTTTAAAGATTTCCTAAATGAAAAACTTTAATTTATTTTTTCCCCTATCACTATTATTACAATGCATCCAAAAATTTATAACTATACATTAGATGAATACTTTTGGAAAATTTTGTTATAATTCGACAAAAATTGCAGCGCATGGAACGTTTTGAATTTTGATTTCGAGGCAAATTTTTAATTCTGGGAAAAACATCTTTTATTTTTTTTTTTTTTATTTTAAGGGAAATTAACTTAGTTTTTTTTAAAGAAAAAAATTAAAGATATAACTATAAACTTGAAATTGAAAAACACTAATATCATACAAATAACAGATAGATGCAGAATATATATATATAAGGTTCTATAATATTTATTGTAACAGTCACATTGACATGTGGTATACACAGTGCTAAAAATTGAAGTAAGCTAGAATTTTCTAATAATATCTGAAGAAAATTAGCAGAATGTATTTTATTATTGTTTCATCTCATTCATATAGTATATTATATATTTCATTAATCACAATGAGTAAAAATATAGTATTTCAATGGGATTAAATTACAAAAACTCTTAATTTTTTAGGAAAATTTTTGATTTTTAGAAAAAAACAGCTATTTTTATTCTCAACGAAAATAACTTAGTTTTTTTAAAAACAATTAAAGTCATAAATATAAATTTTGAAAAACACAATTATCAGCCAAATAAGTTAACTTCGAACGCGTGTTCACACTGATACACGCTTTCTTTTTTTTAACAGAGTTTCGTATGCTTATAAATACTATGCAAATTCATTTTCTTTTATAATAATTATTCAAAAATTGAACATAATGAAGCTATTTTATACACCGCAATGTTTGTTCTTAATTTCAGTCCAGAAACATCACAAATATAATCCCGTATTAAAAATTCGCAACATTTTCAATCATTTGTTGTTTATCTACTTGATAGTTCCTTGAAAGAGATCAGATAAAGTTTTATTTTAATAAATCTCATTATTAAAAATAAAAGGTTTCACTCTCGACATCCTCTAAATCTTCTTCAATTTTATACAGCATATTTATTCTGCATTGATCAAAAATATTTTATTTCACGCTTTATTAATTAGTCTTTTGAAATGCCCCTAGCTTAAAAGCTGAACAGGAAGCTAATCAAATATTCGAAATAGTTTAAACTCTGCTTTCGAAATCCATGCAAGCAGTTAAGGCTCTGATTCTCTAAACTAAGGAATCAAAGGAGACACGGAATTTCTGAAAAGAAAGCAACCCAACAAATATGATCGAAAATTCTAAATTAGAAGTGATACTATCCATTTACATGGTTTCAGTTTTAAATTTAAGATTATGAATTTAAAAGATTCTTCATTAGCATCTCATTCATTCTAGCACATAATCTGAGGCAGATACTTATTGAGATACCGAATTTGAAAAATGGACTTTCAAAACAATTTTTGTTTTACAATATTTTTCAGACTTAGATCAAGAAGAGTTTTTTTGAATTTCGCTTGCAGTCAATTTTTAACTGCAATAAAATATTAACATATTGAAAAATTCCTTAATTATTTTAAGATTTTAAAATTAGTAGTGATTAAATATAGCAGAAGTAAGATCATTGAAGTGGAAATGGAGTAAAAATATTCTCTGAAATATCTCTATAATTGTTAAGATTCACTCTTTTTTTATTCAAAGAATAATATTGAATGTTTTCATAGTTTTCAAATTTATCATGTAAGTTTCTTGTTTAAGTTGTTCTAAAGCTTTAAGATGAGCTTTCAAAAATTCTCGCCTTATTTACTTCTGTTCACACATGTTATTCCAATACAATTATATATGCAATATCATTAATAAAGCAAATTCGTCTTCTAATGATATAAAAAATTGAAAAAATATTTTGAAAAGTTAACAAGCATTAGTATGTATTGGAATATATTAAAAGTCGATTAGAAGTAGAAAACAAATTTTATTCCAAACTAACCCCAAAACATTTCAATACGTCATCATTTCTTCCGGAGGTTTGGTAAAATTTGAGTACTTTCAAAAGTTTCATTTTAATAAAAATACTTTTAAATTCTAAAAATATGATTTTTTTCTTATTCATCAAACTGAAATTTATAACCTTCAAATTCTTAAGTATTAAAACATTTGCAAAAAAAATAACACTATAAAGGTAAAATTAGAGTTTTTCTATTAATAATTACAATTTGAAAAATAAAAATAAATTTATCGTAATGCAAAAGGTTTACCAAATAAATAAAAACCTGTAGAGTTTTGTTTATTTAATATAATATTTTCAAACTATGTTATAGCACGAAGAGTTTCAGTAATTTTGAACAATCCGAAAACCACCATATTAATTTAGATCAATAATTTCAGAGAGTGAACATAATAACATTACTTTGGAAAATTTAATAACTCATCTGCATTTTACTTAAAACAAAATGATGTTAGTTTTTTAAAATTGAAATAAATAATCAGAAGTATATCAGAAATGTCTCTATACATTAAAGGGAAAAAATAAGGAGTCCAATTTCGTATTAAAATTCATAATTATTGGTTGTTAAAAAATAGATGTTATAATTGCATATAACTTTAAAAAGTAAATACACACACACACACACACACAACATTCCAAAGTATATATCAGGCTTTTCTAATATTTCATAATGAAAAAAAAAAACATATTCAAAAACAGCCAAATTGTACAAACTTTGATCAAAGAGATTTGACACATTTTACTTTTGCCTACTTTCAAGTTCATATCATTATTTTAAATGCCAGAAAAAGAATAATTTATTCTAAGAAAGACAATTCTGTACTTTATATTGCAATTGAAAATGAATCAAAATGAAACAAATGGCGTAAAAATGCAAATTAAGAAACTGAAAATTGTAGTATTCTCAATAACTATTCTAAAGAAATTCATCATGCACCATTGCTTTCATAAAGTTAAGTGGAAAATAAATATTTATAAATTCTTTATTCTCATAATATCTTCCCCATTCAATTTTTTTTTATATTACTCTTCTAAGTATAATTTTAATAAGGCCATAAATCTTTTACACACATGCATTTTTTTAAACAATTGATTAAGGTTTAACTTTAGTAATACTTGAAATATATCATTAATTGTATGCTATCGATTAAATTTTATAAGTAGAACTACAGGCTTACTGTTCCCTTTGAAGATACACACACACACACACACACACACATATATATATATATATATATATATATATATATATATATATATTATATACCAAAAACAAGAAATAATAGATAATGAACATAACAAGAAACAGCGTAATAAAAATATAAAAGCTGAACACGAAGAACAAAATTATAGAGAAATAAAAAAAAAAAAAGAAACTACAAAAAAGAAGAACCTAGCGAGTCAGAAAGCAATTTCGGAATTAGGACCGAATAAGTGGGGTTAAACTAGTTTGAAGGCGCCAACCTTCCCCCTTTGCAACTCGGTAGGAAAACCAAATAAAATAAAATAAACAAAAATTCAGAGTATGGAAAACTCAGAGAGTATGATAAAACCACTCCCAACTATTATGTAACAAACTCTCCCAAACTCTCAGCGCAAAAATATCGCAAAATAATTACGTAAGAAAAATAGAAAATCCTAAAACAATTACATAAGAAAAGTATTTTTCAAAAAATACTTTAACAAAATTTCTTTACTCACAGAGCTTTTTCGAAGAGAATCAAGCGTCTTGACATCAAAGCAAATCAATTATTCACCAAGTTAAAAAATTCGAATATACATAAACACATCTTTTAAACTAACTTTTAAACCAGCCAGCAAAGACAGATATCAAAAAAGACGACAATCAAATATGGTAGAATTTGAATTGGTTGATTGTCAAAAATGTAAATTTGCTAGGCTCTAATTTGGTTGGTTGCAACAATGTGTAAGATGTTCAAGATGTTTGTGGAAAAAATGTAAGCTGTGATTTGAGTGTTATAATATAATCTTCACAGCAAGACCACTAACATGCTGACTTTGAAATCATATTGTTGTGTGCAGGTTTTGTAATTCGAAGTAGCAAGACATTTAATGTATTTGTGATGAATATAAGTTCTTAAGATATTAAAAGGGTATTCATGATCTAAACAACATTGAATTTTTGTTTTATATTATTGTATTTATCTATTTTGTGAGTAGTTAAGTTATCATTTCTAAATAAAAAAATTCAAAACGATATTTCTGTAAATTGATATGTGCAAGTTACTATTCCATACAGGAATTTTAATTATATGGAACTTAAACGAATCTCTTTTGTCAAAAATTTTACTGACTACATTATTGTTAATAAGATGCAAGTCTAAATCCAAAAATTCCACCATATTAGAGTTGAAGTTAGTTTTAAGGAGCTTGAGATAATCAGGGTAGAACGTAATATTTAGTTTGTATTCACTATTTTTACCAAAAATTATTAAATCATCTATATAACAATAAATCAAGTAAGAATCATTTACAACATGATCAATTTCAAAAAAATGTAAATATAGGTTCGCTAAACAATTACTAGCTGGACCACCATGAGGTAATCCTTTGATCTGTTTTCAAAGATTCTGATCAAATGCAATGAAATTTTCTTTTAATACGAGGTTAACAAGAATATCAATTTTTTCTTTTTTCATTGAAGTATATAATTCATATTTATCATAAATTAACTGTAAAAACTTAATCTTATCGTCAATATCTATACAATTAAAAAGGTCCTCGAAATCAAAGCAATGCATGGAAAAAATTAACATATCCTTAGTAACTCTAGCAATCTCTAAGCTATTTTTAATTATTGCCGTGTTTTGTAAGTTATCAATTAGATTTTGAAGAAGAGATTGTAAGATCTTCCCAGACTTCGTGATATATGTATTGTATCCATTAGTGATACTATGGAATTTTATAGGGCTTTTATGAAATTTTGGTGTTAAAAAAATACTTGGATATTTAATATTATTTAGATGAATATTGAGTCTTTTGTTCAAAGCTAAAAGACGATTATCATCTTCTCTATTATTGTGAATTGATTTTTGAAATGAATTATTATTTAAAATGTGGTTACTTAATATTTTACTGTAAAAGTATTTACAAATTATGGCATAATTAGTAGAGACCGTATCAACATATGTAATCACGAAGTCATTTTGGATATTTTCTATTGATGATTTAAGATCTTTATACATAATTTAATTTTCAACAGTGAAATCTAATTCCCGAATTTATGTTGCTACATAAGATCTAAATTGATTGAAAGCTTCAATCGGCATTCCGTATTTAATTGCAATTTTAAGGTAGAATTTATCTAAATCTTTTATGATTTGTTTCATAACGTTAGATTTATTTTTTTATGATCATCAGTCTAAAACCGGTACCTTTTTCCATAAAATTTCTTAACAAATCATCTTTCACGATGCCAAGGTCTCCTGTGACAACGTGCTGATGAAATCATCAATATAGTCTCGATATAGATTACATTTACATGATTCTGAACTTAGGAGATCCGAGACCTGATTATAATTAAATATAAATCTACCAAGTTTCTTGTTGTATTTGAAAGCCTTTTTAATAATATTTTTAATAGGAAAAAAGGTTTGATATTTTTCAAATATACCTGAAAATTAATTTTGTTAAAGGATTTATTCATAAATAATAATGTACAATATTCTGTAGAGTAATTTTCACTTGCATCTAATTTAATATTCATCTGCTTAAAATATCTGTCATAATTTTAATTTCAGTTTTATTCATGCCAAACATAAACGATTTAATTAAGCCTGTGTTGTAGTTATCATCAAATTTATGAGCTAGTTCTAACATAGAATTCTTGAGGGTTGACATGTCTAGTAACTCTTTTTCTACGTTTAGCTCTTGAAACTCTTGCCAAACCAATATTATTACTATTATCAATAGATTTATGAAAATTCGGAATATATAATGAATCCTCGGATTTTTGTTTAAAAGTTAGTAAGACACTTTCAACTTTCCAGATAACATTCAAACCATAAGGATAATATGATCTAAATGAACCTATAAAAAGTTTTCGAACCATAATCTTTGTTTAATATTTGGCACTATTCTAAGTATATGTACAGTTATGTTATTGAATCCATGTTTATGAAAGTGTCCTATCTCAATCTTAGCCTGGTTTTTGTTGCAATCAAATTTCCTTGTATCAGACCTATGTTGATTTAATCTAATATTGATAGTGTTTGAAATCTGACCTATGTAAGTGAATTTGCAAATGTTGCATGTCATTTTGTAAACACAGTTAAAAGTCTTACAAAATATATAACCTGCATCCATATCCAACTGTTCCCCACTCATCATACCACACGCCTTGCATCTTTTATCAGTGCAAGATCTAAATTTTAGTTTTAAAACATGGATATCTTTGAAAAGCCTAGTTTCCAATATATTACTAAAACCCTTATCTCTTTGATTTTCATCTATACAATCGAAAACATGAATATTTCGTTTTGCTTTACTAGATAAATTCTTATATTTAGAGCTCCAAAAAATTCGAGTTTTAAAAATTCTAACATGACTGTGTTTAGAAACAGAAGGGTAAGCCAAAAAAATTCTGATTATCAAAACAATTCACACATTTTTTGTATTTTTTTAACAAAATTTATAGTTTTTTTATATGCCAACTCAGAACTCTCTTGTGCCCATCTCCACAACTATCTAAAGCCATACTTAAATATATACCAAATCTCTAATTAAGGGCTCATAAAATGGTAAATGGATGACGATGGTACAGATGCCATTATACTGTACCAACGAGCAATACCATACCCTGTTATAACAAATTGCCAGTCGCATAAAACTTGTTATTTTTTTTCAAATTAATAGATATTTAAAAGTTAAAGGTATATTAAAAAGACCCAAATAAAATATTATTAGCAAATATCGATATATATATATATATATATATATATATATATATATATATATATATATATATATATATATATATATATATATATATATATATATATATATATATTTATATATGTCTGTATTTGTGTGGGACTACAAAGGGAACTGGAAGACGGATAATCTTTTTGCAAGAATTTATCGATAGCATTCAATTCAAGAGATTTCAAGCATTAATAAAGTTATATATATATATATATATATATATATATATATATATATATATATATATATATAAAAATCCAATATAATTTTTTTTCAATATATAATCATATATATATACATACACACGTATATAAATTTATACATATACTCAAATATATAAACAAAAATATAAAAATAAACATATAGTTATGTACCTAAGATAACTAAAAATAGGAAGAAGGCACAAAGTATAAAGACAAATTCCTGGCCTTAAGAACCAGGATTACAGGTTTAAACAATTTTGCGGCACCAACCTTCACCTGTAATTTGTCACACTATATACCAAGAGGAAAGGAAAGAGTTATATATGTAGAATTTAAATATTAAAAAATCATTAAACTAAATAACATAAGAACATAAACATAACCTACTAATTCGGAGTTAAAACGATGGTCAAGAGTGCAGTAACGTGTTCCCGCCAAATAGGAGTGAAAGCAGAACCGCATAAAATTAATTGCGATACGATGTACGATAATAAGAAATATATATATATATACTTTTAAAAAATCATAAAAATTATAATCATATAAACTTAGCGTAAATTATAAACTCAAAAAATATATATTACAATTTTAAAAAAAAGCATGTGGCGCAATCTATTTAATAATTGTAGAATAAATTAGATATTGTCTAAATTTAAAAAAAAACATTACAAAACATAATAACAGTAAATAATTACAGTAATACAAATTCTATCATAAAAAACCATTGTAAATGTAATTACAAAGAAAGTTATCAGGGTATCCATGTTCAATACAGTGATTAAATTTTTTTTTAAGATTTAAAAAAATATTAGCTTTATTGCTAACTAATACATTATTGCGAAAAATATGGTTAAAAATAATATTTCTATATATAGATATTGATAAATTAGAATTCCAGTAAGGCACTTTGATGATATTAAAATTAATTTTATAAATATTACTATGTAGTTTCAAATGCTTAATATACAGTGATACATCTAGGTAATTTGTTTTGATTGGATTAATATTAATTTTAACTAAGTTTAAGTAGGACGGATAAAAATTAATATTGGGATTTAAATTATCAATTTTACCAAAAATAATTAAATCATCAATATATCTAAAAATGTATATATATATATATATATATATATATATATATGTATATATATATATGCATATATATATATGTATATGTATATGTATATATATGTGTGTATATATATATGTATATATACATAATATATATAATTCGACTTTTATATAAATAATTTTATATATAAGAGTAGTCATAAATCAGCAGTGCATATAATGGTAGCATATACATATATATATATGTATGCATTTTATTAAATTGTATATTTTTATAAATTTCGATATATCGTTTTAAATTATAATTCTAAATTCTGTTTTTTTATGCAATTCAATTTCAAAATAGAAGTAAAAAAGGAATATATACATACATATATATATATATATATATATATATATATATATATATATATATATATATATATATATATATATATATATATATATATATATATATATATATATATATATATATATATATATATATATATATATATATATATATATATTAATCTTGAGTGCGTCATTAAGGGAACCAGGACATGGTCCAAAGAGTAAAATGCCATAATAAGATCCATTGTTTATAGACATATATCGTTTACAATTTCCAATAGAGCTTAGACTTTTTATGTCTATAATAAAGATAATTTAATTATTCTGTGTAGAACTACAAAAATAACCTTTTACTCCAAATGTTTTTTTTTTTTTACTACTTAATTTAAGAAAAAAATAATTTTTGAGAACTCGTAATATATACTTGTGTTTAGGTACCATTTTTTAAAAAGGTATCCTTTTTTATACAAAATATTTCTCACATATATAAAATAATACATAAAATACAGTGAATCCATTTTTTTAGCAAAATGTTTGTATAGTTCCTTTAAAAAAGTTATGAAACTTTGAAATTTGAAACTTTTTTGTTTTATTTTTCTGCTTTTTTTGCATAAATCTAGTTTTAAAAAAATAGAAACTATCCTAATAGAAAAAATAGGTTCACTATATGCATAGGCATATTGTATAGGAGTATAAAAAATCTGGAATTATATAGTGCAATAGTTTCTTTTTTTAAATGTACCTAATGCAAAAAAGTTTGCTTTTGAGAAAAAGTGAAAAAACTAAAAAAAACCAATATTTTCACATATTATACACTTGATTAGTAATTGTTTGCCTATTTTTTGTGACTAATTATAACCCTTAATCCTTTTCTAGAGTTACAAAAGTAATTTTAAATTCATATGTTTCTTTTTTCCCTTTGCTTTAGTTAACATGAACATAATTTTCGAGATTTTGTAATACACATTTTCATGTATAGGTATCATTTCTTACAAAAATATTCTTTGAATATAGAAAAAAATTTAAATATATATATATATATATATATATATATATATATAGAGAGAGAGAGAGAGAGAGAGAGAGAGAGCAACATATCAAACATAATGAACAAGTTTTTTAACGAATTAATTGCATAATATCTTTAAAATAATCATACAACCTGAAAATTATGAAAATCTTAATTTTCTTCTTGCCCGTATAATTTTATTTTTTTAAAAAAAATAGACATTACATACTAAAAGCTATTTTGTTCACTATATAGAATGTTTATATAGATCAAACACAGGGGAAACTACATATTTAAAGTTCAAAGGGGTGTGTCAAAAAGGGCGTGATCATTTGTTTACTTTTTTATTTTTCATATTTTAAGGCTATTTTATCAACAAACATATAAGTATTACACATATTTAGATTCAGAAAAATAAGGACTATTTCTCTGAACTAAAATTGAAAAATGGAATTTTCCAAAATATACGAAGTCCCATTTCTCTTACAGGAAATACAACGACGTTTCCCTCTTTAAATCTTTCGTTTGATGACGGTATCTATAGCGTACATTAAATCACCAGATTAAAGTGTAGTCGTTCATTGTGATTAAATCAAGTTACTACTTTCCTTCAAGATAAACTGACCTATTTATTAGGTTTATACTTTTTATTAGATTTGTATTTATTGTTGTTTTCTCTCTTTATTGGAGTTATAGTTCTTAATTTTTTTTTTTTGAATTTAGAGTTCAGGAAATATTCCTTTCATTTGCATTTCTATTTAATCATTAGTCATTGTCCCATGAGAGACTACCTGAAATAATGATACAACAATTGTATTGAAAATAAATGCTTTTAGAATATTATGAAGGCAAATCGGGATAAAAATAAATCACAAATCACGTTTAAATATTTGAACGTCCTTTTTTGATATTTTAAAATAGGAACTTTAAAGTGAAATTGAACCTAATAAAACTATCTTGACTTGAAATTTTACAGCAACGTTTAAAAATACCAGCTTTTAGAACGTTTAAAAATACCCCCACAGAATTATACTCATAATTCATACTCTGTCACTTTAGTTTTAAGAAGCATTTACGAAAATTTTGATGATGCAAAATTTAAATTGAATGGAATTTCTGAAATTATCTTCCTTTGTTTTCCATATGTATATATATATATATATATATATATATATATATATATATATATATATATATAGTATTAAAATTCGTATAGACAAACGTATCTATGCGGTGTATGACTATATCATATCACGAACCGTATGACGCAGAAACACGCCAAAGGTACGAAAAGATCGGGAAAGATCCGAGGAATCCGTTTTGACCATTTATATTCCGATAGTGCAATTAGTTAAAAATAAATTAATTAAAAATTAAAATATCGCATAATTATTGCCATTTTTTTCCCGCAAGGTTGCGAATTTCTAAAAATTCGAACTTTTCCCTCGAAGTTTTTAAAACACGATCTATTTTTTTTTATGAAACTCAGACAAAAAATATTTACAGAATCGGAAAGATCATTTACTTCTTCACGATACGGTAGAATGTATTTTCTATTTTTTACGATTTTTTCTAAAATGAGTCAAAATTGATACGTTTTTATGAATTTTCTTTCTAAATCTTTCCGCTTGCACTTTATTTCATTTTAATGAAATGATTTTTATACTAAAAAAGTGCATGCTTTTCTCTTTTAGAATCAGTCACTTAAAAAATTAAATGCTAAAAAGTTTTTTTTCTATCACGATTTTTCAAAAAATATTCACAATTTTATATAAATACTTAATAAAATATTTATTTAGAAAATTAATCTCACGGAACTACTTTTCTGAGCGTAGAATGATATTATTCGTAATCTGTACAAAAATGAAGAAAAAATTGCTTGGAAATTACGGTTTTTTAAAATTATGTTTTCTTTTTTTTCTCTCTCTTTTTGAGAGAAATATTTTAGCATTATTTGTGTTTCATTTTTTGTTTAAAAATTACCGTTGTTTGGAATCAACCTGTTAAGTTTGAATGTATTAACTTAAAAATTATGCTGTTAGAAATTATTTTAAATATTTCATGAAAAGCTCTGCTTTGTGCCAAGGTCAACTCTTTCCTCTGGGGATACGGGTAAAAGGTTTGCGCATTCGCGATACAAAAGTTCACTCTTTTTCCGGTTTTTGAAAGGGAAATTTCACTACGTTAATTGATATTTAGAAAAGTATTCAATTCATTACACATTACAGATAAATGTTTTAAAGTGTACAAGAAAACTGATAGTTTTCTTCATTGTATGTTAGTTTTGTATAACATACTTTTAATTTTGTCAGATACGTGTTTAAGGTCAATCAGTAGGGTAGACCCCTTTTAAAAATCGATTTTGAGATTTTGATATTTCTATAAACCTCTAATCGAAAGCTTTCCATTGATATAACATACACGCCATTATATGAACTTTAAAATGATTTTTAAAAAAATAATCAGCTTATGAACCACGCCCATTTGACAGAGAGAAATGTAAACATTGTCTTTTTAAATCTGGAGCAAAGTTGCAAAACCTCAATTTATTTTTATTAATACGCTATAGATACCTGTATAGTATTTACAAATTTAACTGTGTTAGATATGCAAACAAAAATTCTGCGAAATTTTGAAACGTGGCTTTAATTTGAATGTTATATTTAATATTTAGTGATTTTACCTAAATTTAAACCTGTTTTTCACTTTAAATTTAATTTAAATAAATAGTAATAATAACTAAATAAAGCTTTAAAAGGCTTAGAAAAACGCTAAAATATTTCAAAAATACTTGAAGATTTTGGATACTTGAAAAATTTGGACTAAATTCAATACAAAGGTAATATTTTTTTTTATAAAAATTTCTGTTTTTAAAAACTTATTTTTTTAAAATTGTGTAAATTTACTGTGCGTATGCTTAAAATTTATATTTTTAAAATTGTGTAAATTTACTGTGTGTATGTTTCTTAAATGCAATTGTGTATACTGAAGTGACAATTATGAAATATTCTTAAAACTTTTAAATATAAAGCAGTTATCATAACAAAAGAATTACAATTTTTAATAAATTCATAATAATAATAATTGTTCGGTGAACTAAAAGTTTGTCTTTGAAAAAACTAATTATTATATTTAAAAAAAATTCACTTCAGTATAAATATAATGTCTAATTAATATAAATAAAAATTTCAGTCTTTATGTTAATAGAGATTCTGAGAAAAAGGTATGACATGATACATTAAATGTCATGTTTGTTGTCTTTGCGAGAAGCTTGTTACATACATAAAAATACATAAACTTCATATTTAAGAACATAGAAATAGCTTTATTCTGTCTATTTTAGAAATCATTTGTCCAGTTTAAAGTACTTTTGAAGTTTTAAACATAGAAAATGTCTGCAACAACAAGATCTAATAATAATGTTACGAAAACTTAACGAAAACTTAAGAAATGTCGTATATTCAGGTATTTTTAAATACCATCTCAAGTTCACACCAAAACCATCTTGATATATTTTCACATTATATTTATGATTCTTTCTGTTCAAATTTACAAATTTTACAATTTTTTTCCAAAGCTACAAATTGTTTAAAAATTGGTTCAGTATTTGAGAAAATTTTGATGTTTTCTCGTTAAAAAAACTGAAAAATGCTGTTCTGGGAATTTTAAAATTTTTTTTATAGTTTTATGCAAAATAAATTGCAAAGATTCCAATGTTTAATAAAATGGGTCAAATAAATGCTGTAATTTATGACTTTTGTTATAAAAGGGCACTTTATAGTAAAAATTCAATTTTTTCAAAAATGCTGTTTTTAAAACTGTATTCATCTTTTTCTCAGTATATAAGATATAAATGTACATTAAAATTTTTCCCTTATGTTACTGATATGTAACTATATATATTCCTGTGAGTTTTTTTTAGGTGTTTCTCAGAATATTTGACTGGAGTCCATATATCGTGACAAAAAATGTCAATTTTTTTTAAAATTCATATTGATATTTTTATGTTACAACTTTTTGAGAAAACTAAACTTAAATATTTCAATTCATTGCAAACATTATTGTTTATTTATTGTTTTGACAAGACTAATTCAAAGGTTTTTCAATAATAGCTAACTAATTATAACTCAGATGTGTAATGCTTTTTGTCGTTGCGAGAAGCTTGTTACATACATAAAAATACACAAATTTCATGTTAAAAAACATAAAAACAGTTTTATTTCTGACTTTTTTTTAAAATCTTTTGTTCAGTTTAGAGAAAATTTTGAATTTTGAAACTTTTAAAAATTGTGTTTGCATGAAACGTACAAATCCATAATTCAATTTTTCAAATGTCGTAAAATCACATATTCCCAAATCATGACTTTTACATATTGATACATGTTTAAATTATATTTATGATTTTATAAGGTCAAATTTGACATTTGTAATGCATTGAAGCTTAAATTTTTTTAAAGATTGTTACATAATTTGTGAAAATTGATGCAAAATGCTAAAATGATCTCTATGAACAAAAACTGAAAATTACTATATATGTATTCTCTGAACATTTTAAGGCATTTTTGTTTCCTATTTTATGTTTAAAAAATTAAGAAGATACTAATGATTAATAAAATAGGGCAAATGCATGTCGTAATTCATTATTTTTGTAATTAAGTGCTATTTTACGCTTAAAATGCAATTATCTCAGAATGATTGTTTTCAGACTACCTGTACCTTTTTCAAAGAATCTAAAAAAATCAATATACTTGCAATTTTTACTGCACATAAATAATATATAACTACATATAATAAAACTAATTTCTTGGAGATTTTCTCAAAATATTTTGCTCAGAAGCATTTATCGTAAAAAAAATGACAATTTTCCCAAAATTTCAAAGCGATACTTTTACGATGAATTTTTTTGAAAAAGTAAACAATATATTTGAAACATTTTAGTGTTGTTTAAATAAAAAACCCTAATTATTATACAGCCAAAATTCGAAGTTTTTATATTCAACAATTTCTGAGAAACAGGTTCCTAAAATGGCTCAATTTAACATTGTCGGTATAGGCCCTACCGACTACTCTTAAATAGTTCAATAAACATATTGGAATGAAAAACGTTAACATTAAAATTAAAATCAAAATGTTTCTATCGGATTGTTTTTTTTCTTTTTGATGTACTTTTCAGTACATGTATATATATATATATATATATATATATATATATATATATATATATATATATATATATATATATATATATATATATATATAAGAAATATGTATTATATATCAAAAATAAGAAATAATAGATAAAGAACAAAACAAGAAATAGCATAATAAAAATATAAAACCTGAACATGAAGAAAAAAATTATAGAGAAATAAAAAAAAAAAACTACAAAAAAGAAGAACCTAGCGAGTCAGAAAGCAATTTCGGACATAGGACCGAATAAGTGGGTTAAACTAGTTTGAAGGCGCCAAACTTCCCCTTTGCAACTCGGTAGGAAAACCAAATAAAATAAAATAAACAAAACTTCAGAGTTTGGATAACTCAAAGAGTATGATAAAACCACTCATTACTATTATGTAGCAAACTCTCCCAAATTCTTAATGCAGAAAAATCATAAAATAATTATGTAATAAAGTAGAAAAATGCTAAAACAATTACATAAGAAAAGTATCTTTCAAGAAATAATTTAACAAAATTTCTTTACTCACAGAGCTTATACGAGGAGAATGAAGCGTCTTGACATTAATGAAAATCAATAATTCACCAAGTTAAAAAATTCGAAAATACATAAACACATCTTTTGAGCTGACTTTTAAACCAGCCAGCAAAGACAGGTATAAAAAAAGAGCATATATATATATATATGCTTTCTCACATACTCTTTTTTATAACTTATATATATATTTATATGTTTAATCAAACATTCAAACGTTCAGAAAAAACAATCGTTTTAATGACGATCAGTAAATTTTTGTTATATTTATTACTTATAGAAATTTGATTTTAATAAATATATGAATGCTTTTTTAAAAAGGATAATTTCTCTTAATTCATTTCTAAATTAATTATTTGTTAATTAAAAATACATCGTCTATTCTTTTGGATCAAAATAATGTCAAAAACTTTTTATTTACGAAATATTAAAAAATACTCAAATTTTAAATATTTATAATAACTACTTATCTAATTGAAATGTGTGTTTATAACTTCTTCATTTATAAAAATAATTGCATGGATTAGAAAGATAATTTACTTCATCACGCTGCCGTATGTTTTGCTTTCCTTTTTACCTACAAAACAACGATACTTTACATGTTTTATGATTTTTTTCTAAAATGAATCAACATCGATGCGTTTACATGAATGTAATTTTTAAAAAACTCATACTTTGATCTTTTAGATTTAGTGATTTATGAACTGCCGAAAACTTTTTTTCTTACAATTTTTTAAAAAGATACTCAAATTTTAAATATTTAATAACTACTTATTAAATTTAAAGTTTTTATAACTTATTCATTTATACAAGTAATTGTATGAAAATAATTTCCGTGTATCGAACATTTAAAAAAATGCAGTCAGTTTTAATCCAACACTTAATACAGTTGTGAAATTTTGTAATTATAAAAATTTCTACTTTTTTCAACATACAACTTTTTTAAAAAGGTACATTTTCATTTATGGGGCCTAAAAAGTTGCAAATTAAGTGAGCGGATATTATCGTCGAAGTGTTCACTAACTCCAGAGCTCTGAGAGCGAGAGAGGAAGGAGAGATTTCATAACAATATGTAATGCATTTATATAAAAATGTTCGTGCAACACCGGGGAGAAATATACCTGTGTGATAAAGAAAAGAAGCTAAAAAATTTCGAAACATGGAGTTTTAAGTTAAACACTCGGTAAAGGCCCGAGCAACGACGAGCTAAGCGGAAGAGGGGGGAATCGAAAGCTATTTTAAAAAAGAGTACTAGGAGTGCTGATTTTGTGAAGGAGAGGAAACAATTTATATCAGTATAGAAACCCAATGCAACGCCAAGCCATGCAGCTAGTATATATATATATATATATATATATGTGTGTGTGTGTGTGTATGTATGTGTGTGTGTGTGTTAAGTATTGTAGTTTCGTTGGCCGATGTTGCTTTGTTGTCAAATCTGGTTTAGTGAATACGTTTTCAGAATAACCTTTTGTCCTTTATTATGAAGCACACATCAATAGATTAAAACAAATTGCGGTACATTTTCACATCTATCTGTTAAAAACACAAAACAGACACATATAACAGAAGCGACATCTTGACGGACACAACACAAAGAGAGCTGCAGTTATTTACATTCTTACAAGATGAAAGAAATCAGACAAAAAAAGAGCGATTGCACAAGATTTCTGATTTTATACCGGCAATGGTTATTACACAATGTTAGTTCTGATTGGATAGAATGGGCGGGACAGGGATTCCGTAGTAGCCGATGACGATTAAGATTAGAGTGTTATTTTTAAACTGAAGAATTAATGTTTGTTTATATATTAATACAAAGAGTTATTAAAATGATACTAGAGGGAATTAATATATATATATAATATATATATATATATATATATATATATATATATATATATATATATATTATTTAATTACATAAATTTTGATTCAGTATTCCTTTTTTAAAACTAAATTCAAAGAAAGTGGTTTACATAATATAATTGAGAAGGAAGTACTGAAGCTAATATTCTAAAAAGTTTGTTATTCTATATTTTTTGACAGAAAATGAGCATCCCTACAGTAATGAAAATTAATGGTAGAAATTATTAATTACTTTTACTATTATAGCAGATGTTTAACAGCATGTATTGAAAGTCTTCCCCTTTCTGTTGACCGAATGTTCCCTTGAGTTCAAACATTCTCTCAACTGAAAACGATGTACCAGTTGAAGGCATAAAATAATGCAATCATTTAAGAAAAACAAATATGTAACATGAATTACCTGTTATTACACCTTAAAAAATTCATTTCTACTTCGCTTAAGAAGCTCCTGATACTTTTTTGAGCTTGAACCACGATTTGCTCTTTTGTTTTAAACCATCCTGTTCATAAATGTGTATTCATGAAATAGGTCATTAATATTTATGGAATATATTATAGTTTCTCTCGTTTACAACTTACATATTGCCTTCTAAATCGAAGCAGGTAACCCTTTTTCGTAAATTTATGCATTGAAATTTAATGTTTATCAAAACAGGTTGTCTACTATTCCAAGTGTTAGATGCAAGAAATATGAAAATTGCCCTTGAGAAGTATTTTTATTCTTGAACATGATTATTCTCATTTGCATGCACAACTTTTTTTTGTCAGTAGATGATGTAAATTACAGGATTTTTATTTCCTGATGCGCAAAATTATTTGTGAATATATCCGAAATGCTTCATCTCCCGTGATGGAATTAGCTTCTAATTTTAGAACTAAATTATCAAATCTGCTCAGCAGTAGGAGAATACATAAAGGCACGAAGTCGGAAACATATATCTAAAATTGGAAAATATTCCATCGTTAAAAAATTCTTATGAGTTCGGACTTGTTTGATATTAGGAACTAACTATAGAACTAAAGTAATTGAACCAAATTCAGTACAATCCCCTACGTACAATAAACATGTATATGAAATCAACAAAAATGTGTAATATTTATAACACTCTCAATTTTCAATACCACTGAATAGAAATGACGTGAAGACTCAAAAGAACTAAATTTTAATAAAATAATTAAATAATAATATTTCTAAAAACAATATCTGTATTAAAAATAAGGTTCTTTTGCTCACGGTATTTTTTAGGCTAAAATAAATTTTTAATATAATATTTTATTATTGCTGTTATATAAAACTGTTTTTATACTAATAATGTTCTGAGATAAAACTTGTGGATCTATAAAATACGGAGTAACTTAAAAATATAAAAAAGTCTTAGTCATTATTCAGTTAAAAATATTTTAGTTAGGTCTGTTCTGTTTAGATGTATTTTCAATGCACAATAACTAATTATTTTGAAGTTCATAACGTGCAGAAGTCAAATTTATTTTTTATTCTGAGATTGCAAGAAGTAATGGTGAGGATTATCCCATATGGTGTATCTTATCTACACCATCTCCATAAAACCGAAAATTGCCGAAAAATCCAAAAATAAAATAGGATTTCCTAAAACTTCACCAATAGTAAAATCCAAGCAATTAAGAATATGACTGTGGGAAGCCTGATCAGTGTCACACCTATGACACCTATGTGGCCACTAAAAAAGCGGGATAGAGGCATCTGATGATTCTTTGGAATATTAAGTTGGTGACACCAAAGTGCATTTAATTCTATTATTTCAATGTAGGAGAGTTCGGCAAAAGTTAAGACAGTTTACAAGAAGTAAATTTCTTCTTTAGATTGATCTAAATTGCCCTCGTTTGATCCATGTGAGATACAATTTATAGCACTGATAAAAAAAAAGTAATTCCTCTGGCATTTATTAAAAATAGTACAAAAAGCTTCATGGTCCTATGATTAATAACGTTTTAATTTCATTTTCAGTCCTTAAAAATAAGATACAGCCATCAAAGTTGTCGACAAGTCACAACACAATGCGACTTTTCAGGTAATTGTGTTATTCATGGATAGCGTGTGGGTTTTCCGCTGTCCCAATGAGACAATTGTTAATGTTAGTTTGCTTATAGTAAAAAGAATTATAATGAAAATGTACTTACGGTATTTATTTTTGCAACATACATATGATGTGTAGAAAAATAATTAATTCTAGTTCAGAGTCTTATCTAAAGTATTATACTAATAGAAATGTGCTGTTACATGAATGTTTTTTCATCTTTTCAATAAATATAAATAAATACCATTTTTGTTAAAGAGACGACTGCAGCAATATTGTGTGCTTTTTCATACATGTAAAGCACTTAATTTGATTTATCAATAGTTCAGGTTTCAACAAATTTTTGCATGTAGGTTCATACCCACATATGTGATAAATACGGAACTATCTAAATTGGGAAACGTATAGTTCTTGCAAAAAATGTACAATTATATTTCATTTTACCTTTTTTATTTAAAAAAAGCATTAATTGTGTGATTCATTTATACATATTTAATTCTTTTTTCTCAGAGTAAAATTCAAAATTCATATTCAATTTTGTTTTATAAACTTATATAAATGTTAATTAAATGGTTTTGTTAATAACTAAGTAGCAATTTTTAAGGAGACATTTTTATAATTCTTAAAACTGGTGTAACATTCTTAAAACTGATGTAACATACTATTCATCATTTTATATAATGAAAAAAGTGTCATTATTAAATCTGTCTCTTAAATATACATTTCAATTCATTAAATTAAGGTATCCGACTACGTTCGGAACCGTGATTTTGCAAAAGCGCATAAATTGATATTTTTCATGATATTTAGTGTCACTTAGACTAAAATATATGCATACCATTGTTTTAAGGACATTTTTTAAAGAAAATTATTTAAATACACTATTTAGACAAAAAAATAACTTAGAATAATCTTTTTTTCCAAATGTTCTTCTTTTGTGAAAAATGTTTCTATTATAATAATATTTTGCCTGTATATAGCTCAGACCTCTCTACAGAGGCTCAACTAGAATTTTTGAAATGTATAACTTAGAAGTGGGTTTATTCATATTTTACGACAACAAAGGGGAGCATTTTTATGAAAAAAAACGTCAATAGTTATTTCAATTGGTGGTACCTCTGAAAATAATGTGAATTTTTCAACAATTCTAGTTGAGCCTCTGTATAGAGGTCTGAGCTATACACAGGCAAAATATTATTATAATAGAACCATTTTTCACAAAAGGAGAACATTTGGAAGAAAGATTATTCTAAGTTCATTTTTTGCCAAAATATTATAGTTAAGTACATTTCTTTTGTCAAAATGTCCTTGAAACAATTTTATGCATGTATTCTAATCTGAGTGACACTAAATATTATGAAAATTATCCATTTATGCACTTACTTAAAATCACGTTTCCAAATATGTTAAAAAAAACATGTTATATTATCAGAAAAATTATATTCAAATTTGACAAATAAAAAAAAACAGTCTGCATAGAATGAATAATGTAATTTCTAGTTAAAATCAATAAGCTGTAACATAAGGGTTTTAAATATTTTAAAGAGCATCTTTCTACCACAAAATTTTTGAAATACCATATAGTCCATCAAACCCCACAAGCATCAATCACTTTTCTGTCGATGGAGTATAAAATTTTCTTTTTCGGTCTTAATTTCTATGCTGCAAGCCCTCCGGTGCTCCGTATTTAAATAGCAGATAATATTTTCATTTTCTGATGACACACATGAGATCAATTATTCATATAAAAAGGGCAAATACGCTATACCAAGTGTCGTCCTGAAGCGTACTTTTTCTCAAAATTAGTCCGTCTTTAAAAAGTTAAACTTATAGTAGATTAATCATTTCTGGTGTATGAGTAATTAAGAGATTTCTTCTTGCTTAAATAACTTAGTAACTAGTATTTGTGTTAGATGAAAATTTCCTGCATATACTTGTAAATTATATTATCTACTCAACACCGTTATTAAATTAGTCTCATAGATAAATTATCATTAGATTGCTAGTCGAGATATAAATTTTAGCAAGTTACAAAGTGATTTGAGGATTTATAATGCTCAGTTCATATGTACTAGTCATTATTTGAATTATCCATAATATGTGCTAAATTTGAAGAAAATAATGCATATACTCTGTGGTACTTAGGTTCAAGGGAAAATTAAAAACTAATTATGTGGGAAACATTTTTAAATAACTATTTGTAACAATTTTCATTGGTATGCGATTAACTTGACAGATTTTAAAATAAGTAATCTTGATTTTATTCTATTTTCCTGTATTATTTCGAAAAAATTAAAAAACATTCTTATCATAGCCAATTTGTTTTAATCCAAAAAAATGTTTAAACTCTGTTCAATTGTAATCTATCAAAAAATCTTTCACTGTGCTGAAATATAAATTTTGATATTTAAATGCCAATAAATTTAAAGATTTCCGTAAAATTAACAATAAAAATTTTAATATAATATTAATCATTTAGATTTTAATTTAAGTCAACATTTACTAAGAAAATATAATTAATTTTGAGGAGGAGAAATAAAAAGTTAATGGGAGCAGTGTATAATTTTTACATTATTCGAAAGTATAAAATGAAATATAATACTTATAATTCGAGAATACAACAAATATATATTTTATAGAATGTATTTGGAATAGAGTGAACACTGTAATGATTTAGTAATTAAATGTTCTATGTGTGCTTTTGACCTAACTAAGTATAAAAACGAGTTTAAACGATTATTTTAGAGAGGTAATTATGACGTAAAACTATGGTTGGGAGTGAAAGTTTAATAATGCTATTGTACTGTCAATATATATATATATATATATATATATATATATATATATATATATATATATATCAGTAAATCAATACGCATTAATTATCCTTAATTCTATGTTAAGTACCTCTGTAACCGGATTTCAAAACGGATCTATTGTTTCGTAAAAAAGTTCCACTACAGAATACTACATATTTACGTACCAAAAAGAATAATAATATAAAATCTTCAGTAACTATTTTAAAAAAAAATATTTTGGACAGATATTAGTGATAGAAGACATATGAAGCCTTACGTAGTTATATCAAGTTAGAATATTTCAAAGGTAGCTTTATCGAAAGCTTTTAATCCACTAACCATTTGCAGCATATGTATTTTGCATGGAGCGAAGTTATTTGCTTCCCCATCTGTGCCTTATTAGCTGGTCTACTTAAGAGCTTTCATTTTTAGAGGGCTAATTGAAAGTGTGAGGGAGTTTAAATCCTTTCCTGACATCCAAGGGAACAATTATATATTCTGATTACATTAACTAATGAGTCGAGGGACTCGAAGTTTACGAAATAACACAGACGCATTTGACCGATCACTTGGGTTTAAAACGGAGGAAACTCATTTTCGTATTTAAATTTTGAACGTATACGGTTTAACGCAACATATTTTCTATTATAATTTGTCATATTTAAGAATACGAAACTGTTCTCAACCAGTCAATGCGTAGAAGAACTAAGAAAGTGACACTATGGAAAATTTAAAAGAAAATGTTTTACAGTTATATTAAAACGAAAGTAACTCAAAATCTAATAATATGTGTTGTTTTCCAGTTAAGAGATTTATTCTTAATTTTATAATTACTAAATAACTCTTTCATATGGTTAAAAATGATTTAAACACTCAAGGATTAAAACTGTGTTCAATATATCCATTAAAAAGAAACAATATGTGGCAATATATCGTTCACAACCCTTTACATTCTTCTACTATCAACTTCTTCTTAAGCACTGCAACTTCTGGCAGGCCAAGGCTGTTTTGCAACGAATTCTCACCCATGTTCTACCAGGTGCAAAAGCCCTCCATCGACTTATTCCAACTGCCCTTAAGTCATTTTCAACTTTATTTAGCCATTTAGTTCGTGACCTCCCTTCCTCGTTTTCCGCCAATTCCTGTAAATGTAACCTTTATGTTAGAAATAAGTCATCCTACCCGAAAATGTGACATCTTCTGATGCAGGATGTTTTGTCTACTTTTACAATGTTGGATTTGGCGTGTTTTTCCTAAATTTTATAATTATATATTATTCTCACCATGCCATTGTGTTTTACTGGTCCCAAGATCTTCCTCGGGATTTTTCTTTTCAAACATCAGCACATCCGTTTCCACCTTATTGAGGGTGCAACTTTTACTTCCTTAAATTGTAATTTACCTTATCAAAGAGTATTGTAAAATGCTTTTTTCGGCTTTTAAAGTAATTAATTTTGTTTTAATTTATTTTAAGGGTTAAGGAAACAATTATTAGTCATAAATCGCCTGTTGTTTAATTGCTAAATTTGGTTTTATCCTCACTGATGGCCAATCCAATTCCCCTGCTGATGTCTCATTCGAGACAAATGCTTAGACAAATATTCGTTTAGTACTTCAATGATACCTATGTTACCAGTAAAAGCCAGCAGTCGGAATGTTCTATGCAGAGCATTCTCACTAGTATTTAATTCGTAATCTGCAGTAGCTTTTTCACCTCCAAATTAAAACCTAAGCATAATAATGCATCTCCTTATCAAGCATATATATATATATATATATATATATATATATATATATATATATATATATATATATATATATATATATATATATATATATATATATAAAGGAGAAAAGCGATTCACTGGCTCACTGACTAATCACGATATCTCCGGAACTATTAAACGTACATATTTGAAATTTTGTAGGCTGGTTTTCTTTTTGGAGTAGTAATTAACTAAGAAAGGATTTCACAAAAATCGAACCCCAAGGGGCGTTATAGACAATTATTTCCCTTATTAAACAATTAGATGTACAGTCTTGAAACTTGGTACACATATCCCTTTTATTAAGTATAGATTCACTACAAAATGATTTTTACGAAATTCACCCCACAAAGGGCATTGAGGGCGCTTAAGGGGCCTTATGCATAATTATTTCCATTTTTAAACTATTATCAAGACGTAGAGTCTTGAAATTTGACAAGTGGATTCCTTTCATAGATTAGAGATCCACTACAAAATGGGTTAAAACAAGTGTTCAAATTTCTATTTAGAATAGCTTCTATATTCAACTTAGTTCATAGTAAACGTTCATAGTTCATAGTTCAAGCAGTCCATAGGTCGTTTTGTGGTAACTATACATGTGACGATGTCAGATATTGTAATAAATTTCTTTATAAAAAATTTCATTAAAACAGTCCAGATTGTTGCAACTTATTCAAAAATGTTTGTCATTTTCGGATTTAAGACAAGGTGTACATGACAACGTTTGTCGGGACCACTAGTAATATATATATATATATATATATATATATATATATATATATATATATATATATATATATATATATATATATATTTGGTAAAAGTCGTTTACTCGATTCGTTTTGGTTGTGGGAGGTTGGATGGATGGAAAGGAATTTTCATGAGTTAATCTTGCAAAACGTTAGTATGTGTCCCTTAATATAATGAAATTAGTATACGATCAGTCTACAACTGAAGATTAAATGTCTAAATCTACATGTTTTAGGTACCTAACAAATTAAAGAATTTGTAAGAGACCATTTTCAATGATTTTCTGAAAAAATCATTTTGTTTCTCATATTGTTAGAAATAACATTGCACATTAGAAAGACGAAATTCTTCACATTAAAGAAACATTTGCAATGTTGCTCTTTGTACTAGAAGACAGTTGTTTACGTCACCTTGATCATATGAAAGAGAAATATCCTGTTTTTGTTGTTGTTTTTGAGCAAGGAAACGTATTTTCTGAGCTAGATAGCAAATGCTTCTTAATATTTCTGATCTGGTGGGAAGAATGAATCAGATACCAGATAATCCAACATTTTTTTAAGCAGTAACAGAAGTTGTGAAATCATGGTTTGCGCAAAAATGTGTCTGTTATCACAATGTCGTATGTGATAATGATTAATATGAGTTATGTGCATGAGATCCTTGACCTCACGCATACAATTTGTCTGTCCATATGCCACTACAATTGGTACTGAATCCATTCTATAGAAGGAAAGTACGTGACCTAACTGATCGGAATTTGAAAACTAAATTGAGAGCAATTATTTGGAAAGATGAAACCGGTCTAACTGAATTTCCAATCCTTAGTCTGTGAGAGAGTATATTCAAGAATAATGTGGTAAACACCATACGTACTTTAAGCCATTTATTAATTTTATTTTTGAGCTGGAATGATTGTTCCATGTCTAGTCGTCTTGCTTTCCATTTCTCTATCCGACAATTTTAATTAACATCAGGAAGACTCAATATCAAAGATGCATTACTGTTACATGATTAGAAACTTCTTATTAAAAGCCATTACTGTAATGTTTCAACCACGTTTTTACGCATACAATTATAATGCATTGCAATCTTTACACTCGAATAAGCTTTTCTTACTTAAGTGTTTTTTTAGTTATAAATTACGTGCGTTGTTGTCTGTTCAGTTTGGATAGATTTCTCTGAAGCATTGAATAAAAGAATTCCAATTCCTCTAATTTTTTTTCGATGATATATAAATTTAGTTAGATGCAAATAACAGATTGTACAATAATTTTTGGTAGCCACTGTATTTCAGACTGCTGAACATAAAGCAGTTGATTAAAATAGTTAGTAGTAGAAAAGTGCTAATCATCAAATAAGAGTTCTTTATGCGTCATTAATGATTAATTCTGGACCGTGGGTGGCCTAGTAGTTAGAGCATCGGACTCCAGACCAGAAGGTCTGGGTTCGACGCCCGATGACACTAAATACCCTTCGAGTACACCCGAAATACGTGCTCGTTAAATCAGTGGGCTGAATCACGAGTGCAGGGGACTGGAGAATATTTACATCCCCTTCAGTTTCATGCCTAAATTGTTCAGATTGAGAAAGGTGGTGTCGCCATGTATTGCCCATTCGGGGAATTTTACCGAGCTAATTTGTTCTGTCTCCTGTATAGTTCTCAAAGCCAAGGCCAATGACAGGTGTACTTCTAGCCCCTTGCCACGATTAATTTCGTGGGTCTCGATCCGACTACGTTAGACAGGTTGCATTAAGCACAACAACACAACACAGCAATATGATTAATTCTTTCTTGATCGTTCAGCCAGTATTGTAGATATGGTACTTGGCTAGTAATCGATGGGCTCGGGTTGGAATCCCGAACAAGGCATGGGTATATCTTCGTTAAGAAAGGAGTCGGGTTTTCGTCTGAAATAGAATTTCGATTCGAATTATTTAAAGCAGCACCCCTCTTCTGATCTATGCTGTGATCATTGCTTGTAATAAAGTGTGTATTCTTCTGTAATTGTCTTGTATGTTTCTGTTCATCTATCTATGGTTTTTGAATATATCCTAGGACGAAACTCACGAAAGCAACATCAACAATTTTTATTTAAACTGCGCACAAAGATTTCTATTCTATGCAATGAATTTAGTGTGATCTAAATAAATAAAGAAATAAAAAAAATCTCTCAAAAATGAAATATAATCAGAATATAAATAGGAAAAGTGTGTATAAAAACTATCTAGGAATATTCAGCTTATTATAGTATCAGATGGAGCATTCAATACTCATAACATGTACCGCGTTTTAAGTAAAATGCATGGTTACATGATTCAATTTTCTAAATAAATGGTTGTAAGAAAGCACGACTTTGTTTGTTAATTAAGCATCATCATAATCAATCGTAAATTTATCGTAACAGATAAGTGAGATATATTGAGTTCTCTTTTGTGCAAAGAGAAACGCAAACAGGAACACATTCAATTGAATAAACTAATGCTGAGTTCATTTGAATTCACTGAATGCAATCTGAAATTTTAAACATACATATTTTTAATATAGCAAAACCTTTTTCTTTGGACACACGTTCATAAGCTTTTTAAATTTTATTAAAAACAAATGGAACAAGCAAATGTTTATTTTATATATTTAATTTATTTTCACGTATTTATCTGTATTATAAGCATTATACAGATAAATACGTGTCAAAATTTCAAACTTCAAATAAAATTGAATGGGCGAAATTATAACAAATTTAACAGAATGACAAAATTATGTTAAAAGAAACATCGTTTATTTTCTGAATATAAAGACAAATTTTAAGTCCTTTTTTTAATACAAAAATATTTTTATAAAAACTGTACTTTGACAACACTCTATAAATACAAAATGTAAAATGTAACACGCATTTAATTTCTATGTTTTATTCAAAAAATGGATTTTATTATTCCCAATATTATATTGTTATATAAAAAATGCTGATTATTTTCCAAATGAATTACTTTGAGAACATGCATCTATGCGCATTTTTCATATAGCTATTAAATCAGAATTGTAAAAAAAAGGGGGGGGAAACTCAGATTTTTTTTTTTTTTTTTTATTATTTAACATTGAGCCAATGATTTTAACAATTTTTAATTTAATTTAATTTATTTTTCTACTTGAGAATGAGCAAGTTTTTATTATATTTAAAATTAATTTAATTATTATTTTTATCAGTTTTCCTTTGAATAAATTATTAATTCGAATCTCAAAAGTAAAATTTTTATGAATGAAAATCCATTGGTCCTACACTGAAATATTTGATTTAAGACTTTTAAAACACTTATAGAATTGCTGTATTGTTTCAATTATTATAGATATTTTGAATTATGTACTACTTGAGTTGCTTTCTAGTATTAAATTTTAATAGATTGTATGTAATCACAAAGAAGAAACTCTTCTAATCTAGATAAAGAATGCTTGTTAAATTTCGCAATTATAAAACACCAATACTGCAATGCTTAACAGGAACACGGAGCAAGAATTTTACCTCTTTTCTTCTTTTGAAACAGAATCTAAAGAAACAATTAATATTAATATCAAGCAATTTCATTAAAACAATGTTTTATATTGCACAACAAAAATACTTTTTGATATATTTATAATAAAAAAAAACAAATTTCCAGCAAAGTATATAGATTATCTATAATATAAAATCGTTACTTTCAAGTCTTAAGAGCATGATAAGACAAAGAGAGAATATATTAAAGAGCAATCCTTTCTACAATAATCTTTCTTATATTTTTATGTTATATAGTAAAGAAAAAAGTCATTGAAAATATTCATTACTTTCAAACATTTGGCGAACATGTGATTATTATTTTTAATACTTGATATTTTAACACTACAACGTCCGGGAGCAATATATATATATATATATATATATATATATATATATATATATATATATATATATATATATATATATAATATTTATATATATATATATATATATATAATATATATGTATATATATATATATATATATATATATATATATATATATGTATATATATATATATATATATATATATAATATATATATATATATATATATATATATATATATATATATATATATATATATATATATATATATATATATATATATATATATATATATATATATATATATATATATATATATATATATATATATATATATATATATATATATATATATATATATATATATATATATATATATATATATATATATATATATATATATATATATATATATATAACATAAGTGTAATTACTAAATAATTGTAGATCTATTGTTCAGTAGTGTTTAGTTTTAAGCTTTTTAATATTATTTCAAGCAATTATCATAGATTATGACCCTTTATATCGTACAAAAATGACGTTGGCATTATGTTTCGCGAAGCTTGTTGGATCACTGCTTTGTCGCAAAGCATTTAGAGTAGCATATCTGCCAGGAATATTACTATTATGCGGTATCCATTCCGTCTAATCTCTAGCGATATTCATACCAGAATATTATCTATTGCAACTGCGCTTTCTTCAGATTCTTCGCAGTCACTTTCACTCAATCTTATGCCTTCATCGGAATCTAGATTAGGCAACTAATCACTATCCGATTAATTCTCAGAAGACTCTCGGAACTTATTAATAATTCCATCAGAGTTTAGACTTTTTTACGATTCATTGTTTCAGGGATCCTACTCTGCACAAGGTTCAAAAATCAAATGAATTATTTTATAAGCATATAAACAAGTGCTATTTAATGACCGACTTTTTACTACTGAGATCCTAACAAAACTACATTCAAGGTCAAATAAATTTGCGATGTTACTTTCGAAAGTTTGTTTTACTAATGATATCTATTAGTGAGCTATCTATTGCTGAACGACAGCTATTTATAATGATAAATTGCATTGGTGTCAAAACGACAACAGTGGACTTACTAGGTATAATTAGTTGTAGAATCTCTCTTAATTAACCCAGAACCACAAGACTTTTTGTGTTTAATAACCAGAGAAAAATGAAAGTCACGAAATTTTTTCAAATCCCCTTTAAAAATGTGGAAATGGGAATGAACTACAAAGGTTTTCTTATCCAATCGACACCGATGGACGTTCTTGTATTAAAAGGTTTACAATGACCAATTGATAATAACAGGGACAAAAAAAATCGATGGACATATCGTCTAGAACTGGGGTAGGCATTACATGGATCGCGATTGACCGGTGGACCTTCAAGACATTTGGGGAGACCGCCTGAACATTTTACCAGTTAGAAATTATATACGAAAAAATCAAGTTTCGCTCACAGTACGTAGACTATATATAAGTCTTCTACTCACTATTACAACTAAAACTAACTTAAAATAAAAGTGTTTTATTTTTTAATGTATTTTAAATTATTTCATGATAAATGCATCATTTGATATAATTATATTTGGGACTATTATTATCTAGTTTGAATCTTTCTTTTTGCATTAAACGGGGTTTTACAGGTGGTTTTTTTTGTTCTGTAGGTAAGTACATATTCCGTACTTATTATTAAGTTATAATAATGACCTTTTCCTCACCTCACCACATCTACGGCATACGACAGTAGCGCATATAAGAATGTATGCAGGGAGGAGTCGAAGATTAAAAGTATACTATTATCATATCATACCCCAATACATAGTCAAACATATTTTTTTTTGATTTTGTCGACTGTCGAGAACAAAAACAATAAAAGATAAATTACTGAACAAAATGTTAACATTAATAAATAAAAAAAATTACTAATACTAAATATGATTACATTTTACGGACTATAATGGATCGGAAAAGAAATGAAGGGTTATGAGGGAGGGTCCAGACCCAAGGACCCTTTCTCCGCCCTTGTTTGTGCCATTGACATTTGGTAGATCGCAACTCCTTGAAAAAAATAAGAAGTAGCCCGTGCCCTGAAAAAGACTGCTCACCCCTGGTCTAGATGATAAGCAGTATTTTAATTTAGTGCCAAGGTATTGGCTATCCTATTTATATTCTTAGTTTTATATTTTAAATGCATCTAATAAAAGAAGATTTTTCCTCAGTTAAAAAAATAGTATAAAAAAAAGTGTACAAAGTCAGGCACACATACAGTTTAAAACGATTTTTTTTTAGATTGATAACAGATTTTCAACAAATGTATTCATAATTTAGGTTTCTTAAAAAAAAAAAAAAACATTAAATACAATAAAAGTTGGTACAAAAATATTTTTTCAAAATGTTATTTGAAAAAGTATGCACATTAATTAATAATTATTCTGATTTCAGTTATTTTTTATAGTTATTATTTCCTATTTTATGTTATTGTATTTTTTTTTTAAAGATTGCTTTCAAGATTTGTAGAAGAATTATTATTCAATTACTTTTAAAAAATAGATTTCTAACGTCAAAAATCTAAAAAGATCTATACATATATTTTCATATAATTTGAATGGAATTTAAGAAATAATTTATCTTGAGAATTTATGAATTTTTGAAATAATGATCGAGTTTTACAGGGCAATAATGAGATGACCTAAAAAAAATGTCCGAGAATCCACACACATAAACGTCAGTGAAGAATTTCAAATTAATTATATGTTACTTACAAACGGGAAAGTGAAAATGAATTTATTAGATGTAAATCTCAAATAAACTGTCAAAAGTATAAGATTATTCTTGAGGTAACAAGCTCCTTGAATCTAATTATTAGAAACATAATACAGAAATGCTGGAGTTGAATTCGAACAGCAGATTGGAAATACATCACACACTCAATTAGTTCCGTTTTGCACCTTACAACGAGAATACTTCAGCGCAATAGATAATGAAAGGTGATAGTAAATAATTTTCCTTGATGTGGAGTAAATAATATACATAAAAAGAAAATTAAAATAAACAACATGTTAAAGAAATATTTCCAGCTTATAATATCAAGAAATACTTTTAATAGAGATACATTTTTTTTCAAAGATGTGTATAAAGTATTGTCAACGTAAGCTTCAAAACGACGAAAATGAATAGCTAGTTCATTTTGAGTATATAGTACTTTTCATATGCATTTTTCCTATGATAACTCATGCATGGATAGCTCAATAGATTTCAAATGACATACTTGTCACATACCAATTATTTATTTCTGAATTTTCTAGTTTAGCTTAAAGAAAAATTTTACAAAACTGAGAATGTATTAGTATAGAAAAAAAACATTTCATCTCTCTCTCTCTCTCTACTGCTAAATTTCAAGTTTAGTGGAGTGAAGAGGTAGGTCTTTGGAATACATTTACAGAATACGTGTGCCTCTTTTTTCCAAGATGTCCATCTCAATTTCACGAAGACCCCAATGAGATGGCACCTTTGTCTGAATTCTACTCAGTAATTTTTTCATCTCTGAAAACGGGAACTTTGGTGTCCAAAGTTACTTGCCAAGACCTTAAAGTCAGAACATGAATTTGATTAAATTAGAGCGTTATCAGGAGGGAAGAGACGGGAAGAAAGATGAAGTAGGGCTAAAGGGTCCAACAAGGGACAAAGCTTCAACTTCCCCATCACTGTGGGTCGTGTGAGAGGCAACTGTTGGTAAAAGAAAAGCCGACAAGTAGATAATGAACATGTAGATAGGCAACAGCAACTACATAAAATGTTTTCGTATTACACCTGCACTACTAAAAATAAATCTTGGAGGGTGTTATTAAAACCTGACTGTCCCTCGAGCTCGTGCTAATGCTCTATTGCTGAATTTAGACTATTCACTAGGGATGACTACAGTTCTGCTTTGTTTCGTTTTAATATGCCTAACTAACTTTTTTATGTGATTCTGGACAAATCATAGACGTTGCTCATTTAGACGTGTGTTCTGTATTTAAAATATTGAATTATGTTGTAAAGAAGCATCGGAGAGTTCTTTACCTAATGAAATGATGGTCATCGGCCTTTATTTGATAATTGATTCTTAACTCAGGTAAACTCGTATAGAAATCGAATCGTATTATTTTTTATTTGTTAAAATTGTACTCACTTGTGTGTTTAGGGAGCTTTCTTGAAAACTAAATATATTTAGAAATTAAGGAAAGCTATTTGTTTATAAAAATTCTAATGTATGAAAATTTGTTTACAGCAAATAATTTAACCCTCTAACCGGATAGCACGGAAAATTCCGTCAGTGTAAAGATGCTTCGAAAATGGACTGCACTGATTTTTCTGCCTTCAAGTAACGTTTTCAAAAGAGGATTACCCGCACTTTTCTGAAATCCTTTCCCCCTTTTAAGATTTAACATCTTGAAAGATAATGAGGGACGGAGGAAGCAACACAGCAGGAGTTTTATGGCTCGTAGGGAGCCCCGTGTTTTGAACCTGGGGCAATCGTAAAAATACGGGGAGAAATTTCTTTAGAACCCAAGAAGTGTTTGTTTGCTAGCTTGTATTTTAAAAGTTTTCAAAAGTCCCAACGCATAAGTAAAATATGTTACAATTCCCTTTTGACTTCATATTAATTTCAAACTGTAACAAGTTTGGGCGTGTCAGAGCAATCTGCTATTTTATATAGTTAGACAAATTATCTTTTTTAAAGTATATTCTTTCGCTTCATTTTTCTTATCTTAATCAATGTTTTCAGTTTTTGAAACATGATTATTTCATTATAAGATGCCCCCAAAAAATAATAAAACACCAAACACTTTAAAATTTGAAATCTTTTCAACTTTCCAACCACTAAAAATGAATAAATTTAAATTTCATCAAATAATTTGAAACATTTTCTTACACTTTGATAAAAATAATAACAAAAAAAAAAACTAATTAAGATCTATTAATTTTTTTTTTTAGATTTCAAAGCCCAAGTGTTCAGGGAAGTTTACGTACAGTGCCTAGTTATATATTGTTAAAATACACCGAATTATATTTGAATTTTAAGACTTTGAACTTCAGTTTACATCAAAGACAACATGAATGAAGATTTTCCCACATTTTTTATAACTTGAATGTTTAAATAAATGGTAATCAAAAATATACGGAAACATTTACAGTAGACATTTATGCATATAAATAAACATAAAAATCAATTTTAAATTCGAGCTATTCAAAAACATTCGAATTATTCTTCAAAAATATATATTTATGCAAAATACCTCAACATTTATCTTTTTTTCAAGGCTAACTGAATAAGTAATTAAAATCTGGATATTTTTTGAACTCTCGACCGTATAAAGCTAGAAATTTTATGTTAGAAATTCCATTTGAAATTTCGAAAAAAAAAATGTATCGCAAAGTTAAAAATTATTTACCATAAGTTCTAGCGACTCTTTGAGTATAATATAAATTTCAAATTTTTTTATATAGCTTCTTTGGTATTTTTAATATATTTTGAAGATTTCATACAATTCAGTTGAAAAATGCATGCTAAGAGCAAAAAATATACTAAAAAAACCGAGGAATATACAATAAAGTTTTACGTAGAAGCAAAACTGAGAATCTAAAGGGTAGGAATGAAAAATTTTGAGTATATCTGAAGTAGTTTTCGAAATATTAATTTTAAAGTTCAGAAAATTTGTGTGCGTTATGTTATACTTAATATTAATTAAATGGTTAAAATAATATGTTAATAACAGTCATGTAAACGTGTGATGACACATTCATATACTAATAAATATTATAATGGTCATTGATGCGAATATCAAGAATTTTATGTAATTTTAAATTCAGACATTAAGATATTGATGTAGAAAATATAAAACGACGATCTAAAATACATGAAAAATGCAGTCTGCTATAAAATGATCTTGACAAACAAAATACGGTATTTTCACTTACTATGGCAGAGCCGGCTTAGTCAGGGGCGATCTGGAAAAACAGAGAGAGGACCACGGTTTTGATGGATGCCGCTCTAGCTTTTAAAGTTCCCAGGAAAAATTATATATATATAAATTACAAATGCAAAAATACATCTTGTAATGTTCCATACATTTTTATAACAACGAATTGTGGAATTGGCTTCCAATACATTGTTGTTTTTGACAATATGTAAGGTAATCAACCCTACTTTAGATAGATTTGTACTACTTTTTCGTAACCGTATTCCTTTTAAAATTAATTCGTGCAGCCGAAATACACCTTTTGCACCCTTAAAAATTTATGTAAAATATAACGCTTAATTTTAATTTATGCAACTTGTGAAATGTTCATAATTAACCATTTCCGTCTAAACAGTTTACATGAAAAAAAAGTTTGGACTCCCTCATTCATTAGGGATATATATAAGATTCTAACATTAAATTTTATTATTCACCGAATAGGATCGAATGGTAGTGTATAGTGCTTCCACACCACAGGTCTGGGGTTCTATTAACGGGCTGCGCAAGGTCGACTCTGCCTTTCATCCCCGCTACATTGGGTCGATAAATGAGTACCAAGCTTGCATCGGGTCTTAAACACTGAAGGTCTCTCTTCAGACAGACCACTAAATCGGGACATCTGTTCATGCACCTCAGCGTCCAATGGTAACGTGTATTATGATGGGCACAGTAGTTCCTGGCCCTCATGGATTGTTGTGCCTCTGAGTTTGAGTTTTAAGTTTGAGGATTACCTCACTTTGGGGATACCCCTTAGATAAACATGTATTTCCACTCATTTGCAATTAAACGTTTTTCCTTCAATTACGTTTATTTCAGAAGGAAGTTATATTTTTCAAATGTATTTGCTTAATAACATGTATATTTGTGTATTATATTAAAAACTTGATCAATCCAAAATTACATGTTTTTAGCTCCTCTAAAAGCTTTTAGGATTTTACAACTGATCTTACAATGCATATACGTTTTATAGTAGTATATTTAAAAATGATAAAAACATTTTTACGAGTGTGTGAGCTGTTATGCCTCGTTTATAAATATAAAAAAAATTGCATTCAGCTACAGTTTTTAAAATGTACAGAAATAAGTGGAGCATCAGGATACTTACATATTATAAATATTTTTGTCTGCAGTAAGATATATTTCAGTTTCTTTACAATTTGAATAGAAGTTGTAAGTCATTTTGCGAATAGTTTGATATTGAGTATAAACCCATAGGCTGTTTAATATTGTAAAGTGTTTTACTTTGATACCAGCACACATTAAACTAAGGCTCATTTGCAGTTATATGATCAGCTTCAGTGATATTTAAATTTTCAAAAATAGTCTACACGAACGAAAACATTCTTTCACAACCGCACACCACATCTCATACTATATCTTCCGTACAGCAGGAAATATTTGTGTATACTGAAAAATATAATACTGGATACATTTCCAAGTGTTAAATTTGTTTTTAAAATTTGGTATGAATACATTGTGGAACTGTCGGTTAACTTCACTGAACAAAATTGTTTTAAGTGTACTGTTTTGAAAGACAAAATTAATTAGGGAGAACTTTTCTTACAATAGAATTTGTAATGACTGAATTGTGTGAAAATGTAGTTATCGATGTGTGGCATTTTTCCTTGTAATAAAAGAAACTGAGAGATAAGAAATTTAACTTGAGTAGAAAATGGTTAGAAGTACTGGCATGCGCATTTGAAGAAGTATATCCCCCATTAAAATTAAAAATTATTGACTGAATGTGTGTTATGTCCATCACAAATGCTGATGTAGAAAAGATATTTTTATTTAATACAAGGAGTTCGAAAAGGAGAGCACTAGGAATGAAAATTTAGATTTTTTCCGAAAAATATTCAGTTAACATAAAAATATCATTTATATGATTTAAATTTAAATAAATTAAAAGTATTGAAATCATTTTTTATGTTATTCTAAATTAAAAATATAATTGAATAGAGAAAGATCTGTTTTACTTCATAAATATGCGCCATTTATGTCTTATTGTTTAAAGAAAGATAGGGACTTTACTCTTTTCACCTCATAACTTTTTTAAAAACATGAAAGTGAGCGCGTTTTCTTACTCTCATATTCAAAAATGAATACAGGATGCTTTTTTCTGGTTCAAATCGCAATACCAAAATATTTTTTTTTAATTTTTAAAAAATGACAGAAAAATAAATTTTGTTTGAAGAAAATATAACTGCATTTTGTTTTAATTTTGCTGTGACTGAATCTATGGGGAAAACGACAGAATAAAAAGAACTAGGGTTTTCATACAAGATTGCCCATGGCAACTTAACAGCTAGCTGTAAACGATTGCTATCCTGGTTCTCAATGATCAAAAACGCCGAACCAAGTCATAAAGTTGTCCCCTATCGACCTCCCAAGGTTTAAAAGGGGGGAAAGAATTGAAGTACGTTGCATTTTTGAAGGGAATAGCAATATAAGAGTAAAACGCTTTCGGAATAACTTTTCAGGAGGAAGGTATCCAGTTAGAGATTTAAAAATTACGTAATTTTCCCTCGTATCTTAAATTTCTAGAAAAAAAAAATGAGTAGACTGTACGACATATTCATATTCATAATTTTTATAATTGAAAAATATTAGTTATCCTTTGATGGGATTAAACTCTTATTTCACAAAAGATTATGATCCAATAAATCATGTTTAATATTAAAGGATACAATGTTCGAAGCTTAATTCTTGTTTATTCTTGTACTTAATTACTATTTAAATTATTTTGGAATTTTGAACCTATTAAAATAAGTATTTCAAAATCAACATCACTTGTAGGCATTAATACCAAAAACGATTGGCATAAGACTATGAGGAAATAATATTTAGAGGAAGACAGTACGATTCACACACACACACAATTGACAAAAATCATTCAGAAATTTAAAAAAAAATATTTTTTGCCTCGAATTATTTTTAAAAAATTGTCTATAATCTCCCAAAATAGGAAAGGTTTAAGTTTTAAAAAAATCAAAGTTATGAACGCTTTTATGTTCGTTTTCATTAAAATCCCAATGACAAATAAAAGTTTAAATCAGATTTATCAGCGAAAGAAAAAAAAAACTCGTTATCTTAATTTAAAATGCAAAGGGTTCTTTTTTTCTATTTTGGCAAATGCTTTAATTTTTTTCCTTATTTTTATTAGTATATGTAACAAAAGTAAGTATGCGTGTTTTAATTAAAAAATATAATAGGTAAATATGGAATTTACACATTTTTTTAAGAAATTTTCAATAAACATTTAGTATAATCTGTATCTTTTGGAATATTTACCATGCTAGCAGAAAACTAATACCAACTTTTGTTTTACATAATTTGACGTATATGTAAATAAAATTGAAAATGTTAATATATCAATTATTGTAAGATTAGTATTTATTTTAAAACCAATTCATGCATTTCAAAACTTTTCTTCAAAAAATTAAGTGTTAATTCTCTTTGTTGTAATTTGTTAAGAAACCTCTTTTACGTAATCCATATACCTTGATTACTCCAGCAAAATAATTGTAGAAAACATAAAATAAAGTATGTTTTTATTAATAATCGAATATCCCATTAACACAGTTTTCACTACGACAACTTTCATTGTACTACAAATAAGTATATAACTACATATATTTAAATGTTTATATATATAAATATATATATATATATATATATATAAAAGAAATATGTATTATATATCAAAAATAAGAAATAATAGATAAAGAACATAACAAGAAATAGCATAATAAAAATATAAAACCTGAACAAGAACAAAATTATAGAGAAATAAAAAAGAAACTACAAAAAAGATGAACCTAGCGAGTCAGAAAGCAATTCTGACTTAGGACCAAATAAGTCGGGTTAAACTAGTTTGAAGGCGCCAACCTTCCCCCTTTGCAACTCGGTAGTAAAACCAAATAAAATAAAATAAACAAAACTTCAGAGTTTGGATAACTCAGAGAGTATGATAAAACCACACTTTACTATTATGTAACAAACTCTCCTAAACTCTTAATGCAGAAAAATCACAAAATAATTATGTAAGAAATTTAGAAAAATGCTAAAACAATTACATAAGAAAAGTATCTTTCAAGAAATAATTTAACAAAATTTCCTTACTCACAGAGCTTTTACGAGGAGAATCAAGCGTCTTGACATTAATGAAAATCAATTATTCACCAAGTTAAAAAATTCGAAAATACATAAACACATCTTTTGAGCTGACTTTTAAACCAGCCAGCAAAGACAGGTATAAAAAAAGACGACAATCAAATACGGTAGAATTTGAATTGGTTGATTGTCAAAAATGTATATTTGCTAGGCTCTAATTTGGTTGGTTGTCAACAATGTGTAAGATGTTCAAGATGTATGTGGAAAAAAGGCAAACTGATATGAGTGTTATGATATAATCTTCACAGCAAGACCACTAACATGCTGACTTTGAAATCCTATTGTTGTGTGGTGGTTTTGGAATTCGAAGTAGCAAGACGGTTAATGTATTTGTGATGAATATAAGTTCTTAAGAAATTAAAAGGGTATTCATGATCTAAACAACATTGAAATTTTTTTTTATATTATTGTATTTATCTATTTTGTGGGTAGTTAAGTTATCATTTCTAAATAAAAAATTCAAAATGATATTTCTGTAAATTTATATATGCACATTACTATTCCATACGGGAATTTTAATTATATGGAACTTAAACGAATCTCTTTTGTCAAAAATGTTACTGACTACATTATTGTTAATAAGATGCAAGTCTATATCCAAAAATTCCACCATATTAGAGTTGAAGTTAGTTTTAAGGAGCTTGAGATAATCAGGGTAGAACGTAATATTTGGTTTGTATTCACTATTTTTACCAAAAATTATTATATCATCTATATAACGATAAATTAAGTAAGAATCATTTACAACATGATCTATTTCAAAAAAATGTAAATATAGGTTCGTTAAACAATTACTAGCTGGACCACCCTGAGGTAATCCTTTGATCTGTTTATAAAGATTCTGATCAAATGCAATGAAGTTTTCTTTTAATACGAGGTTAACAAGAATATAAAATTTTTCTTTTTTCATTGAAGTATATAATTCATATTTATCATAAATTAACTGTAGAACCTTAATCATATCGTCAATATCTATAGAATTAAAAAGGTCCTCGAAGTCAAAGCCATGCATGGAAAAAATTAACATATCCTTAGTAACTCTAGCAATCTCTAAGCTATTTTTAATTATTGCCGTGTTTTGTAAGTTATCAATTAGATTTTGAAGAAGAGATTGTAAGATCTTCCCAGACTTCGTGATATATGCATTGTATCCATTAGTGATACTACGGAATTTTATAGGGCTTTTATGAAATTTTGGTGTTAAAAAAATACTTGGATATTTAATATTATTTAGATGAATATTCAGTCTTTTGTTCAAAGCTAAAAGACGATTATCATCTTCTCTATTATTGTGAATTGATTTTTGAAATGAATTATTATTTAAAATGTGGTTATTTAATATTTTACTGTAAAAGTATTTACAAATTATGGCATTATTAGCAGAGACCGTATCAACATATGTAATCACGAAGTCATTTTGGATATTTTCTATTGATGATTTAAGATCTTTATACATAATTTCATTTTCAACAGTGAAATCTAATTCCCGAATTTCTGTTGCTACATAAGATCTAAATTGATTGAATGCTTCAATCGGCATTCCGTATTTAATTGCAATTTTAAGGTAAAATTTATCTAAATCTTTTATGATTTGCTTCATAACGTTAGATTTATTTTTTGTGATCATCAGTCTAAAACCGGTACCTTTTTACATAAAAGACTATATATATATATATATATATATATATATATATATATATATATATATATATATATATATATATATATATATATATATATATATATATATATATATATATATATATATATATATATATATATATGTATATATATATATATATATATATATATATATATATATATATATATATATATATATATATATATATATATATATATATATATATATATATAGATATATATATATATATATATATATATATATATATATATATATATATATATATATATATATATATATATATACAAACACACACATGCATTTATATATATTAAATCACCATAAATATTGAAAAAAAATTAATAATGCTATTTAAATATGATGGTAATTATTCCTACATCTGTACACATAGAATTAGTACTCATTATATAGACACTGTATTTCTTGCTTAGAATTTTAAATAATATAAGTGTAATTTTATTAAAATACTTCTTCACAGCTGTAAAATTTAGAAAATGCATTTATATATATGTCTAGTGTTACAGCATATACTTCTACTTAACAGTGCCTCTACAAGTTTATTAAAAAAATATATCATTTTAAGTCAATATATAATGGAAAATCCGTAAAATATATTTAAAATAAATGACTTTATTAGGAATGATAAATGCGTGCTGATTATCGAAGCGTCATTTGGAGACAAAACGATGGATCGACTGTCATAGAAGGGAGAATTTCTTCGCGGCCAAGATAACTACCTCATTTTTTTATGGTCTTTCATGACAAAGAAGAAATAATTAGGTAACGTTTCAGTGGCTACGAAATTTGTATTTAGTGTGTAATGTTTATATTATTTAAATGGATTCTTACAAATTTGCTAATTTTAAAAGCGAAAAAGTTGCGAAATATTAATAAATACTTCAACTCACATGAAAAATTTTTATTTTACTTTAAATATCAGAATCACTGCAGAAGTTCTTCTATTTCTTCTTAATTTTACGTTTATAAGCAGACAACGAATGCTCTGCTTTTTGAGGTTTTTATACGTGTATAGGTTACTCATAAAGAATGACATGAATTAGACATTTAAAGACAATAATTAAAATCCCTTTTTGGGTCAAAATGTTTCTTTCAATTATATAATTCTAAAAACTTTATTTCTTATTCATACTTAAAATATTATCAGAAAGAGAATGAAATTCGTTTGAACGGAGTTTGAGTCAAAAAGAGAATCGAATCAAAGTCTATTTTGGTTTTAAGATCGAATAAGTGGTATCAAACTAGTTTGCACTTTCATGACTTGGTCGACTGTAAACAGAAATAAATAGAATAATAAATACATATTAAGAAAAACTTAAGTTGTTAAGCGATTAAAAAAAAACACATTTTAAGTTTGATGAATATCATAGAATCGTACTCATCAAGGTATTCACAAAAAAGAAAATATGAATTGATTTTAAAACGTTAAACTAAACAAAGAAAGGGGGATCACATTTACTGTATAAATATCAATAGTGTCACCATAAAAGTTACAAACATTATTACTACCAAGTCAAAAAAAAAAGATTCAAAAGTTGTTGTAATAGCATTAAGATGACAGAACACCTCAAAAACTCAATTTTTGGTCACTATATAGATTTTTCATTGTTGGTCTTATATTAAAATTCAATCTTTTATCTTTGTAAATATGTTAAAATTTTGTTTCTATCTTAATTAGAAGCCGAGTTACAGCTTTTTTCAATATTACTTAATCATAAATTTCTCGGACCCGAAATAGTTTCTGCTAACCGGAAGTGGCCGAGTTGTTTGTTTACGTTCCTCTTTCATAAAATATGACATGAAATATTATAATTAATATACAAATATTTAGTCAGAAATTAAAATAGAACATTTAAGAATAAATATAAATGTATTTGGAAATACAGTTTTCCTTTTTTATGTGTAAAACCTGGCAACAAGTTTGTTGTTTTGACTTTGTTTACATATGCGTTTGATTTTCATGCTGAAAGAATTGACAGCGTAAAAAAGTTTATTTGGTTGTTTTATTCTGCTTTATTTTAACTTAAAAATGGTTAAAAGTATTGCTAGAAAGTGCAAGCCACAATTTTGTGGTAATAAATTCACAAACACTTCTAAAAAGAATAGCACTTCAGCAGTTCCTGAATATACTGCTAGCTGTTCAAAGTTGGGAAAAGAGAGTTTCTCAACTGCAGAAGAAATGCCTTGTCCTGTGTTTGGTAACAGAATCGTTGACCTTGAACTTATTGTGGAAGCTTTTGCTCAACTTTGCTGCCCAAAATATTTTGCTGAAAAAGTAGAACTATTCGAGGATTCCAGATATGGATTGTGCTCCCATTTTACACTAAAATGTAAGTGCTGTGAATTTTTTTTGCATTTGCTTCATCAAAAAAAGTTGTAAATGCAGCTGTCATAAATACCAGGCTAGTATATGGTATGAGGCAGATAGGCAAAGGTTTTGCTGGGGCATTTAAATTATGCTCAACATTAAATTTGCCTCGACTAACCAAAACTGCTTACAAAAATCAGGAAGCAAAGCTTTTAAAAGTGGTTCAGGAAGTAGCTGAGGAATCCATGATAAAAGCTGCTACTGAAATTGTGGAGAGAAACAACAAAATCTCTCATCCGATATTATAAAATGTGGCATATCGGTGGATGGCACATGGCAGCGAAGAGGCTATACATCTATGAATGGCTGTGTTGCTGCAATATCAGTTGATACTGGTAAGGTGTTAGACATAGAAGTTATGTCGTCCTACTGTCCAACATGTAAGAGACTTCAGACTATGCCAAGAAACTTTGAACATGAGTCGTCAAAAGCCGACCACATATGTCAGTGTAACTTCACAGGCTCTTCATCAAAAATGGAAATTGTGGGGGCTTCCCGAATATTTCTTCGATCTGAAAAAAACCGCAGACTGCAATACACTCAATATTATGGGGATGGCGACTCAAAAGCTTTCATGAGTGTGAAAGAGACTTACGGATTAAACAGTGTGACCAAGTTTGAGTGCATTGGCCATGTACAAAAGAGAGTGGGATCGCGTCTGAGAAAACTGAAAAATAAACTAAAGGACTGTCTGGTAAAGGCAAATTAACTGATAATTTTATTGACCGACTTCAAAACTATTACGGAATTGCTGTTCGCATTAATGTCGGTAACTTAACTGCCATGCAGAAAAATGTAATTGCTGCGTTATATCACTGTGCATCAAGTGATAAGAAACCGATGTATTGTCAATGTCCAATAGGGAAAGAAAGCTGGTGTTATTTTCAGCGGGGGATGGCAAATGGAACAAAATGTTCCACAAAATATGCTGGTTTATCAAATGATGTTTTAAATAAAATTAAACCAGTATATTTAGAACTATGCGACAAACCAATATTAAGTAAGTGCTTGCATGGACGCACGCAAAATGCCAACGAGTGTTTTAATGGAATAGTTTGGCAAAAAGTACCGAAGGAAGTATTTGTTTCGCTCAAAACAATTAAATTTGGGTCGTATGATACTATTATACACTTCAATGAAGGATTAAATGGGTGTCTAAAAGTTTTTAATAAAATGAATATTGAAAATCCTGGGGTGTTTACCTTACGGGGATATAAACATTTAGATAAATGCAGAATCCGTGAATCAATTCATAATGCAGACCCCAAAACAAAGAAAAACAGGAAAATTTTAAGAGCACTTAAGAAGAAAAAAATAGTGTTTTAGAAGTCAAAGATGGGAAGAATTATAAATCTGGTGCATTTTAATAAGAAAGTAAATGTTTATCTTGTAATCAGAATAGTTTAATAGTTTCTCAAAATGAATTTTTTTTTACATTTTTCTTAGCGCAAAACACAATATCTCAAAAAGTTATGCTTGAATGATATAAAATTTATGTATATATGTTTTTTAAATACTTATACAGGGAATAGATTATTCATAAGATTTTGTGTTGAGTAGAATTTTTTTATATAACAATAAAGTAAAAATTACAATAGCTTTTAAGAAAATTTCAACGTATAGAAGTTCGAAACACAATAAGTTCCCACGTAATGGTCATATTACAAAAATAAGAGTCTATTTTCTAGATAAGGTAGTATGCTATAATATTCAATTTACAAAATATCAATATATTTATTTTATTTTCAATTATCATGTTTTGCGTAAAATCTTATTTTTGCTTATTTTTTTATAAAATACCCATTTGACGGTAAAAATGTGCACTAATAAAACTTTTCTTGTGTGTTTTTCTAATTTTAGAGACCCATAAGGTCATAAAATATGCATTTACAGGCAAAATTCATGTTAATTCAAAAATTTTTCTTCGAAGGTGTTCTGTTACCTTAATAATGAATTATTATTTTCTAAACAAATTAAAATTATACCATGTTATCAAGTTTGTTTTTTTAGATATGACTCCTTATTTTTCTGTTTAAATTTAGCTTGTATATTTTCTTTTAAAATATCATGAATACCATAAACATGAGAAAACAAATGTTTAAAAATTTAGAATGTGTTCAGTAGCATGATATGAAATAATTTAAAACGTATAAATTCATGAATTTTTTTCGTTCTTACGTGGAATATATGACTTCTTAAATTTTATTTTATAAGAACTTATGCAGATATTTATGGAGATTTATTGATTTTTCAGATGCCTGTGGGTTACAAAAATATCACTTGTAATCGTATAATGTAGGATTAACATTGTATTTGAAAAAAAAGAAACATATATATATATATATATATATATATATATATATATATACAAATATATATATATATATATATATATATATATATATATATATATATATATATATATATATACAATATATATATATATATATATATACATATATATATATATATATATATATATATATATATATATATATATATATATATATATATATATATATATATACAATACATATATATATATATATATATATATACAATATATATATATATATATATATATATATATACAATATATATATATATACAATATATATATATATATATATATATATATATATATATATATATATTTAGATATATAAAAATAAAACACAACTTAATAATCAATTAAAACATTGAAATTATATGTATCTTATAATACTAAATTCTATTTCAAAATATCAATGGTGAATATAGAAGATAAAGTTCCATCGTTTTCAAAAAAAATTATAAAATTATAAAATAAAAATTTATAAATTATCCAAGTGCAACCTTGGACTTAGGACCGATAAGTGGGGTTAAACAAGTTTGATGGTGCCAAACTTCCCCCATTGCAACTTGTTAAGTAAATCGGTAAATATTCAATTCTCAAAAATTTAAAATTAAAAATTAAAAAGTTAAAGTTAAACCATTATACTTGAAAAATTAAATTATTCGCCATCGCATTCTGAAAGATATTATAACATTAAAATATTAAAATTCTAAAACAAATTAGTGTATAATATAAGTGAACCTTTGAGCACCAAAGATAATGCACCCATCTTTAAAATAGTTATATTGTTAGAAAAAATATCTAAAATCCAATAGTGCGATTAAAAAAATATCAAATTAACGATTGAAACTGTGTGGATGAGCCAGTTCAGCATTAACACACTATAAGTATCGACTAACTGCAGTCAACAAGTGTCGTTTTCCTAATTCAGAATTAGCAAATCATCTTAGCTAAATCTCACAAGCTCTCATCTTACGATAGATTTATAGCTGGAAAAAAGAGATTATTACCTACGATTTATCACGGATACTCACTTTCTTTAAGAAGATACCATTGACTTGTAGCCTGAATTTAGCTTGATTTTTACTTTACGAGACACACTGAATCAGAACGGGAGCTGAATAGACATATCGAGTTATTTTGAGCTGCGATCAACTTGCAGATCTAAGTATGTTTTTTTCAATGATTCTGTTTAATTTTCTCATTTAAAAGTGTTCAATATACAAAAATGCTCATACATTTTATTGGCAAGATTACTGACATCCACAACTATTGGAAAAATTTAATAAACTATAAAATCCGACGTATAGCGCGTACCGGCGTATAACGAGCAACTATACTTTCGAGCTGCATTTTTTAATGTTTACGTATATTTGCCGTATAACGCGCACGCCCCATTTTTACGAAAGAAAGAGAAAAGTGCATGTACAATGCTAGTATGTTTTAAAGCCATTTAACGAAGTTATTATCACAGGAGTTTGAAAAAAAATAATATACTTTTAGAATCAGAATCCTTTAATTTCATTAGGTTTGTCGTTTGTTTCATATAAACAGTACTCCGATCTCTGAAGAAATCTGATTTTTCTCATGCTGATATTTTTCTTTTTTTTTAAACTATTATTAACTACTAACTGCGCACATCACGCACCCGTAAATTTCGATCTAATTTTTTGTGTTAAAAGCACGCGTTATACGCCGGATTTAACATTATTTAAGGAAACGGGGAGTGGGAGGGGGAGGGAGAGGACCACTGTATAATATTGAAATAATGCAGAATTTTGCTAAAATTGAAGAACTATGATTAGCGTTATACATGATTGATACTTTTTAAATAACATGATAAAAATTAGAACAATTTAATTATCTCGTTAAAAAAGTATTCATAGAAAATCTGAATTCTCTCAATCAAAATTAAAATTTTTTGAGGCGACTTAAAGACTTGCTTCAGGATGGTCATATCATTAATATTTTGGCCAGTTTCTGCTTTCATTTTTTTAAAAATAAATATGTGATAAGTCATTTTTCTTACAAACACACACTTTACAGTTTTAAAAATTACTTGGATTATATGCTTGTTTATTTTTTAAAAAAATAGTGAATAGATTAAAATTTATCAATTACACTCCAATTAGAAATTTTCTAATATTTACTCCAATTTAACGTATAAAAAAAGTTATTAAGAAATTAATACATATTTTATGTTTTTTCGAAACTGGTAATAAAATATTAAGAAATATTTACGGTAAAATGTGATATCGTTTTGTTTGTACATGTTGAAATATATGTTTTTAACTCAACATAATTACACACAAATTAAACAATATATTGTTTTTTTGTACACTATTTATGGCTGTTTGAAGAAAAACACGCACATCTACGAATACTCACATCTAGTATACTTTCCAAAGCACATTTTAAATAAATTCACTAACATAAAGTTCAACATTTTACACTTCCAATGAGGAATTATACAACCAATTACCATGAGTTTGAGTCTTTCATGACATTTGTGAATGGTAAGATACACCTTTATATCTGTGCATTATAAATTGCAAAATGTTTGTTAATAGCTTTAACCCTCCAATCGTAAAGCACGGATTTTTCCGCCCTACTAGAGAGGCTTCGAAAACGAACCACACTGAATTTTTCCTAAGGCCGGGGACTCACCAAAAATGAACCAAACAGATTTTCCCCCTTCAAGTAATGTGTTCAAAACCGGTAAGGTCGTATTTTTCCCAATTCTCTACCCACTTTAAAGGTTTACGATCTTGAAAGATAATTAGAGACGGTCGGGGAGACACAATGGGCATTGAGGGGAACTTTTATGGCTCACGGGGAGACCGGTTCCTGTGGCAATCATAAAATCTGCAACCTAAATTGTACACAAATAGCGAGTCAACAATTTGAGAATTCTCATTTTTTTCTTTACCTTAAAATTCTCAAATGGAATTAAGTTTTTATAATGTATGTCTAAGTTTTTAAAAAAATATCTGTAGTATTTAAATTCAAATTATATATTAAAACATTGACGATAATTTACTGTTTCATTTTTCTTATTTTAATCGATACTTTCAGGGATTTTTTTTAAAAATGATTATTTTGTTATGTGTCAAAAAAAATAGAAAAAAGGTTCAAAATTTAAAATCTTTTGAAATTTCGGACACTTCTAAATATGAATAATTTTTAACCTTCTGTATTACATTATTTGCAAAAATTTTATATGTATTGTTAAAAAAACCCTATTTAAATCTTTTAATTTTTCATAATTTTAAAGCCAGATATTCAGGGCATATTACATAGAATCCCTTGTTTTGTGTTGTTCAGATAACAAATTATATTTGAATTTTGAATGTCTGAACATTAATTTCATTCAAAGAGAACTTTAACTTCAAGTTTCTATTTTTTAACTTGAATCTTCAAATAAAGAGTATTTAAAAGCATCTGAACAAATTTACAGTTAACATTTGCGCATATAAATAAATATCAAGATCCTTTTTAAAATCAAGTTAAAAAAATATATATTTATGCAAAATCCCTCATCATTCGTGTTGCATTAGTGGTTGACTGAAGAAAAGGTTATATTAAAATTTGGACATTTTTATAATCATGACCATGCAAAACTAGGAATTTTGTATTCGCTCCACTAAAATTCTGCATTGGAATTTCGAAAAAGATATTTATGCGTGTCTCACATACACAGTTGAAAAACATATATTTACTATAAATACTAATAATTCTTTGAAAATTTAAAATTATCATATGATTAATTTTTAATATATATATACACATATATATATATATTCGACTTCTAATATATTTCAAGTATTCCTTAAATTTCATATAATTTAATTAAGTGAGGGGATATTAAAGTCGCACTCTCTCTCATCTCTACTCATCTCGCTTTTGGCGACGGTCCTGTGGCCGGGGTATCAGGTGGTCAAGGTATCGAATCATGGTTGGCATGTCTCGAATTCGATCCCAGTGCCACGCAGCGATGCACGTTAAATCTATCGAGAGCTGAAATGTCCTCTCGTTGGTGTGGTAGTTAGGAGAGGGGGTGCCAGCTCAGGTGTCGCCCTCGTCATTTGACCATTTTTCAAAATTACGAGGTCCATCATCAAAAGCCCTCGTGTAGCAGAACAGTGCGACGTTAATATTCCCTCACATGGTGACGGACCTCGTAATTTTAAACCATGGTCAATTGACGAGGATGAAGCTTGAGCATCGCTCCCTTACACGGCGGATCTTCAGTGGTGCTGGGGTCGAACTCATGACACGTCAGCTACGAGTCCGTTACTTTGACCATTAGGCTACCGCGGCCTCACAATGTGGTTGAAAACTGCATGTTATGAGTAAAATATGCTGAAACATTTGATGAACTTATAATAGATTTTTGTATAGAAGATATATGTGTGATATACTAAAATGACAATATGTAAAAGTTATGAGAATATCGATGACAATTTTTGAAAAATTCAATTTAAGTTTCAGTCTGAAACTTATTCGTTTTTGTTTTTCTTTCGCATTTAATATTAAATAGTCGCGATAACAAATTAATAGTTTAAAGCATTCATAGATTAAAAAAATAAAGGTATAAATGACATTGTTGGGAATAATATGTTTTTATAGTTTTTTGAATTCAGACTTCTTTGCAGGAGTGTAGACCATTAAAAGGCTGATGTAGAAGTTAGAAAACTAACATTTAAAATATATGGAAAACAATATCTGCAATTCCATGATTTTGACGAGCAGAAGACGGCATTTTTACTTAGTAGGGCAGAGTAAGCATAAGGTAGGAGCTTGTGGAGTAAACAACCAGGCCTCTGCAGTTTTGGCAGGTAATGAACTCCCATTTGTTGCTTTCAATAAGGAATAAAATATAACAAATACAAAAATAAGTCATGTAAAATTTTATATATTTTAATAACAATGAAATGTGAACTTAGTTTCCAATTCATTGTCACGAGTTGGCAGTAACTACGGAACTCTATCGACGTACTTCTTATATATATATATATATACATATATATATATATATATATATATATATATATATATATATATATATATATATATATATATATATATATATATATATATATATATATATATATATATATATACACTGCTGGACAATTGCTAAGGACGGATTACAAATTGCTATGTAGCAAAACATTAAGCGAGACATGAGGCCTAGTAGGATAAAATATAGTTACCACACTGTTCAGACGTTAGAATAAAGAATATAAAATTATTCTGGAAAGTACAAAAGATGTGAAACATTTGAAAGAAAAAAAAATGTTCATTTGATCTGCGTACGGAGAAATGGAACAATGCATCTAAAAGTCAGCAGGCACCTTAAAGAAACGTATCAGTACGGGATATGTCCACCGTGGAGTGTGATGCAACATTCCACACGTCGTACCATACTTTGCACAACATTATCCAGCAGCTGTTGAGGCAATTTATCCCATTCCTCTGTGAGTGCACGGATGAGGGTGTTCTTGTTTGTCGGAGGATAGTTTCGACCAGCAACTTGCCTCCCCAAAGTATCCCACACATTTTCAATGGGGTTTAGATCTGGAAAACGCGCTGACCATACGAGAGGTTGAAATTCTTTGCTGTCTAGACAATCCTGAACAGCGAGTGTTCGATGACATGTTGCGTTGTCGACCAATAAAAACAAATTTATCACCGACAGCACCACAGAAATGACGAACATGAGGAAGTAGAACTTCATCAATGTATCGTTGGCCCGTCATAGTCCCATTCGCAACCACATGTAGGCGCGTGCGGCCATTGATCAGGATGGCGGCCCACACCATGATACTGCATGTCGGATATCGGTCCTTTTACTGGATATTTTCTGGACGATAAGCAGTACCACTCTCGCGCCAGATCAGTTGGCGTCTACAATCCGATGACAGACTGAACCTACTCTCATCTGAGAATAGTACGCATGTCCAGTCCTGTTCAGTCCAATTGTGATGCTCACGACACCATTGCAAACGCAGAGTACGGTGCTGTCTGGTCAATGGGGCACACACAACAGGTCTGCGTGCGTATAGTCCTCCTCCCCTGAAACATCTGGCAACAGTTTTTCGGGAGATCTGCTTTCTTGAGGCAGCAAGAAACTGATTTACCTCCTGCTGAGATGTGGTGCGCCTGTTTCTTTTTGCTGATAGGACGATATATCTGTCTTCTGCAGGTGTCGTACTTCTAACACGACCTTCCCCGTGCCGTCTACTACACATTCCAGTAGTTTTAAATGACTTCCACAGCCGTAAAACAACCCTGTGAGCGATGTCGAACTCCCTGGCAACATCTGCTATTTTTCGCCCTTCTGCGATTTTCCAATAATTCGGCCACGCATAAAATCATCTATGTGATGTCGGGAAGACATGCCAAAAATTTGAAGTTCGTCTATTAAATCTTTCCTGTAAAACTTTTACTTGAAACAACAACTGTCCACACGTGTCAAAACATTTAAAGCTCTTATGAACGCTATCACGTGATGAACAGACGTGGAAAAAAAATTGCATACTCATACTTCTTCTTACTAATATCCCGCACTTATTCGAATTCTCCACATTTTGCTTCCTTTCATTTTGTGGTTGCTATGGATGATAGTGTTATCCGTCCTTAGCAATTGTCCAGCAGTGTATAAGAAGTACGGTTGATAGAGTACCAATAATTTTAACGCAATTTTATATTTCGTTCTCGTAAACTTTACTCCATTTAAAACATGTATTGACAAATTACTCTCCCTTTGTATATTTATAAAATTTTAAAAATATAATGGTTATCTTACCCAACATTTTAAATCAGGGGCGGCAACTGTGTAGCTAAGACGTGCCAAACCAATCTGTCATTATCATTCAGCGTGCCACATAGTAGGAAATTTTTGAAATCCTTCGATTCTTACGGTAATATTTGCAAATTTAAAGAATAGAGGTAAATAATTTAAATTTACAGTTTTATATTTTATATTAATTATGGATGAATAAAATACATTTATTAACATAAAAATAAACAATATAAAATGTTACTATTTCTTCAACAAAGATAAAAAAAAATAAAAATGTATGTTTTTAACATATTTACTTAAATAAGAAATAGACAAAGTGAAATATAAATGATTCCCTTCATTACAGTTAAATAAAAATTGAAATGCGAATTAACTCTTTCACGACTCTTCTTTCATATCGCAAAACCAGGGGTATAATGCATGACACGATTCTGAGCATTCAGTTTTGTTAAATAATTTCTTTGCGGAGTCGAAATATTTTTCATATAAGGAAAGATTTTTACTTTGATATGCCGAATCATAAGTGGAAAGCAGAGTACATGCAATTTTCTTTTTTCAACAATTAAATCCCCTAGCAATAACACTTAATTATTTACAAAATAGCTGTAAATTTATCCTTAGAATTATCTTTCAGATTATTTTGTAGTTCCATAAATGTCCATAACTCAGAAGATGTTTGTCAAATAAGGTCTATTATCAACTTCCATCCCCTCAAGAATTGACAAATTTGTAGAGTAGTGCTGAGTGCCACTAAAAATTGTACCACGTGGCACAGGTCAATAGATTGCCGACACGTTTTAAATGCTCTTATTAACTAACCATCTCCTATTCAAACACAATTTATATGATAAAAAAGGGTTTTCATTCATTTTGTAGGGAATTGTATTATATTCAACCATAAGTAATTTTGTGTATCAAAAATATTACGTTGTTTCGGGGATCCCCTTAGAGCAAAAGGAAAGGAATTTGACATATTTGTAGTAAGTTTCTCTAAAAGGGGAAACGTTCACTTTCAAAATACACTGCGTAAAGTGGTTTTAGGTGTACGAAGTTATATTCACTATTATTTCTAAAATAAATTTGGATATTTTGGTTTTTTGTTAAGTTTAGAAGTTATTTCTTCAAATATACTTCTCCATTACATTTCTTTCAAACTTGCTATTTTCTTTTGCGGCCACGGTATCCTGATGGTCATGGTTATGAACTCGTGTCCAGTTTTCGTGCCCTGGTACCACAAAAGTTTAGCGTTGAAGAGGAGCTTATGCACGTTAAACACGTCGAGGTCAAAAGTTCTCACGTTGGTGTGATGTGGAAGTTTGGAAGCGGAGTTATCAGCTCAGGTATCGTCCTCGTCACTTAACCGCGGTTCAAAATTACGTAGTCGCTCGTCAGTAGCCACCGTGTTGACTTAGAATGCAATATAAACCCTTGACGTGTGCACTTGAGTTAATCCGAGTACGCTAAACAGTTCCAAATATGCACATTAGATATAATTCAAACGAGGTCGCATTTTATGCTGCTGTAATTTTCTCACTCAAATATCAGCGAGCGCCGTCTGCACTCGTAATATTTGACTGTTGTTTCTTATATTTACGATTTTGTCGTTAAACATCAAAAACTTGGATAAAATATTTGTATAAGAAATTAAGGGAAAAGAAATGCTTAGATTTTAGAAGTAAATTACTAGAAAATTTACATAAAATTATTACTATGAAACAAATACTATCCAGTATCATTGCGTATTCAAAGATTTGAACATCGAGATAGATAAGCTTTGAACATAAAAGATGTATTGACGTTTTATCTGATGTGTAAATTTTAACTGAAAAATGTACACGGCACAAACACAGACATTTGTATCTGTCAGTATCCGAAACACGTCATTTACAACGATAATATCTTCCATTTGGAAAACAATTCGGCAATTCTTGAGGAAGTGGGTGGTCGTCCAGAGCTCCTTTCAACGGAACTTCCAAGAAAGGAAAAGCCGTTTTCCAATTAGTTTATATTTCTCTTTTGAAGCGGTGATGCCCGTTCCTGCCTGAATCACCACTATTTTTCGTGAATAGTCTATTCCAAACAATAATCTCCATTTCTATTGTTCTTACTGCTTCTTACCCAAATCTCTCCCAAATTTCATTGGAAAGCTCCTCTTATAAAAGCTTAAATAAATATATATATATAGCTACCATTTGCTTTTCGAATCCTTTTAAGAAGGGCTTTTTGGTTTATCTTAAAAATGAATAGCGATTCTGAAAATGAATGTTTGATTGAAGAGAGAAGTTCGGATGAAGAATTTTCATCCACTGAAAGTGAGTCTGATGATGATTGCTTGGATAGTGCTAGAGACTGGTGTCAAATAGATGTTACCTCTCCTCTACCGAGTCATCCTAAATTTCCATTTACTGGAAATCCAGGAATAAAAGTATGTATCGGGGATTCTGGAGATCCTTTTGAATATTTCAACCTGTTCCTTGTCGATCAAATGTTCTCATTTATTGTAGAGGAAACAAATAGATACGCCGAATCATTCTTTGAAAATGCAGAATTGACACCTGGTTCTAGGGCTCTAAAATGGAAAAATACGAACAAGGAAGAGATGAAAAGATTTATCGCTCTGTTGCTCCTACAAGGCGTAGTACAAAAACCTGTGGAACAGTGGTTTTGGTCGAAAAGTCCAATTCTATCCACTCCATTTTTTGGAAAAGTGATGGGTGAGGTGCGCTATGGACTTTTGATGAAGTTCCTGCACTTTGCAAATAATGAGTCCAGTAGCGATTTAGATCATAACACGAAGCTAAAAAAAATAAGAGAATTTCACAATCTAATAGTACATAAGTTCAAAGCTGTGTATGTACCGAAACCGGATATATCAGTGGATGAATCTCTGATAGCATATAAAGGTCGATTAAGTTGGAAACAATATATTCCTCAAAAACGAGCTTGTTTTGGAATTAAATTGTTTCAGTTATGCGAATCAGAAAGTGGCTACATTTGGAACTCGTTGATATACACGGGAAAAGGTACTGCCTTCAACGAAAACTATAACGATTATGGTCTTTCGACGAAAAGTGTCCTGACTCTTATCCATGAATTGAAGGGGAAAGTCTATTGTTTATACACTGATAATTTCTATACATCACCTGAATTAGCGGAATTACTGATTGACAGTAAAACGGATATCTGTGGAACTTTACGACCAGACCGAAAAGGTTTACCTGTTTCATTTAAAAGTTCTACACTGAAGAAAGGGGAGATTATAGCCTTCCAAAAGGGTAAAATGTGTGTTTTAAAGTGGAAGGATAAAAAACCCTTGCATATGCTTAGCACTTTTCATACCGCTGACTTGATGGAAGTGAAAGCTAAGAAGGGGGATTCTGTGAAGCTGAAACCAAAAGCCGTGGTGTTTTATAATAACAGCATAGGGGGTGTTGATAGATCAGATTAGTGTCTATCTTACTATCCTCTCTCTGTTGCCCAAAATCAACAGCGAAAATACTACAAGAAGATTTTTCGACATTTGTTAAATCAAATTGTGTGGAATTCCTTCGTTATCTTTAAAAAAAATGGCGGGATTTTAAATCATATTGGTTTTCGAATGAAACTGATAGAACGATTGATAGAAGAAGGAGGTAGTGATTCTAGTTCTCGAAACTTTGCTTCCCCTAACATTTCTGAAAATGTAGTCCGCTTAGTTGAAAGGTAGTAGTACCCTTCATATGTAGAAAGTGACTGTTCAAAAAAAAAAAATCGCGAGAATGTGTGGTATGCAACCTTAAGATGAATGATAATGGAAAACGCATTCGGAAAGAAACTCGTTTTCAATGTAAAGACTGTAATGTTGGACTATGTGTGCAGTGCCGTGTTTCGAAAAATATCACACTGTGACATTTCTGTAAACGACATGTATGTGTCTTTCTCATCCTTCTTTGATATTTTTTGCAATTTATACCAGTTAAAATTATTTTTTATTAAAGGTTTTTTGTATCTAATTGTAAATTGAATAAAAGCTTTTCTTACAATTATATGTATTTGAGGATGAAATCTGATTTACATTATTCAGGAAATTTTTAGTAAATATCATTTTCTTAGCCAACTTATTTCTTTTAAAACATGCATATTTGTGTATGATATAATTAAATTTCTAACTATCTAAAATTATGTCTGGCTTTTTTCTTCATTAAAATCTTTCAGGATTTTACAAATTATCTTGCCATTATTCATTATGTACTTAATAAGGAAAAATATATCTAAATATAAATAATTTATGTCCTAATAAACATATAATTGTTTTTAGCTACAGTTTGGGAAATGCATTGAAATTTGTATCGGGACAGGATTTTAACATATTATGAATGCGTTTTTGACTGCCACTATGTTATATATTTTTCTTTCATTCTTTTTACAATATGAGTAGAAGTCGTAAACAGTTTGTCACAGTAAAATTAATTTTTGTTTTATATTCAAATTGTACTATTATATTGATTCTGAAAATAATAGGTTAGTTTGACAAGCCATTATTTCACAATTTTAAAGCATTGAACAGTTTTGAAATTTTTTAAACTGTTCTAAAATGTTAAAATATTAAAAATATTTAATTATTGTAAGTGATTAATATTTCTTAGATTACTGGAAACAAAAAGTATAAAATTTAAAATATATCTCTTTGTTGAATTTTAATAATTATTTTTATGGCTATACCTGGAAAAACCCAACTTTTTTAAATATTAACATTAAGATATTTTTAAAAAATAACTAGAGCTCTTAGACCTAAATCCATATGAACTTTTATAGAACATATGTAAGGGAACATTTACAAGATATTTCAAGACTGTATCTTGAACAGGAAAAACGCCTTAGAGATTAGAAAACACTCTCATCTTTAAAATTAAAAATCTGAGAAAAACATATTTAAAATTTGTAAAGGCATAAAAAAAATTCCATTGCCTGTAAAGCTTTAATTTTTCAATCTGTTACTATCCAACTTATGCTCTACATGAAAATCCTACTTGAAATATAAATATGACGTAAATATCTTTTTTAATTCAAAATATTCTAAGACATAACATTGATAACAACTGTTAATTTGATCAATTATTCACTTTTATCAGAACCTTATATATTCACAAGAGTTTTAAATGCAAAATATTTATATAGAAATTAGTAGTTATACAAACGTAATCCAGAAATCCCCAAGTTTGTAAACAATATCTATTTTTTTCTCAGTTCCCCATCGTGGTAGTTAAGCAAGTTTAAGTTTTTGTAGAATGACTTTCAAATACAGCAATGTAGAACTGCAATAGATTTATTATAATGTAGTTTGTGGTACATCAGGGAAATATTTAGTTCATTCTGCAACATTTGTATTCTGTAGTATAATTGTAATATTACCTGAAAAAGCTGAATTTTAGATTTACTATTTTCAGTCATATTCCATCCCTTTCAAGTATTATTTATCACAGTAGCCTGCGTACATTTTGGTCATGGCATTTTTCAAAAGGAAAAAATAATAATAAAAACAAAGTAAAGAGCATTTAAATTAGATAAACTATGTGTCAAAAATATATTGGTCTTTAAATCAATCTTAATTAAGTAAATGTGAGAAAACTCAAAAACATGAACAAACAGAAATGATTTTAGAAACTAAAATTGTAGTTAATTGCCGTTTCACACGAAATATTGGAATGTATTAAAAAATATTTTTATTTAATTCAATCTAGGAATGCAAAAATGCTTTAAAATGAAACGGAATTTAAAATCAAAACTCAGAAAATTAAAATTTCTTAAAACCTAATTGGTTTTTAGATCAGAAATTGAGCAAGTTTTCCAAATATATGAAATATATATTTGCAATAAATTGGGTGAACTCTCTGTTGGCCGTGAAGTGTAGAAAATGTCCATTTCACAATCCTCGCCCTAGGCCACAGCTGTGAATGAGAAACCTCCCGTTTCGAAGAACACAGAGACCGAAAAGCCATAAAATCATCCCCTGCAAAACCAATTAGTACCTCCTGCGGTTTTAAAAGGGAAGGCATTAAATCGCCATTCGTTTTTGAAGCAGTTCGCGAAATTTATCGGAACATTTTCGGATAAGCTAGCTTGGAAAAGTAGATCGTTTTCGAAGTGAAATTCAATTAGCGGGTCATCCATCCAGAGGGTTAAAGTTATATATTTCTATGAAGTGTGGTTCCTGCCAGAATCAGTATCCGAAGTAGCCACCATTGTTGGATATCACTGCTGCCCCACGCCTCGGCATTGATTCAAAGATACTTTGGATGTGTTCTTGGGGTACATCAATCCAAGGAACTTCCACACGTTGCCAAAGTTGATCTTGAGTGGCCGCGGAGGGGGGTGAAATCTGGGTTAATCGTTGAGCAACCATGGATCACACGTTTTCTACCGGAGAAGGATCAGGAGAGTGAACCGGCCAGGGAAGCAATTCAATCCGGTGATTGACGAAGAACCTTTGGACAATGCGTGTCACGTGTGGTCGCGCATTATCCTGTTGAAATATATAACTGTGACTAAGCCCTGAAGCTAAGGAAAGACAAATGGCTCCAGCACCTCGGAGATGTAGCGCTGACAGTTTAAAGTACTGATGGGAGGACGCCGGCCCCCGAGACACAATTGCAGTTTTTATATTTACCCTGTTTACAGGAAATAGGGATTACACAGGAATGTGGGTGCGTCTAGGTTCAACGGACCTTATGACCGGCAAGGTTGTGTTCTTGCGCCGACTATTGAGTCCAATCAGGGTGGTAGATTTGACGGTAATAAATCCGTAGCGGATTCTTTTTGAAGTGGTGCGGTCAGCTTTAAAACGCACGTACAGGCCATTTCTCGGGGCATTTTTCCCTCTTACGTCTGCCAAAAAAAACCCTCCCGTCCGGAAAGCGAACTCGCTGCCCGGGGTCACCCCTTCGTTCACTCATTTCCTCTCAGATAAGTACCACCCTTGTAGATTTAAACGTTGTTTCCAATATGTTAATCAATAAATATAATTGTTTACCACTATACGATCAGTGTATAATTTATTGTGAGATGAGTTTCATTAATTTATTATATTTAGAATTAATTTTAACTTAAGTCATGATGCGATTTTAAATTAAGAAACTGGGTTCAAACGTCATAGAAATTAAATAAACTAATATAGCGTCGCATCAGTACCGTCACAGCGTACTAGGGGAGTGCGAGAGTGATACCCAATACCACCCCATACCATAATACAGGCTTGAATCCGACCCTCGTGGCGTTGTAGACAGATGCATGACTCGTCAGTAAAGACAACTTCATTACATTCTGCCACCCACATCCTTCTTTCATCTCACCATTGGAGGAGGAGAGATATGTGGTTCTGCGTCAAGGGTAGGCCAAGTGATGGACATCTTGCGGATTGAACACTCAACTGTAAACGGCGTCGAATGGTACTCGGAGACACTGAATGATGCTTTACAGACTCAATGCGCTGTCCAACGGTTCGTGATGTGACTGAGCGATCCGTCTCTGACATGCGCACAATTTGCCTGTTCTCGAGTGAAGTGGTGCACTGAGGTGGGTGCGATCGACCACGTCGGTCCGTCGTACCCTCCTGCATCCAACAGTTACATAACCGCCTTACAGTTTTTTGGTCTTGTCCAACACGACTACTGATTTCCCTGAAAGATAATCCACGATCTCGGTTGGCCACAATCCTTCCTCTGTCGAACTCGGATACTTGATCAAAAGCTGATCGCTGTTTTTACGAAACATAACTAATCGTTTTTTGAAAAAAACTTAAGGAAAACTTAATTACCGAAATGGAAATCGTTGAAATCACCCTGCCTTAAATAGTGCTTTAAGGTGGCGCCACAGACACGCGTGATGTGTATTTGCGCTTAAATTCTAATCATTTGCATATCTCATCTCTGCTAATGCATGTTGTAAATGCCATGTGAGTTTCATGCTTCCTCCAGGGTGTTGAATTTACGGTGGCCAGCAGTGTAATATATTTTATAGTATTATATATGTGACGAATCTGTACGGAACCTTTCCACTAATCTTCTTAGTCGTCTTTCTGGGGAATATAAATTCGCGTTTATTTCCAATCAACTCCAAAAGAAGTTTGGGATATTCAAATTAGATAAGGTATTTAAGTCGAGAGTTGCGAGATAGCAAGGGAGATGATGGTAGGCAATTAAGCCAACAACGTTAAAAGTAAAACTAGAAAATTCCAAGAAATTAGATTCGTGAAGACGTCGTGCTGCTAGACGTATCAGAAAGCCGATATAAGCCAGCGGTAAATATAACTCACGTACGCTTAAAGTAAGCATCAGGTTGAGATACTTAGTTATAGTTAATTACAATTAAGAATTCAAATACGTGTGTTTCTCGGATCTCCTAGTTTCGGTAAACTTTACTTGAGTTGAGCTAGATTAGTAATCAATCGTATTATTAGTAATTTAATTTAATATAAAGGCAAATCCTTTTAGATGGCGTAACATAATTATATTACTTGTGTTATCAGATATTTTTGAGGAAATTATAACAAAAATAAATAATATTATTATTCAAAATGGCTTTTAGCGGTTATTTGCCTCAAATTAATCTTGGTGTCCAAGGTGTGACCTAAGGGGGTCATCACATATATTACTTTCTCTTTGTGGATATTTTCTTTGGATATTTTGAGGATATTTTCTATGTTAGCCTATTCAGTTGTAAATACGAAATTTCGGCACATATCGGTTTTAAGCCTAAAATTGTTCTTCGACTGGCTAAGGTCTATTTAAACATTTGATTGTATTCTTTTAATTCAGTTTCGAGTTTTATTATTAAATTAAACGAAATTAAAATTACAGAAACATTGTTTATTTACTTGATAAATATCTTAACATGCATTTGTTTTAAAATGAAGAAACATTATTTACATGAATCAAACTTCTGGCAGGAAAATCTTTTAAGACTCTCGTGAATCACAGAATATCTGTCCGCCACACGGGGCTAATAAAGATGAATCTTGCTTTTAAAATTTAACATCTTTAACTTTGTGTCTAAAGATTTATACAAATGCCGGTGGCTTCGGTTGGCCTTTTTCTCTTCTAGTGAGGTACAGTACAGTAACTGAACGTTCAACATAGATTACATTACAAAAGTCGAACCAAAGAACTTGTTGATATCGCATATAAAAGATAAATACAGTCAAAGACGTTGTTATTCGACACGACAATAAAACTAAATATTTTACTCAAAATACATATAAGATAGAAATTGCAGTTAATAATAATAAAATGGAATTTCAGTACGGCATGTAAAATACAGTTTGAATGATAGAAAGATGAAATTATATTCTCACAATATATATTTCTACGTTTCCATTTGTATATTTTGCTTATCCCATTTCTAGAAAAATTTGATTTTTTTTCTTAGGTATATTTCAAAAAACGGGGAAACTTCAACCGAACTTGAAAACATAAAAGCGCCAGTGTACGTAAAAGCTTCTCATACTTATAATGACTTTTTATTTTTTAGAACTTGCACAAAAAAGCTTTATAAATTTCCTAACATGATGTGCTCAAAACTAGAATTTTTCAAAATTTATGAAGTACTCAAAATACGAGAGAGTTAGCACAGAAATAAATGAAAATATATAGCACAATATTTTCCGGGTTTCTTAGATCAAAATGTTAGAATGAACAAAGCAACTCAGGGTATTATCCTACATTATTTATGCTGTACGAAAAATGCCCTAACAAGATTTCAGCACTTTCATTCTTTAAATTTTCTCATCAACAAATTTTGCCATCTTATTTTTCCTTCAAAAACTCAGAAGCCTTAGAAGTGAATATAAGAAAACTCCTTGTTTCTTTCAGAAGTACATAACTATAATATCCTAGTACATGAGCAATCTTCTGAAAGTGCATTTTCTCTGGGAAAATGCTATCATCTTTTCACACGACATTAATTCGTAAGCAGAATTTCATACGAGATAATAAATGTTGTAGTGAAGAAAAGTATTCGTCAGTTTGCCGCATTACAGTTTGCACTTCCATCTTTACCTCGAGGTGAAATATTTTCCATGCGATGTAAGGAACATTTCCTGAGTTAAGCATGTTTTTGTGTTTGTGGAATGTTTTCCAAATTTATATTTCATGCGCATTTTATGCAAATGGGTAAGTAGTATTATTTGCTGCTTAAGATTTTTCAAAAACATCTAATCTTAAAGTAAACTCTGTTTTGGCCCCATTTGTGTGAAAATAATTTTACTGTTCTAATCCAAGACTTTAGTTAATATTGAAAAAACGCTTACAAGGGGAAAAAGACTATACATAACTTATAAAATAGTACAATATTGCAATTTTAACATATTTAGAAAATACTCAAATAAAATATAGACGAGAAAGAATAAAAACCACATATAAATACAAGATCTAATGCAATATATAATCCAAACATAAAAAGTAAAATGTACTTATATTATACATAATTTACTACCTACAATACCATATAAAATAAATGTAATGTATGATCTGCAGTGTAAATATCAATAATATCTATATAAAATTCATAATCTAATCCAATAACTTCGATACGTAGTCTACAACCAAAAATACTATAAATGCGACCTATACTATACAACTTGTGTATGTTCAGTTATATAGGGAAAATTCAACTAATATTCTAACACCAGTTATTGTTTGCAATAAATGAAATCTAAAACCTATATTTTCAGTATTATACAATATATAAAATCTGCAGATAATTTAATATAAAATAAATGCAATATGCATGTAATGTAATACAATTTACACTCAGGAACATTGGAAATAGCAACCCAAGAAGGAAGCTAAGTACAATCGCAAAACTTTGTAAATAAGTACAGCGTAATGTGATATGCAAGTGATCCAAGTTTTGTGCCAATACGCATGCTCATACACGCCGAGGTGGTGCTACAATCAGGAAGAGGGTGCTATATAAGCCAGTGCAAATTCGAAGATTCAGAAACGTGATGATTGCCCGCCGATTGTAGGAAGACTTTGGAAAGCGAAACATGCCAGGTAAACGTGCTAGAAGACATTTCTCACAGTTAAGCGAGTTTGATAGAGGCCTGATCATCGGGAGGAAAACTGCAGGCTGATCGACGAAGCGTGTTGCTAGCCCGGTGGATCGTTCGGAGTGTGCCGTTAGAAATTGCTGGGAGCAGTGGACACGAGAAGGTACCCACGCGTGGAAAACCGGGTCTGGAGCGACCAGGAAGACCACGAGGAGAGAGGATCGAAGGATCGTGTTGACCGTACAGTGACTCGTTCAACGATACGAGCAAACGTAGGAGTAGCAATTTTTCCAAAAACATTTCCAGACACCTTGCAGAAGCAAATCTTAAATCAAAGCGCCCTTTCCGTGTACTCCTTTTAACACCGGAACATCGGCAACTGCGTCTACAGTGGTGCCGAGCCAGAACAATGAAAAATGTCACAGATTGGCAAAAAGGTTGTGTTTAATGATGAGTCCAGGTTTGTTTTGGGGACAGATGATAACCTCGTACGGGTGTGAATGAGCCCTGTTGAGCAGTACAATTCCCCCCACACTGTTCTACGTCACACTGCCCACACAGCTGGTGTAATGGTCTGGGAGGCCATAGTCTTTGATAGCCGGTCCAGTTTAATCGTGATGCGTGGAACCTTAACGGGCCAACGTTACGTTGATGATATTCTTCGACCCCATGTAGGACCGTTTCTAAATAGTCTCCCAGAAGTAATTTTCCAGCAAAATAATGCTCGTCCGCAAACAGCAGAAGTTGCTCGAGATTTCCTACGTCATTTTCAGACTCTTCCATTGCTGGCCCGCTTCACCGATTTGTCCCCTGTAGAGCACGTATGGGATCAGCTAAAACGGCAGATACCATCGTGTCCCTCTGTACATGATTTATTGTTGGCTGTTCAAGATTTGTGGGCCATCTGCCCCAGGACAACATAAGGCAGTCTAATCAACTCAATGCCGGACCTTGTGGCGGCATGTATTGCAGCTGGAGGTGGTCCAACGCGCAATTGAAGTCACCCAGTATTTGTGTCGGTGCACATCCTGTATTCGTTTAATTGTCATGTTTTTGAGATCAAGTGGATCTTTCTTTGTCATTATGTGTATTAAATTTCCATTCAGTCCGATGCTTTCTTCTTGGGTCACTATTTTCAATGTTCCTGAGTATATATATATACTCAGGAAGCCAAGAATTCTTAAGCCAAGAATTATAAAAATGTGTCCTTACTTATAGCATTTTTGTGACGCTTTTATCAGCATAGGAAAACTAATATTTGCAATTTATCTTATGAAAAAAAAATGTTGGATTTTTTACATAATAGCGATATTAGCTTTACATACTTATGTATTTTGCAGTTGGTAACAATATATTGTTTTTCATTGCCTTACATAAACAATGACTTACAACTTTTCTAATATTTATATTGTAGAAATTAATAAAAGTAGTACTTATGAAAAACTTAAAATTTTATCCTTAACAGATTTCATTAGAAAATTCAAATGAACCAATTTTCATTTATTGTCTTAAAATTTGAAAATTTTTAAAAATAATTTCAAGAACTTGCATATGTATAGTTTTCTTCACTGCCTATTTTACTTAACGATCTTATACAGAAAAATATATAATAATAATCACAACTATCTATATTTTTTTCATATGATAATGTTTTTCCCACTTTTTCAGAATTTCTGCCGAAATTTTTCTTTAATAAATATCAAAGTGGGTGGTACATTTATTTAATCACCATATTCTAATTTTTAATTAAATATTTTCTATTCATTAATTGTTTTATTTATTCCATTAAACAAAAGAGAAACCTTCGGTTTTGGATAATCCAAGATCCGTACATTTCTCTGCAAAATGGTCAATTTAACTTCCTAAAATCGTAAAATTTAAATGTAAAACATATTATACGAAGGGATTTAATGGAAAGCTCAAGATATATTCAAAAAATAATTTTTATTATTGATGCTTTGATATACATTTTCATTTAAAACGCAGCATTAAATTAAATATTTAAAAAAAATACAATGCAAAAAAAAATTACAAATGTAAGGAAACCAAACATAGAAACAAAAGCGCATATTATCTCCGTCAATAAATAAAGGTCTGCACAAAAGCCATGCTTCATCAGCTAAGTATCTTTTAAATTATCAGCAAGCATATAAAATGTATCTTAGATAATTTGAATAAATGTTTAAACAGAATATTTTAATTCATTGAAAAATTTACTAAGCTTTTATGTAACATAATTTCAAAAAAAAAAAGAATACAAATAATAACTCTAAAGCAATTTTTAAACTTTAAATAAGAATATCTGTTAGGATTTGAACATTAACTAAATAATAAACAAGACAATGCTAGTTTTCTTTGTGGGTAACCATATCAAAAGGGCTAAAAAAACGCATTTCAAAACAAATAAATTTATTATAATTTTTTTTAATTAGAAATACAAATGCAATTGACGAATTTGTTAAACTCTGTAGTCAATTTTTTAACAAAAATGTATTCACTTGTTTTATAATTGTGTTTGTTTCTGTGGAAAAATTAGAAAAATAAATCTGCATTTTTAATAAAAATTCATTCATTATTACTTATAACCTTTATAAAAATAGTTGTTTGGTGGGGTGGGAGAACATAATTCTTCCGAACATTTATCGTATTTAATGAGATATTTGAACGGCCTTCAATTTGCACTTTTTAATGAATAATATTTTAAGTTTAAGACAGAGGTCGGTAACCTATGGCACGTGTGCCACATATGTCAAGCGGTAAAATTCTCAGAGGCCCTCCACACTACTCTAAAAATTTGTCAATATTTGAGTGGTTGATAAATTTGTAATGGACCTTATTTAAACAAAGATTTTCAGAATTCAGGAAAATTACAAAATTACGATAATAGCTGATTAATATCTCTATAGATCAATTTACATCTATTTTGTAAATAATTGAGTGTCATTGCTAAAAAGAAATAATCGTTTGACGAGAGAAATTGCACGTACTCTGCTTTCGGTTCTGCATATCTAACAAGGGGAGGGCACGACTAAGGAAATTCATTTGGGATCGATACTTGGTGTAATAGTAGTACTTATTTAAGGTGTTCACCCCTCAAAGCAATTCCACCGAATGGCCAGTCAATTCGGAGAAATCAGCCTTCAAAATTCATGCTTAGCTTTTATACAATTAAATTTAAATTTTCCACAACGAGCTCGTAGCTTGATTGGTAAATCGTCTGCTTTCTATGCGAGTTGTCAGGGTTCGATTCCCCGCGTTCAACTTTTTTCTCGATTTTTTTAATTAAATAAATTTACTTATGAATGGTTTAATAAATATAAAATTAGAGTTTGTGTAATTTTTTTGTATTTGTGGAAGTAAAAAAAAAAAAAATATGTATTTTTTTTTTACTTTTTAGTAAAATTATTGTTATTTAAAAATTTTTAAAATTATTATAATATAAAAATATTTAAAATTGTTATTGATTAAAAATATTTAAAATTATTATTAATTAAAAAGTAAATTAATAAGTATATATTTAAATTATCTAATTAATTACATTTATTATAGTTAATCAATTACATAATTTATAATTGATTAATTACTGTTTTAATTAAATAATTAATCAATATTTATATTTACTTAATTAATTACCATTTTTAATTAAATAGTTATTATTAAGCATTAGTATTAATAAGAAACGTCATTAAGTTATTATTAAAGTATGTAGAGTATGTAGTTTATAGTATGTAGTATGTAGTTTAAGTATGTAGATTTAATGTAGCTGATAAAAAGATTTTTTTTTTCTTTATAACTCCCCGTAACACTCTTGAGGATCGATTTTTGAAAATACCTCCCTAAGCTGATGTCTGCTCAGCAAAAGTAACACATTGTTAAATGTTTTGTGTAATGAACGTTTAAAATAGTGTAAATAATTTATATCTGAAAGTTTAATATATATATATTATTTCCTGTTGTATTTATTATATGTTAAAATTGTAATATTCGCAAGCAACGCCGTTTCTTAAATTATAATGGCGATTAAATGAAAAACATAGCGAAATCTTAACGATAGAGTCAAGTTGGCAAATGTCTAGCTACTTTCATAGCTCGAGCTTTATTAGAGCTTTGTAAGACCGCCGTGTAGGGAATCGATGCACGCTAATAATTTATCCACCGCATTATGATTTACTGCAGTTTTTTTCATACAATATTTTTTTTGGATCACTACATTGAAAATTCAGGAATATACATAGTCAAAATACTCCAATTTGGGAAATTTAATCCATTAGAGCTAATAAATTAACTAAAGATAATCCATTGTAAAATTAATTACATACACTGTTCACTTAAAATAAATAGTCAAATAGTTTTCTAAGGACTTCATTAATATACAAAAACAAAATACATTTAAATTTTGACATAAACTATTTTTTCGGGACAAAAATAATAATCTTTGCAATCCGTTGAAAATGCCGTTAGCTGAAAACGCATTTATGTTGCAAAATCGTTCGCCTTCCTCGCTAAAATACTCATCATAGGAACCTTGCTGCCATATATCTGGGAAGATTGGATTTCAAAGAATATTCGTACTAAGTATTGGTAGAATATTCCTTCTAAGTTGGTGTGGTGAGGTAGTTTGAGAAGGGGGTGCCAGCTAAGGTGTCGTCCACGTCACTTGACCATGGTTCAAAATTACGTGGTCCGTCACCAAAAGCCCTCGTGTAGCTGAACAGTGCGACGTTAATATTCAGTCACTCCAAAAAATACAGTACAGTAGTTCTAATTATTTTTATAATTAAAAATACAATATCTACTTATTCAATTAAAATTATAGCGTTATAATTTCCTACTAACCACAAGCACATTTTATATAATTTTTCCAAATGATGTAGTGTGAAAGAGAAAGTTTTTACTTTAATGAAATGATAGAATGGATTAATGAATTTTTTAGAATAGATAAAAGTATTTATTATGAAAAAAGATCAACTTCTTACTACCAAATGCGCATAATAAAATCATACAAAAACATTCAAATAAAGAGAGATTTATAACAGCCTCTCCCTTCAAAACTTTTTTTATTCTGAAATAAAAAAAAAATATTGGGATTATGCTGATCACAGGAATTAATTAGAAGCGAGCACATTGCGTAGTAAAAAAATAGGGTTTCTTCACAAACAAAAGATTGATATATGCTGTCGTGGGCTTTTTGTAGCTCTCGCAAGAATTGCTTGCAGATGGCAGAATTTTTTCCTACTTACTTTCCTACAAATATCGTTATATTTTGGACATTTCACACAATATCTTTATAAATTATATCCTATGCTATACATTATAGCCTATGTGTTATTCTGATGTATAAACTATATTACTGTAAAGTTTCATTAAAATCCATTCCGTTGTTTTTGCGGGAAATACGGCCAGACATCCTCACAAACTTTTACATTTATAATATATATCTAGATGTATTGTTAAAATATTATTAATTTATTATTAAAATATTATTAAATTATAAAAAATTACTAATTTATTATAAAAAATTATTAATTTATTATTAAAATATTATTGTATTACTATTAAAAATATTATTAATTTATTATTAAAATATTATTACATTATTATTAAAATATTATTAATTTAATATTAAAATGATATTAGTTTATTATTAAAAATAATATTAATTTTAATTAAAAGAATATTATTTTATTATTAAAACTATAATTAAATTATTATTAAAATTATTATTAATTTAATATTAAAATTTTATTAGTTTATTATTAATATTATTATTAATTTATTATTAAAATTATTCTTAATTAATTATTAAAATTATTAATTAATTACTAACATTATTGTTTACTATTAAACTTATGATTTATTATTGAAATTACTATTAATTTAATATAGAAATTATTTAAATAAATTTATTAAATTTATTTAACTAAATTAAGTAAAAGTATTTAACTAAATTTATTAAAATTATGTAAATAAACTTTTTGAAAATGATTTATTAAAAATTTATAAAATTATAAAATAATTAAATTAATAATATATAAAAATACATTTTTTATTCTATTAATTACAAATTAATTAATTTATTAATAATAATAATAATATAATGATAATAATATTTTTTATATTATATATATAAAATTTTATTTATAGTATATTGTATTTGACATTATAAAATTATTTGTCAATATTTTTTTTTAAGTTAACATTGAATATTTACTCTCTATATTTTAATTTAAAGATTATTTATTAAAATAAAAATATATTTATATGTAAAATTTAATATAATTATTTATATAATTACATTATTTTTTTTTTACTTTAAAAATACAAAATTATTACATAAAATATCATTTACTATTTAATAAGTTTTTCATAAATAAATTTATTTAATTTTAAAAAAAATAATTAAGTGAATTGAAGAAAATAAGTTGATCACGTGGAATCGAACCCTTACCTCGCGCAGAGTAAGCAGACGATTTACTGATCCGGCAACGAAATCGTTGCGGGAAATTTAAATTTAATTGTGTAAAAATTAACATGAATTTCGAAGGCTGGTTTCTCCGAATTGACTGGCCATTAGGCGGAATTACATTGAGGGTTTAACATCCTAAAGGAGTACTACTATTACACCGTCTCGATCCCAAATGAATTTACTTATTCGTGCCCTCTCCTTGTAAGCAAAAAAAAAATATTTCCCCATGTGAAATATATTTCGAGAACGCAAATAAATTGCTTAACAACTAACTGAATGTTACGAAACGTGTCACAAATTTTATCCGTGTTTTTTTTATATGAAAATAGAGCGATGGCAGCACTAGCTTTTCATTAAGTTTTTTATTTATGTTTTTTATTTAACTTAAGAACACTAAAGAGGATAAATAGATAGTTTTTTTGAAATAAATAAAGTATATAATACATAAATAAAATTATCAAACTGAACAAAATAAAAAAAAGGAAAATGTACAATTGAAAATTTTTGAAGAGTAGCATTCTTAAGTATATAGATTTTTTATGAAAATATGTAAGGATTATATATATATATATATATATGTGTGTGTGTGTGTGTGTGTGTACGTATGTAGTGAAATCATAATTTAATAATTTAATTTTTCTAAGTATTAAAATAAGTAACTGAAGAAAAAAGATATATATCCTGACTGCGTATCTAAATATAATTACCACAGTTAATTTTAAAATATTAAATGCGAAAGAATTTATAGAATTATCGGATAAACATTTTGAAAGGTATATAGACTGATTTATGAATACTTGATTTGTAGATTTCTTTAACCTAAATTTAGTTTTGTTTCATGAAAACTATGGAACATTATAGATTTTAGTCAAATTATTTGGGGTTCTTTTTTTAAATTCTTTTTTTTATGTGGAAGAATTTACCATTTTTCATAGGTCATTCTGTAATTATTCAGCAATTTATACCTCTGGAAATAATTTTTCAAGCTCTGTAGAAGAATCTATGCTAATGAATTAAGCATAAACTTTTAGCAGTGCAAATCAGAAAATTGTAGATTTGACAAAACTCTAATGCTTCGTAAAACATGTTTATTCAATGGTAAACGAGAATCTGTACTGTAATCTGCACTTATCTGTAATCCATACGCCGTTAACTATTTAATCTTGAAATATCACCTTTAATATAAGTTAGAGGAACTAATTAAAAGAACGGTAGATATTGAAGCCTTTGAGAAGTTGTTGAAGCAAATGCACAAGGGTCTTCATCAGGGAAAATTTGATAAGTATAATTTTACCAATTCGACCTCAATGAAATTGATAGGATATCATTGACAAATGTATGGAAAACGCATTTGAGAGTGAAACTTGGATCTTTCTAAATGTTAAATGATAATCCATATCTGTGAAAATGCTTACGACTTTCAATGAGTTTGTACTCAATCGCAGTAAATTCGCATAATAAAATCTTTGAGAAATATGGATAAATAACTTTTCTATAAATGAAATTAAAACAACTGTATAGAGTTTGAAAATTTTATGAGACATTTTACAGTTTACTATTTTCTTAGAATATAATCACGTTTATAATATTATTCCTTATGTTTTTCTAGATAGCTTGGAATGAAACTGTTGTTATAAAAAGTTTCGTGTTTTTATTTATCTATGCGGCTGACCATTAAATTGCAACACCATGAACGAGAGATCATACACATATTGAACTAGCATGGAATAATGAATATGCTGAGTTTTTCAACAGATTAATCCGAAGTACAATGTAGTGGCGAATGAGCATCTAAGTATAAAAGGAAAATTACGCTGTAAGGTTTTGATGAATTCTGATAAGGAAAATATAGCGTTAAGTCTTGTGTAAGAAGGAAAAACACTACCAGAAATTGTCGAAAGCCGCAGGAGTGTTGCCTATAGAGTGTGTTTTTGTGTAATACGATATTCTTCATTTATTGTTTGAAATCCAAAGACTGTCCCGTGTATATGTATTTAATGAATTCAGGGTGGAATAATGGAATGAGTGCCAAGAACATCAACGGCTTTCCAATACTATCAACAGAGAAGACGTACATGTTGTTTGGCCAGCATTATATGAATGTACAGCCACATCGAAAGATTGTGATGAGTGTATAAAATCAGTGTGTTCAGTTGGTTCATACAGAATGCTGGAGAGAATCTGAAATGCTTTCACTCTTAACTCCAGAGAAGACAGGCATTTTGTCAGGTCAACCCTTCAGAATCGTGACTCATCATGGATCTTCATCAGTGCACATCATGAATCAGATCATATCATAGATCTTGAGTTGCTTGTTTAAACCAACAAATATATGCATTGAAAATTTATTGACATCTATGACTCCACGGGCTGCCTTCATGGCTTCAAAGCTTTTCTTGAATCCGTAACATGCAAATGCGGGGTGCTAATAGTGTGCTATGACATACAACCTCCTAGTAACATTGAAGATCAACCATGTATAAGAGATGATGCACATTTAATCTGTCAAGACTTAAGATATTCCCAATGCCATAGTGTGGATATTTCAGAAAAGACGAGAAATTTTATTTTTGTTGCATTTTTAATTAAATTGTATGAACACCTAATCAATACAACAATTAAAAGCCAATAGTATTTAAAACGTTACACTTTTATTTCCTATTTTAATTTCTCAAACATCACAATAAATGTGCTTGAAAATTTGCTTTTTTACTAATGTGGAAAAGTGATTTGAGCACATTCATACGATTAAAACTTAATTAAAATCATTTTTTTCTTCAAAATGAAATTATTTGGCAAATTTAAGGGTGGGACCGAGGGGATCTGCAAAATAATATATTTCTTAAAGCACACAATTTTAATATATAATATTAAAAAATAAAATTACTAATCATTCCTACACTTTCAAACTTAAAATATATTGTTAAGCAAATTAGAAAAAATAAATTAATATTTATGTCTTGATTTAATGCATTTTTTTCATTAGCAAATAACAGTTTATGAGGTGAAATTTCGAAATTAGACAATTTATGTTACTGTAAAGAATGAATATTACTAATTTTATTTTCTTGGGATGCAACGTAGATCTACCTCCTCGTGGTGCAGCCTGGTAACGCTATGCGATTAAGTGATTTACAATTCTGGCGTTGCCGAGTTTCATCTGCCAATTTGACACGACTGTCTCCTCAAACATTTTCATCCAGTTCATATTGCAAATACCCTTTTTTTTGCACGTTCTGCCATTTTCCGAAGAACATGACTGCTGACCACATTTGCCGTTGCACAGATATAGAGGGTTCCTCTTTGAGCTAACTTTATTGGTAAGCTAGGGACTTATTGTGTTCATACACTTTTCTCGCCCTGTTTTTTCCTACTTTGTTTATGTTTTATTTCTAACCCCTTGTGTTGTGTGGTCTTTTGCAACCCTGACCATTAGAAATAAAAAATGATATTTACCTTATTATGTTTATCTGTAATTATATTTTAAATAACAATATTTTATGTGTATGCATACACGCGCACGCACGTGCACACAAACGTATGTGTGTGTATTTAATATACATATATATATATATATATATATATATATATATATATATATATATATAGTCTTATTCTTAACAAACAAGAGATAAACATGCAAGAATCACATACGAAAAACACATATACAGTAGTAAAATGACACAATGAAGGACACATGAGCAACCGAGATTAAAATTATAAAATAATAAAATAATTTAGATAAAACCTGAGAGTAAAAAAAAACATAAGTAACCAAAAAGGAACACACACACACACACACACATATATATATATATATATATATATATATATATATCGTTATCAACCTCTTATAAACTTTTGTATTAAATATGATTATTCTTTATTTCTATGTATAGCGGTATAACTATTATCTGTTATTCATTATCTTGAGAACCCACTAGTTTTGTATCTCTGATTTTGCCTAGAAAGTAACTACATACTTTGCCTCAAATTTTGCGACATGTTGAATTCAAACATTTATTATTGACTAAAAAAGCCGATACTAAAATTCAGAAAAGTACTGTCTTGACTAATCAAATATTCAGGTTATTTTTATTGTGGTTAGATGAGGGAAATTTACACATAGATATTTATTGTTATTTCAGAAATAAGAGTTACTTATTTTACGAATCAAGAAATAATAAATTTTTCAGCTAACTATGCAAAAAAACATTAGTTCAATTCAAAACTGATATTTTTTTTCAAAATTAATCTTGAATAATTTTGAGATTGAGAACTAAAATCACTTAGAACAATATTTATTCAAATAGATGTACCACAAATATATATCCCAAGAAGCGAGTAAATTTATCTACATGAAACAGATGTAGAATAAACATGTGAATTTTTCTATTGTTATATGAACTTGTTTCAATTCAAGGACTTTTATTACCTCGCTTGGCGAGTCTTTCACATTTTATAGGAATCACAACAGCAATGTGGCAACTTTTCTTCATCAAGACATATCCGTCATCTGCAGTGCAACTCATTTAAACTAATGTTGTGCGAAAATAACAATACGATGAAATGGTGATAATGCTTGTTTTAAACTTTTTAATAACTTTGCTACTTTTTTTTAACAAAATGAAAATTCATAATCCATATTCTTAACATGAGTTTAAAACTGCGTATATTTCCTATTTAAATAGAAGTAAAAAATGTGTATACATTAAGTTTTGGCGAAGTTCATATTTTTTTCCATATTTCCATTGTTATGTTTAGATATATGTAATGAAAATTAATAATATATATTATATAAAATTTATCAGGTTGAGCTGTCGATGTATAGACTTAAAGGAAAATACTTGTAAAACTACCACTAACTGTACTGTGCATGCGTACGAGTGTTCTCAGTGTTTTAAGAGGCTGATAGTTGTTAGACGTACTACGACGATGAAAAAGAGACGACGCCATGAGGTAAAGGTTTAATGAAAGAAGATAACGTCTTGTGTTTGTTATAAGACGATTGATAAATACATTACAGCCGTAAAACTCTGTATTGTAAATTATGTAAACAGTTATGAACAATTTATTCTTTATATTCAATAATAGACAACTGTTATGCCATCACTGTGAACACATAGCACTCCTCTTATACACGCATGACCATAAATTAAGGATAATTGAGAATCACACAGAAAAATGAACTCTAAAAAATTTTCACTTCTAGAATTATCACACATATCTTGAAGAAGAACATGCAAATTACAGGAAACCAGCAGATGGTGCAGAGAGTACGTCACAATGACGAGTGTGTAAGAGAAATGTATATAAGGAATGGTGGCAAAGAAGTAAAATTGTTCACAAGCGCTTTAAAAGCCTTTCAGTGCAATGACCGCATAGTTATGGCACAAAGGACACATTTAAAGGATTTTTTTACGTGGTAAAATTATTGGACAGCTGGAATGTGGTTGTATCCAGCTGTAAGTATCCGAGGAAATCGGAATCGCCCAGAGTGTCATCCCCAGGCTTTAGCAACGATTCCAAGATGATGGTAATGTGAGTAGATGCTACAGCACAGGTCACCCCCGTGTTACAACGCCAAATGAGGACCGGTATATTTATCAGTTACTGCCAAAAGAAACAGACAGAGCACAGCATCAGATCTGTCTCGTCAGCTCTCTTCAGCTACATGTACGACAGTTTCAAGGCAGACCGTGTACAGATGCTTAGGGTACATTGGTCTATATGCTCGTAGACCTGTCAGATGTGTTCCACTTACAGCAACTCGTTGTCGCCTGCGATTAACCTGGAGTAGAGATCATGCATTGTGGACACCAAAACATTGGACTTGTGTGATGTTTTCCGATGATAAGAGGTTTAGTTTGCAGTCTGATTATCTCCGGACTTTAATATGGAGAGTGCCAGGTACCCGTTACCACCATTGAACGACACCGTTATGGTGGTGCAGGATGGCTCGTTTGGGGAAGCAACATTCTTGGTTCCAGATTTGACTTGCATGTTCAGAGTGTAACGATGACAGGCCACATCTGTCGGGATGTAATTCTGGAACAACATGTACGTTTGTTTCGGGGCGCCATGGGTGCTGAATTTCTGTATATGGATGACAGCGCCCGTCCTCACCGTGCAAACATTGTGGACGAATGGCTTCAATCGGACGATATCACCCGTATAGATTGGCCAGAATACTCACCGGACTTAAATTCAATAGAGCATGTGTGTGATGTGCTTGGCCGACGAATTGCAGCCCGTCAAACCCCTCCCACCAATCTACCGGAACTTTGGAGGACATTGCTTGATGAGTAGTGTAATATTCCTAAGATCAGATTGATAATTTGATACTCAGCATGCCTAGGCGTTTTAAGGCCTGTATTGCATCGTCCGGAAGACATACTCCGTATTAACCATCATACTAACGGTGTTATACTATTTTTTGTAAATAGGTTCTTTTTTGAAATTTGTTTAGGGAGTATATAAAAATCGCAATTTTTATTAGTTATGTCAGACATATAGCATCTTTTTTGCTCTTTTCCTTTTTGTTTAATAAATAGACTTTACAAATAAGTCAAATTTGCTTTGCTTCTGTCTCTTTCTTTGCCTGAACTTCATTATTCTTAATTTATGGACATGAGTATATATATATATATATATATATGTATATATATATATATATATATATATATATATATATATATATGTATATATATATATATATATGTGTGTGTGTGTATGTGTACATGCATGCATATATGTGTGTGTGCATTAAGATTTTTAATTACTAACTATTTCTGTATAAAATTTTTATCCCGCTAAGATAAGTCAGTGTCATCTTTGCTCTCAATTTTATAATGTCATCAATCATGAGCAAAAATTGATGCCGAACGTGACAGTAAGACAAAATGCTAACTGACTTCTTTCGAAACCATTATGAATAAAATTTTTTATGTTAGGTGTGATTAAAATTAGAATAAAAACAATCCAAATTCAACTATGAAAGCATTACGCATTTTTTAGAAATTCTTCCTAGAATGGAATGTACCCTATTTCTAGTTGGTTTTTTTAAATGATTAGAATTTTGTACTTAATAACCTCTCAATATTGAATGAGTAATGAATGTTTATAGTGATAATTGCATGGTTAATTAAATAAACAGTCAATGCATTATGTAGGTTCATGGTATAATTTGAAATGAGAAGTCCGTTTTCGCTAGTATAAAATATAATACTAAATTATGCGCAATTTTAAGAATTTATTTGTCTTGCGATTATTTAAAAATAGGTTTTGTTATTTTGATCTCCAGTTATGATCAAACAACTTCAAAGTAACATTAAGGAATGTATACAGATATTTCTATTTTGAAAAATCCATCTTGTGCTTTTGTAATTTTTTTCTAAATGTAATCACTCACATAAAACGACATTAAACATTATTTCAAGTTTGTCACGCATCTAAGTTTAATTTCCTTTAAAAAGAATAGTTTAGTTTGAGAAATCCCTAGAAAAGTCAGCATTCAATCTTTAAATAATTACATTTCGTCTGACTACTCGATTTTAGACTAGTACTTTGCTTTCCTACGTAATATATATTTTTGGGGGCTTACAATTTCCCAAGGAAAATATGCAATGCAGATTACATTAAATGTAGTGAAACAAAATTTCGAAAAGTAATATATTTTAAAAGTTAGAAATTACTTTTTATACTGGAGAAATATTGGAATTTTGTTGTTGGGGAAGTTCAATTTTAACAGTACTAAAAGTAATTTATATGCAAATCATGATAAATGTTTATGCAACACTCATCTAATATAACTAACGGAATTAAAGAAATAAGAGTGTTCCTTAAAAACTAAATTGGAAAATAATTGAATGTATTTTAGGTCATACAATTTTTTTAAATAAATATTTTTAAGGAATATTTATATAGAATTAATTTCATATATATATAGTTCAAAGATTTTGACAAAGATATTTACTGTCACGTAGTCCACGCTCTCTTTCATGAGCTCAGGTATAACATTTTCTATTAGTAATGATTTATCCAGCATAGATGAAAAATAAAATAAAATTAATAAATCTAAAAGACACATCTGAAACACGAACTTTTTTAAGCATTCATGGATCTAACGATATATACAATAAAAACAAATAATAGTATTCGATTTTAAATTCTAAAATACATTTTTAGCTGAATTAATGTATATAGTTTTAGGTTAAAATTGCGATGATTTCTGAAATTGTATTTAAGGTATTTTAAATGCATGGCGAATGCAATAAGCCGTAATGTTTCGATTGAATTAATAATTGATTAATATTTTTTTTAATATCTAAGTTTCACATTATAATTAAAGTATTTTATCTACCTCTCATATTAATCTCTCATAGCATCATAGAAGATTTATTTAAGTTCAAATAAAATATTTCTGTAAAATTGGAAAATAAGTTTCAAATTGCTTAAATGATAAGAAAAAGTTAAATAATAACTTTTAACACATACTAACAGTTGAAGATTTGATAATACTTTGCTTTTATATCTAAACTAGACATTCCTCGCCCGCTTTGGTGTGTATTTCGTGATGGTTTATGAATATATATGTGCATATATGAATATATATATATATATATATATATATATATATATATATATATATATACATATATATATGAATATATATATATATATATATATATATATATATATATATATATATATATATATATATATATAAATATATATATATATATATATATATATATACATATATATGTATATAAATATATATATATATATATATATATATATATATATATATATATATATATATATATATATATATATGTGTAGTATTGATATCTTAGCATTAAGAGGTCGATTGTATTGAAAAATATTCTTATAATTCTTGATTGACAAATCTTCAAAAGAGTAATTTCTAAAATTAAAGTAGAATTATTGTTTACTCTCCTCCAAATAAATGTAGCACAGTTAGATTGGGAAGCTTTACTTCAAACAGCATGCGCTCCTCATGTTGCGTCGTCTGATTATACTCTGTTCATATCACTGCAAAACTTACTTAATGGTAATAAATTATGAAGCTGCTCAAATGGCAGTAGAAGAATCTCCTGGGAGTTAGATAAGATGCCAGAATGCTGGCAGATAGTTGTAACTAACAAAGGATATTACATTTTATAATAACTTTGAAATAAAATGTGAACAAAAAGTATGTACAGTACTTTTTCCCTTACATCTATATATATATATATAAGGCGCATTTGTTGTCTGTTTGTCTGTTCCCTCATAACTCAAGGTCCAGACAACCAAATAAAGTGAAATTTAATACACGTACACAAAATTACACGAAGAAGGTTCTTAAATAGGTTTGGCGTTCATAATTCTATCAGATTTTTTAAAAATTTAATTTTTAAGTGATTTTCCAGTATTATGACGTCACGTTTCTCACTAAGTGAAAAATTTATACTTTATACGCAGTTTTTCAAGATTATTACATATTTTTACTATAGCTATGTTTATCGGTTGGAATATTAATTGAATTTTTCTATTCCTCGATAGTTAATTAGGATTACTTTTCAAAGAAATCGATTTTTTAAGGATAATTCTTTTAACATCTAAAATTTTGTTTTGTTGTTTTGGCAATTATAGGTATTATCGCGGGATGTTTATGTGTGTAATTTTCCTTATACAACTTACATTTTCAATATTTTCTCGGATTATAATTTTGACAAACTAAAACTTCTTATTGATAAGGGTATTTCAGTTCTTATTACTGCAATTAACGCAAGTATAGTATTTCCGTTTTCGTTATCTGTTTTAGATAGTATGAAATTAATAATATTTAGCAATTTCATGTGTCTGTATTTTAACCTTTGGCTTCAGTGCACAAAATTGCCTTGCAGAAAATCACACTTGGGTAATCACACATACATACTGCTCAAACTGAAGCAGTGTTGATAGTAATTAGATATCATACTGGAATAGGCATCAGAGAATGAGCAAAACAGACAAATGGCTTAAATACCTGTTGAGGAAGCAGGTAGCCGTAAGATAAATTATTTTTTGAACTTATGTACTATCGTAACAATCGCCAACGTTCAAAATAACTTGCCAAGTTGGAAACCCCAATTTCGTATGTCATATATATGCTGAATTGTGAGTCATATGCTTCGTTTCATATAATGTCGCCAATAGGTTGCGGTTATATGTAAGTACGTTATTTTTTCAAATTATGCTTTTGCATTGATAAAGTTAATTCAGTTCTTTTTATATCAGTTAATGTTAGTATTGTACTTCATTTTTGAATTTATTTTTATGCACGGGATATATATACTTTGGATAATTTTTTTATTTAGTACTTACGTATTATTGAACAATCGCCAACGTTCAAGACAACTCACCACTTTGGCAATCCCAACTTTGTATGCATTGAATTGGCAATCATTTGCTTCATTTTATATAATGTCACCAATAGGTTGTGATAATGCATAAGTCCAGTGGTGTAACGGAGAACACTTAGCCCCCCTGCAAAGTCAGGTTTTGGGCCCCCAAGTTGGATTTTACAAAGGGTAGGCACTTGGCGATAGTCAGGCTTTGGGCCCTCTAGAGCCCTGGGCCCCCCGCGATGCGGAGGCGTACGTTACGCTATTGCATAAGTCCCTCTAATTCTTTACATTACTATAACATTAGACTGGCCGCAACAAACCAATTTGGCGTGATTTCAAAATCATGCCAAAAGTGAGTGTGTTGAGGAAGCAGGTAATCGTAAGATAAATTATTTTTGGCACTTATGTACTATCCTAACAATCGCCAACGTTCAAAATAACGTGCCAAGTTGGAAACCCCAATTTCGTATGTCATATATATGCTGAATTGTGAGTCATATGCTTCGTTTCATATAATGTCGCCAATAGGTTGCGGTTATATGTAAGTACGTTATTTTTTCAAATTATGCTTTTGCATTGATAAAGTTAATTCAGTTCTTTTTATGTCAGTTAATGTTAGTATTGTACTTCCTTTTTCAATTAATTTTGATATGCTCGGGATATATATACTTTGGATATTTTTTTTTTATTTAGTACTTACGTATTATTGCACAATCACCAACTTTCAAGACAACTCGCCACATCGGCAATCCCATTTTTGTATGCATTGAATTGGCAATCATGTGCTTCATTTTGTATAATGTCACCAATAGGTTGCGATAACAAGTAAGTACCTTTAATTCTGTACATTACTAAAACATTAGACTGGCCGCAACATACCAATTTGTCGTGATTTCAAAATCATGCCAAAAATGAGTAGCTTACCAATATGAAATTAATATTATGAGTATTATCTTAGCGTGCTTTATCTTTCCCTCCAGTAATTCTTAACTAATTCAATATATAATTTTTTTTATATTTTAGTACTTAAAAATTTTTTTTGGCGATTATGTACTGCAAATATTTTTTTACACATTGCGATGTCTTTGGCAAAAATAATCAGTGCTATTTTTCTTAAATATGTTTTTTTATCTGTTTTTGACAATTTTTTAAATGTTGTTTGATGTTTGTCTAAAATGCAAATAGCAAAATAAATATTTTACAATATATATATTGTGTTTGTACAAAATGTTTATACTGATTTTTTCAAAATATTTAGCCTTCTTTTGTTCTTTATATCTTTTTAAGATTTAATTTTATGTTATAACTAGCTATACCCAGCTAAATGTTGCTGAGGAGTATGGGTCAACGTGACCTGCCCGTACTATGCCCATAAAGTATGTCATGAGGTTTACAAAAGTAATAATACACAAGAATTCAAACAAATCTATAGCTATATACATATAAGACGCATTTGTTGTCTGTCAGAATAAACTTTTTCTTTCACACTACATCATTTGGACAAATTTTCAAAATTTGTTTGTGTGGTTAGTAGTTAATTATAATTGAATTATATTTAATTGGATTAATTATATTTAATTGAATCGGCAGATATTGCATTTTTAAGTATAAAATTTATTATAACTACTGTACTGTACTTTTTTGAGTGAGTGAATATTAACGTCGCACTGTTCAGCTACACGAGGGCTTTTGGAGACCGACCACGCAATCTTGAACCATGGTCAAGTGACGAGGACGACACCTGAGCTGGCATCCCCTTCTCCTAACTACCATGCCACACCAATTTAGCAGGAATATTCTACCAATATTTATCTGGAATATTCTTTGAAATCCACTCTTCCAAGATATGTGACAGCACGGGTTCTATGATGAGTATTTTAGCGGGGAAGGCGAATAGTTTTGTAGCAGATATTGCGTTTTCAGCTGACGGCGTTTTCAGAGGATTGCAAAGATTATCATTTTTGTCCCAAAAAATAGTTAATGTCAAAATTTTAAGTGTCTTATGTTTTTGTATGTTTATGCAGACCTTAGAAAACGATTTGACTATTTATTTTAAGTGAATGGTGTATATAATTAATTTTACAGTGGAATATATTTAATTAATTTATTAGCTCTAACGGATTAAATTTCCCTAAGTGGAGTATTTTAATTATGTATGTCCCTTAATTTTCAATGTAGTGACCTAAAACAATATTGCATGAAAAAAATTCCAGTAAATCATAATGCGGTAGATAAAGCATTAACGTGCATCCCTCCCCTACACGGCGGGTCTTACAAAGCTCTAATAAAACTTGAGCTATGAAAGTAGCTAGACATTTGCCAACTTGACTCTATCATCAACATTTCGCTATGTGTTTCATTGAATCGCCATTGCTACTTAAGAAACGGCGTTGCTTGCGAATATTACAATTTTAACATAAAATAAATTCGATAGAAAGTAATATTAATGTATGGCACTTTCAGATATAAATTATTTACAATATTTTAAGCGTCACAAAACTTTTAACAATGTGTTACTTTTGTTGAGCAGAGATCAGCCTTAGGGAGGTATTTTTAAAAATCGACCCGAGTTATAAATATAAAAAAAAAATATCCTTTTTATCAGCTATTAGATCTACAGACTTAAAATTTAACGAAGTTATTTTTTCTCTCTTTTTTTTCTTCAGCTGAGATATGCGAAAATCTTTTTTTGTTTAATTTGCAATTCACTTAAAATGAACTCATTAAAAACTTATTTATCCTTCAATCTGTTTTGTTTAATTTTTCAGTTCACCCGTCCGAAGAACGGGTATATCAGCTAGTCCAATATAAAAATATATCTAAATATCTTTAAAATCACTATATTTAGAGAGTTATTTTATAAGAGAGCCAATGAAAGCATGTCACTATTAAAAAAGATTAATCATAACATGCATGAAAAAATAATAATTAAAGCAAGGTAAAAATTAAAAAAAAACGTATTAGAAGAAAGTTAAACATCTGTTTGATTTTAAGTAAGAATTTACTTTTTGACTCTTAAGGCTCCATTTTTAATTTTTATTTGTTTCTTTCTTGCTTCCTTTTACATAATTAGTTCCTTGTTTTCTTTTACATTATTAGTACCTTGTTTTCTTTTACACAATTAGTTCCTTGTTTTGATGCACACACACACACATGTTTGAGTATGGATTTTATAATTAATTTGTTTTATATTTATACATGTATATATAGTAATTACTGCTCATAGTTTTCCAAATTACTCTTATTTAACTTTTATCTCTTGAATCTTCCTTATCTTCAAGTGTCCCAGCTACCTAAACCTGTTCTTAAATTAATTTGAAATTTAAGGCATTATCTTCTAGAAAATTATATTTTTCTGTATTTTAAATTATCCAAAGACAGAAGTTATGTGAGTAATTTTTTGCACTCCATTCAAATGTAATTACTGCATAGTTAACCCTGTGATGAAGAGAGAATGTGAGTAACAAGTCTTTAAACAAAGTAATTCAAATATTTTTTTTATTAAATATAAAGTGAAGGGTTCCTTTGTTTCATTTGTTGAGGATATGCATGCGAAAATTAATTAAAACTTTTCTTATTCCCTTCAATCAATGAGTAAGAATAAATTAAATTAAACTCCAAAGTTTCAGAAAAAAAATATTAAAAATAGATTGCTAGAATGATAGAAATATGAAATGATTGACTTTAACAACAGTTATTAAACCATCGAGAGAGAGAGAGAGAGAGAGAGAAATTTCTGTATGCTCATTTTTTATATATTTCTTTTTGGGAAATTATTAGATCAATAGCATTCCTTTAATACATGCCTTGTTGAATTTTATTGAAATTTGATGTGCCTCACTCGTGAAAATTAAATGCTGGTTCTAATGCTTGTTATGAATGTGACCCTATAATTCAATGTATTTGCATTTTACATATGTTTCCCTTGATTTTATTCATTTCAGATTATTTTTTGGATAAATAGAAATTAAGACCCAAAGCCCTAAAAATGGATGAAGGAACTCTAAAATAGAAATGCAAAATTATATAAAATATTCTAAACACTTCAATTCTCAGTTCTAATATACTCAGATAAATAGTGTCCTAAAATACCTTAAAAACAGAATAATTTCCGTAAAAAAATAAAGTCTGTTAAATAATTGAAATAAAAATATAATCGGGGCATCTGTTTCGGGTTACTTAACAGGTAATACTATCAGGAACATGAAGGAGCTTTTAAAAGAAATAATTAAGTATAAATATTATTTAAATTTTGCAACTTAATACATTAATTTGAATTAAGGATTTAAATTCTATAATGGAATTCATAATTCTAGTGGCCTAAAAAGGAAAATGAAATTGTTTCCATATGCCCCCTATATACACTGAACGACATCTGTATTATTAGTATTGTATATCATTGTATAAATGAGGTTTTGCTAAATAGTGTTGTTACTAAAGTGCTGTTAAAAAAGCTGAGTTTCTAGGACAATAGTATGCGTGAGTGAATAGAGATAAAGATGATATGGATAGGTAGAATATGGATAGATAAAGAGGATGTCAGATGTGCATGGACATGTGTTCACGAAACTACCATATTTGAGAACAGTTTAAGGCAGTGTTTCTCAAACTTTCAATACTGGAGCCCCCCTTTTCGATCACAATTTTTATAACGCCCCCCTCCTTATACATTAATAATGTACTGAATACAATAAAAATGCACTTTGATTCTAAAGCTACAATAGGCGATCTTAATTATAAATCCTACAAATTAGTAACATAAGTATTACATTTTGTATAGTACATTTAATCAAAAAAATAAATAAAATAATAGGATAATTATTATGTGTCATTTTTCCTTTCTCTAATTTTTAAATTGAACATATTGCAAAATGCGGTGGCTGCTTAGAAAACAAAATATAGATATTAGCTAAAAATAGAAAAATAACTCAGAGGGTCAATTTCTAATCATAGGCATTCCTTATAAAAATTTTGCAAGACAAGCCCATGGAAGTCGTTAATACTTATTAAACTTGTTCTTAGTTTAGTATTAATTAATTAGTTATAAAATACTCTGTGCAGCACTGATGCATTAAAAGTATACCGGCTGAAGTGCCCGCTCTTTGCACGAGATCATTTGTGAGAAAATAAAGCATTATTGATATAATAGCTGAATTGTAAGGAGAGCAAAGCCAAATGCTCGACAATGTTTACAAAAAAGTAAAATGATCTTTTTAAAATGATTGTGTAAACTTGTGGGTTCTTTTATGATCGTGTTCGCATTGTGAATTGAAAATAATTGCAGACAGGGTTTTGTCCCACTGTTTATTCCACACCTTCTATGAGACATTTCTTAAAATAAAGAATATATTGAGATGTTACAAGATTACGATACATCGTTCTGCCGTCACTACTTTTCACAACCCCCGTTTTCTTCGCCACCCTCTCTCCCTCTGTCCCCCGTTCCGACCTTTTCTCCCCTGTCGTTGCCAGATCCTTCTCTTTATATCGTCTCTCGTTCGACCTGTTGCCAGGTGCAGGCAGCGGTTCCTTACACGACCCACCTAAGAGTAAAATTTGCCCCTTGTGGCTGATTTTACCATTTCAGACACCAGGAACAGAAAATTCACAAACCGTGAAACAGAAAATCCACAAACAGAACATACAATAATTGCAACAGTCAAAAGTCTTGATGATTGTTCTAGTCAAAGTTCCTTAAAACAAACACATGAAATAATATTAATAGTTCACCCAATTGAAAAAAGTGACTATGTTCCCAGAAAGATCTAAACTGTAATGGGATTGCAAACAGATACATAAAAAACACATTATACAAAATAAAACAATACTAAATATATACATTACAGTTTTTATCTTAATCTAGACTGTTTATTTCATTAACTCATGAATGTGAATGCTCAATGAGTTCACTAAATCCATATTAAGTACACAGTAAAAACTTTCCTACGGCTCTAATTTGCCTTTGGACGGTATGATTTCCGACCCAACCCATCTCACCCATTCTAATACAAAGTTAATTTGCTTTACACGATGTTTTCCAAATTTGCATCAGAATGTCTATATCGACTAAACGAGACACAACAAACTGTTCTAACATTCTTAAAACCTGAGCCGTTAAATTACATCCATAAGAAGCGTATTCAATCTTAAACCTCACTTTTTTAGTCATGTAAATTTCAAACGGCATAACGCACGCGGCATACTTCTTCGTGAGAGAACGACAGAAATACCACTTCCACAAATCCAGTACCGTGACCCACGATGCTGCGCTATTCTTTTCTACAAAACCTTCCCTTTTCGACAAAAGATAAATCTCGGTTCTCGAAAACATGTTTAACAAAGCTTCACAGGTTACCTTCGCACTGAGACTAGTCAACGGCACAGCCTCGCCCCACCTAGTGTGCTGATCAACCAGACATAAAATATATTTATATCCCTTTAAGCTTGGCGGATCAATTGGACCTATCAGATCCATATTCACCACCTGAAATGGCAATTCAGTCCTTGCCACAGGTGTAATGGGTGATCGGTCTTTAATCCTAACCGATCGAGTGAGCTGACATTCTTTACAAGACTCACAAAATTTCTTCACATCGGACCTTAGACCCTCCCAAAAGAAAGAATACTCGATTCGTTCAAGCGTCTTCTTGGGACCCATGTGACTACTGAACACGGAAGTATGCGCTAGTCTCAACACCTCCGTTCTTCTGCACTTCGGAATTACCAGTTACCCAATACTCTCCCGAGTATTTTATCCCTATGAAATAGATACCCATCTACTTCATAATAGTTTCCTTTGCCTTCCTTAGCATGCTTCCAAGCCAATGCTAACTCAGCACAACACTCCTGTTCGGAACGAAAACTATCAGCCACCATGCTTCCTTTAACCATCTCAGCGGTCACCTCCTCATCCTTAGTACCCAATGTTCCCACTTCATTCCGACATGAAGTAATATTCCTTTGAGAATCCTCAATGTGCTCCTGTGCTTTGTCTGGCAGAATACCCAATGAAACCTCGGTTTCATCTACATTTCCTGAGTCAACCCTCAGGTCCTGAGAGCTTTGAGCCAGTGAATTCTCTTCACTCTGGGCTCCTCTCAACATATACAAAACATCTGGTGGAAGCAACACGTCTTCTACCAAAACTTCTGCCAAAGCACTTAACACTTGCTGGTGCACCTCATTAACCTGGCCACCGGTAGCAAGGCCAATTGGAACATATACTAAAGGACATTTAACCGCTGGACCGAAAATACCTTTCAAATAAATCGTGGTAGCTCCTTCAACCGATATTCTAGGAACTAAGTCTTTCTTGATAACAGTAATTTCCGTACCAGAATCCACTAAAGCATGAACTAATTTCTCATCTACACTGATAGATGTTTTCACTAATTTACTTAATTTGTCTTCAATAGCCCCCCTAGGAATGACTTTACCTAGCAAATCAACTCTAGCAGCTAACGTCGCATCTACCAATTCCGTCCCTTCTGTTGACACCTTATTCACATTAAGTCTTTTATTATCTACCTCTTTGTTTTTCTGACAATCCCGCTTAAAATGTTTATCTGATCCGCAGGTGAAACAAGCGAATTTTTTAATTTCAGTTACTTGACCTTTATCAAAGTTTTTCCTAGAAGAAAAATTATCTGACTTTTTCTCCCCAAATGGCTGTTTACCCCAACTACCATTAAAACTTCTCTTTTCACTATCATTCCATTTAGCTCTCTCAGGTTCATCGTAGGATTTCCCTTTGGAAGCATAAAATATATCACATTGTTTGCCCAAGTCCCTGGGTTTGTACCATTCTTCCCCTTGGAGCACACCAATATGGGTCACCGTCACAGAATCCAACATTTCAAACATTTTATCTGCTACGATCAGTTGATTAACTGACTCAAAATCATTCGCTTCTCTTAACTTACAGTAGTATAACCACATCGATGTTAAACGGGATGCGAACTGAGAGAAAGTTTCGTCAGAGTTACGTTTGGCCTTTCTAAAATTTTCTAAGCATATTTTTGGTGAGGGTCCATACTCCTTGAGCATAACCTGTTTTAAAGATTCGTAATCTTTTAATTCTTCTTCGCCTAGGTTAACTAATAAGTTTGACACTTTGTCTCCTAACATGCATAACAAAACCTTCGGTTTTAACTCGTCGCTAACCATTTCACTAGCGAAAGCCTTTTCAAGACTAGAAAAAAAAATAGTCCCACCCGTCTGATTTATTGGGTACCTTTACAGTTAACAGCCTAACCATTTTAACTATTTCATCTAAAGATTTTACACGTGAGGTTTGACCATTATTTTGAGTAGCACTCTGATTAGCGTTCCTAGATAATTCTATTTCCAAGCGTAATTTTTCAATTGATAATGGTTCTTGTTGTTCTAGTTTTTGCCGCTGTTCTGTCTCTAACCTTTCGGCTGTAATAACTTCCAATAACTCTTTTGCCTCTTCCTCCTTGTAATATTTACTAGAGATTATTAAATTCCTTAAAACAATTTTAGACATAGACGGATCAGGTGACTCATCTAAGTCCCGCGCTAATTGAATTAAGTCAATTTTCTTACTTCTAATGAGAAATGCCATTTTTAATCAAGCTAAACCTAATGCCAAATTACCTTCTGACAAATTTAACTACAAACACTTAAATGACCTAGTACTATATATTTAACAAGCAAGAAAAATTCTACTCGTTTTTTCTAAGAGTACTCAAATTCCAGAAACACAATACGAAATATGTTTACAATAAAACTTATATGAGACACAGTTATTTGTTACTAATCAAAACCTTTTTCAAAATTAAAAAAACACAATTAACAACATACTTTAGCTACATTACCATAGAATTATTTCTCAAATCATAAATCTACTCTTAGTTTCTTTTTTTTTTTTAATTAAAAGAATCTTATGCAGGAAACAAAAAACCAATATACATATACATCCTAAATTACGAGCAAAGGAAATAACCTCAGATTGCATTAAACTATCAACTAACTGACAAATTGCAAAACTTTTGCTTAAAATGAAAATAATCATTTAATATTAAAAAAAAACATGCCACATTCTGAGTCATAAATAACCTACAAAATCTCTTATTTACAACCTTTTAACAGGAAGTCTACTTGAAATACATATACATTTTTTTAATGGATATTTTTTACCCACTCAAACATACATTTTTCGCAACCATTATTTCATGATAAATTAATCTAATTATTTTTTTTTAAAATTGTGCAAACTGAATTGTTATGCAAAACACTTTCTATACCCAGATTTTAATTTTTGAGACAACTTCAAAACAGTAAAGAATGATGATAAAAAATAAATTATAGTTTAAAACTAGAACTCTAAATACCATATTTTACAACATTTAAAATGATACCCTTTCATTTCCAGGTAAAATAAGTACACAATTTTCTTATTTCATCTACACAATAATCCAACAACATAGAATATTGCAATAAACCAATGAAATTTTCTTTTTTCAGATATATCTGCTTTTTCTATTTTATTTTTAAAAAAACAAATTAAATACGACTGCATCCCATTACTCTTTTAAATATTCACACAATATTTTAATTTAGGGGAACAATAGCCACTTACCTCGACATGAACGCTGTTTCTGTACTTGAACACTACTGGGATTTCCTTCGTTGTTTTCAGATCACGACTCCATTCATCAGAAAATGCAGAAAAATACAGCATCTGTTCGTTCATAGCCCAACTCGGCAGGTGATGGTAAAACTCCATATGAAGAAGGTCTTGTTTTTTTTTTTTTTTTTTTTTACTTGAAACAACTGCAGGGCAATTCCCGGGATGCACGTGGTCATCAACTTGAAGATACACTGCAGGATTCTATTTCCTTGTTAAAAATGTCCTTTCAAACCTAATGTCCACTAGAACCTTGTTCACAATTATGTAGCACGAACACCGATCAATTTGAAATATTTTATTCATTTAACTTCTGCTCCATTGCATCGCACTTCTGACACCAGTGTAAACTTGTGGGTTCTTTTCTGATCGTGTTCGCATTGTGAATTGAAAATAATTGCAGACAGGGTTTTGTCCCACTGTTTATTCCACACCTTCTATGGGACATTTCTTAAAATAAAGAATATATTGAGATGTTACAAGAATACGATACATCGTTCAGCCGTCTCTACTTTTCACAACCCCCGTTTTCTTCGCCACCCTCTCTCTCTCTCTCCCCCGTTCCGATCTTTTCTCCCCTGTCGTTGCCAGATCCTTCTCTTTATATCGTCTCTCGTTCGACCTGTTGCCAGGTGCAGGCAGCGGTTCCTGACAGGTTGCTCAAATTATAATTAGTTTTTAACGAATTGTAATTTTAAGCCTCACAGAATTAATATTTATAATTGATGTTAAACAATGAACAATAATATAAAATTCCGATGAAGAATAATTGTATTATTTTTAATATTTAACCCTCCAACTGGAAAGCACGGATTTTTTCGCCCTACTAGAGAGGCTTCGAAAACGGACCACACTGAATTTTTCCTAAGGCCAGGGACTCACCAAAAATGAACCAAACAGATTTTTTCCCCTTCACGTAATGTGTTCAAAACCGGTAAGGTCGTATTTTTCCGAATTCATTTCCCCCTTTATAGGTTTACGATCTTGAAAGATAATTAGAGACGGTCGGGGAGACACAGTGGGCATTGAGGGGAACTTTTATGGCTCACGGGGAGACCGGTGCCTTTAGCAATCGTAAAATCTCGAAAGAATTTCTTTAAACCCTAAAGTGTACGGAAATAAATTGCAAGTCAACGAGTTGAGAATTCTTAATTTTTTACTTTACCTTAAAATTTTCAAATGGAATTAAGTTTTTATAATGTATGTCTAAGTTTTTAAAAAATATCTGTAGTATTTAAATTCAAATTATATATTAAAACATTGAGGATAATTTACTGTTTCATTTTTCTTATTTTAATCAATACTTTCAGGGATTTTTTTTAAAAATGATTATTTTGTTATGTGTCAAAAAATGGTTCAAAATTTAAAATCTTTTAAAATTTCGGACACTTCTAAACATGAATAATTTTTAAGCTTCTGTATTACATTATTTGCAAAAAAAATTATATGTATTGTTAAAAAAAAACCCTATTTAAATCTTTTAGTTTTCATAATTTTAAAGCCAGATATTCAGGGCATCTTACATAGAATCCCTTGTTTTGTATTGTTCAGATAACAAATTATATTTGAATTTTGAATGTCTGAACATATTAGTTTCATTCAAAGAAAACTTTAACTACAAGCTTATAATTTTGAATTTGAATCTTCAAATAAAGAATATTTTAAAGAGCATCTGGACAAATTTACAGTTAACATTTGAGCACATAAATAAAAATATAAAAAGATCCTTTTTAAATTCAAGTTAAAAAAATATATATTTATGCATAATCCCTCATTATTCATGTTCCATTAGTGGTTGACTGAAGAAAAGGTTATTAAAATTTGGACATTTTTATAATCTTAACCATGCAAAACAAGGAATTTTGTATTAGCTCCAATAAAATTCTGCATTGGAATTTCGAAAAAGATATTTATGCGTGTCTCACATACTCAGTTGAAAAACATATATTTACCATAAATACTAATAATTCTTTGGATATTTAAAATTATCATGAGATTAATTTTTTAATATATATATATTCGACTTCTAATATTTTTCAAGTATTCCTTAAATTTCATATAATTTAATTAAGTGAGGGGATATTAAAGTCACGCTCTCTCTCTTCTCTACTTAACTACTTGAGGTCTTTAGGCGACGGATCTGTGGCCGGGGTATCAGGTGGTCAAGGTATCGAATCATGGTTGGCATGTCTCGAGTTCGAGCCCAGTGCCACAAAAGACCCGCCGTGTAGGGCAGCGATGCACGTTAAATCTATCGAGAGCTGAAATGTCCTCTCGTTGGTGTGGTGTGGTAGTTAGGAGAGGGGGTGCCAGCTCAGGTGTCACCCTCGTCATTTGACCATTTTTCAAAATTACGAGGTCCATCACTAAAAGCCCTCGTGTAGCTGAACCGTGCGACGTTAATATTCACTCACTTGACAACGGACCTCGTAATTTTAAACCATGGTCAAGTGACGAGGATGACGCTTGAGCATCGCTCCCTTACACGGCGGATCTTCAGTGGTGCTGGGGTCAAACTCATGACACGTCAGCTACGAGTCCGTTACTCTGACCATTAGGCTACCGCGGCCTCACAATGTGGTTGGAAACTGCATGTTATGAGTAAAAATATGCTGAAACATTTGATGAACTTATAATAGATTTTTGCATAGAAGATAAATGTGTAATTTGCTAAAATGACAATATGTAAACGTTATGAGAATATCGATGACAATTTTTGAAAAATTCAATTTAAGTTTCAGTTTGAAACTTATTCGTTTTTTTCCGCATTTAATATTAAATAGTCGCGATAACAAATTAATAGTTTAACGCATTCATAGATTATAAAAAATAAAGGTATAGATGACATTGTTGGGAATAATATGTTTTTATAATTTTGAATTCAGACTTCTTTGCTGGAGTGTAGACTATTAAAAGGCTGATGTAGAAGTTAGAAAACTAATATTTAAAATATATGGAAAACAATATCTGCAATTCCATGATATTGACGAGCAGAAGACGGCATTTTTACTTAGTAGAGGGCAGAGTAATCATAAGGTAGGAGCTTGTGGAGTAAACAACCAGGCCTCTGCAGTTTTGGCAGGTAATGAACTTTAATTTGTTGCTTTCCGTAAGAAATATAAAAATAACAAATATAAAAATAAGTCATGTAAAATTTTATATATTTTAATAACAATAAATTTTGAACTTAATTTCCAATTCATTGTCACGAGTTGGCAGTAACTACGGTACTCTATCGACGTTCTTCTTTTATATATATATATATATATATATATATATATATATATATATATATATATATATATATATATATATATGTATATATATATATATATATATATATATATATATATATATATATATATATATATATATATATATATATATATATATATATATATGTAAGGATAATTAAATTAGATTAAAAATTAAATTCCCTATCTAGCACTTGACTATATCTTTCTCCGTTCTCATATTCCAGTATCAAACTAATCACCCATTTATGTCTTCCGAACATATGGCCTAGCCAATAAACATGTCTAATTCTAGATCGTTAGATTTAATAGTCAACATATGTCAGCATTAACTTGCAAGCACCATCTTCAAAGCAGCGACACTTACCAGATGTTTTTCACGTGTTATTCACGTGAACCCCCCACCATGGCGTGTTTTTTACTCCCTGCTCTTAGCGGTCAGAACAGATGTAGAAACGAGCGAATAAAGACCTTCCTTTTTAAAACTTTAATCTGATTCTGTCTTCAAATCATGACAGAATTAATGCCGGCAGGATCTTGGTCTGTGATCTTAATGTAAAAAATTAATCTTTTTTATAAAATAATTTAATATAAAAACTAACGCCAACGAACGTAATAACTGATATGGAGAATTTTATGGAAGACTGACGACACTCTACATTTGTTTGCTGAAGACGTCGGATTTCCAGAATAAAAAATGGTACGGAAAAAGAAAAAAAAACGCGCTAGTGATCCCCGGAAGAACATCGCTCTTAAACCCCGAGAAGAATGCAGTGTTTACCGCCGAACGTTATTTCTACCGTTGCTAAAGAGACCAGCAAGTTTGCCATGAAATAACCCACTTTCGAATGACGAAAAAAGAAACAAAACAAAAAGAGAAGCGTGAATTCCCCAACTCAGTGATGAAAGGCGTCCAATCCCTTCCGCCAGAATAATAATAATAATAAAATATGTTCTTCTTCGAATGGAATTGCGATTTAGTTCCAGTGATACAATAATGGAAGGACCAACAGTACCAGAAAAAAAATCTTTTTCGCCTGAAAGTCTGCACGGTAATACTGTGAAATTGATTGATTGAATATTAACGTCGCACTGTTCAGCTACACGAGGGCTTTCGGCGACGGACCACGTAATTTTGAACCATGGTCAAGTGACGTGGACGACACCTGAGCTGGCACCCCCCTCTCCTAACTACCACACCACACCAACGGGAGGACGTTTCAGCTCTCGACAGATTTAACGTGCATCGCTGCCCTACACGGCGGGTCTTTAGTGGTACTGGGCTCGAACCCGTGACAAAGCAAGCCACAGTCCGATACCTATACCACTCGACTACCGCGGCCACAATACTGTGAAATAGTGAAGTATCAACATGGAAAAATAAGTAAATGAATAAAATTTTACTAGTGAAATAAAGTGACAACAACATCTGGTTCACCGTTCACCAAGTATTTCTGACGCTGCTAAGTGGATGTCATTTAGATTATATATTTCCAATTGTAGTAACATTGAAGTAACTGAGTTTTGTTGAACAGAACTTTGCGAAAAAGAATAAGCTATGATATATGGTATTTAATTTTTATAATATAGTTGTGTTATAAATGAGATATTTTCTTTATATTTTAATTGAGAAAACAAAGTATATAGGTTTAGTCATACAAAATTTTGAGAAAATTTAATATACTTCTCATAATTTTATCTTAAGATGTCGAATGAGTTAAGAGTTATGATAGAAATTGGTGTTTTAAAGTGAAAGATATAAATTAAGTTTTTTGAAAAATGACTAATGAGAGAATAATACTAGAGATATTGATTGTTATAAGAAACAAAAGTCAAGTCAAGTTGTATTCTTTTTTCTCCATTGAATTCAATTGTTTTGTTAATTATTTTATTCAGCAGTAATCTTATTGCATGCCATTTAATTTTTTTATTTTGAAATTGTGTGTTTTGATATACTGGCCATATATCAGGATTCACTATTTCTCGAATTTTTCCTTATCTAAAATTGAAATTAATTTAATAACTTGAAGCTTATTTTTGGATATTATACAGTGGATAAGGGAGAATACAATCATTATAATTTTTTATATGTCTCGAAACATTAAGAGGACAAACTTGTTTAGTTTGATATGTACACCTCTCATGGTTTCTTATCAGCATCCCTGAACATCTGTGAGTTGATGACGCAGATTTCTCAGAGAGATGTGTTCAAAATTAAGTAAGGTGATACAGTTTATATTAGTGAATGTGTGATGTAAGAGAAAATCAAGAATTTTTGTCTATGAAACGAATTTTTAGAAGGTTACGGAAAGATTCAAAATATTGTATGCGATATTGTTAAGTTACAGTGAATATTGAGAAAATTTTCATACATACTAAAAGTTAGTATTGAAGTGAGTCCACTTTTACGACTCAAAAATAATAAAGAAGTGCTCTTATATTCTTGTATTCTTTTATTCCTATATTCTTATAATTTTTATATTTTATATAACGTATATGAAATAAAGCATTGTTTATTGTGTTAGATAGTGCATGGAAGTTGTGTGTTATACACCGTTTCATATTATTAATAATTTCATTTTATAAGTGTCTATATTTATTTTATCTTTTTAAAAATGTATTTCATATATGCAAAATTTAGTGTATCAATGGCGCCAGAGTAGATTTTTATACAAAATTATTATTTTAACATTTGTATGATTTCATGTATTTTTATATTTACTATCTTATTGTTTGATATATTATTTTCCAACATAATTTTTTGTAAAATATCTACCAGCTATAATACGAATCTACTATTATGAAGGAATAGGAGGAGAAACGTGAGATCTCTTATTCTAGATGTCGAATAGATTTGAACAAGCTAATCTTCATTTATATGTATGGAAAGTCATGTTTATCAATTAATATGTTGGAAGTGTCCTTACTGTGTTTGTTGTTACAGTTTCTCTCGTTTATTGTATTGCTTTTGGATTTTAGTATTACTTTTGCTTAAAAATTTCTACTGTGTTTAATATGTCTTTCTAAATAACTATGTATTGTTTTGTGTTTGTTGAAAATTGATTAAGTTTGTAAAGAGAGAAAAAACCACGCCATGACTCCCTTTTAAAATTGGGGGAAATGTAAGGATAATTAAATTAGATTAAAAATTAAATTCCCTATCTAGCACTTGACTATATCTTTCTCCGTTCTCATATTCAAGTATCAAACTAATCACCCATTTATGTCTTCCGAACATATGGCCTAGCCAATAAACATGTCTAATTCTAGATCGTTAGATTTAATAGTCAACATATGTCAGCATTAACTTGCAAGCACCATCTTCAAAGCAGCGACATTTACCAGATGTTTTTCACGTGTTATTCACGTGAAACCCCCACCATGACGTGTTTTTTACTCCCTGCTTTTATCGGTCAGAACAGATGTAGAAACGAGCAAATAAAGACCTTCCTTTTTAAAACTTTAATCTGATTATGTCTTCAAATCATGACATATATATATATATATATATATATATATATGACTTCTTTTATATATATATATATATATATATATATATATATATATATATATATATATATATATTTATATATAATATTATAATATATATATATATATATATAAGAAGTACCTTTGATACAGTACCAATAATTTTAACGCAATTTTATATTTCGTTCTCGTAATCTTTACTCCTTTTAAAACATGTATTGACAAAATACTCTCCTTTTGTATATTTATAAAATTTTAAAAATATAATGGTTATCTTACCCAACATTTTAAATCAGGGGCGGCGACTGTGTAGCTAAGACGTGCCAAACCAATCTGTCAGTATCATTCAGCGTGCCACATAGTAGGAAATTTTTGAAATCCTTCGATTCTTACGGTAATATCTGCAGATTTAAAGAATAGAGGTAAATAATTTAGATTTACAGTTTTATTTTATATTACTTATGGATCAATAAAATGCATTTATTAACATAAAACAATATAAAATGTTACTATTTCTTCAACAAAGATGAAAAAAATAAAAATGTATGTTTACAACATATTTACGTAAATAAGAAATAGACAAAGTGAAATATAAATGATTCCCTTCATTACAGTTAAATAAAAATTGTAATGCGAATTAACTCTTTCACGAATCTTCTTTCATATCGCAAAAACCAGGGGTATAATGCGTGACACGATTCTGAGCATTCAGTTGTTAAACAATTTCTTTGCGGAGTCGAAATATTTTTCATATTAGGAAAGATTTTTTACTTTGATATGCCGAATCATAAGTGGAAAGCAAAGTACATGCAATTTTCTTTTTCAACAATTAATCCTCCTAGCAATAACACTCAATTATTTACAAAATAGCTGTAAATTTATCCTTAGAACTATCTTTCAGATTATTTTGTAGTTCCATAAATGTCCATAACTCTCAGAAGATGTTTGTCAAATAAGGTCTATTATCAACTTCCATCCACTCAAGAATTGACAAATTTGTAGAGTAGTGCAGAGTGCCACTAAGAATTGTACCACGTGGCACATGTTAATAGATTGCCGACACGTTTTAAATGTTCTTATTAACCAACCATCTCATATTCAAACACAATTTTTATGATAAAATAGGGTTTTCATTCATTTTGTAGGGAATTGTATTAGATTCAACCATAAGTAATTTTGTGTATCAAAAAATTACGTTGTTTCGGGGATCCCCTTAGAGCAAAACGAAAGGAATTTGACATAATTATAGTAAGTTTCTCTAAAAGAGGAAACGTTCACTTTCAAAATACACTGCGTAAAGTGGTTTTAGGTGTACGAAGTTATATTCACTATTATTTCTAAAATAATTTTTGATATTTTGGTTTTTCGTTAAGTTTTGAAGTTATTTCTTCAAATATACTTCTCCATTACATTTCTTTCAAACTTGCTATTTTCTTTTGCGGCCACGGTATCCTGATGGTCGTGGTTATGAAATCGTGTCCAATGTTTGAGTCCTGGTACTACAAAAGTTTAGCGTTGAAGAGGAGCTGATGCACGTTAAACACGTCGAGGTCAAAAGTCCCCACGTTGGTGTGATGTGGAAGTTTGGAAGGGATTTATCAGCTCAGGTATCGACCTCGTCACTTAACCGCGGTTAAAAATTACGTAGTCGCTCGTCAGTAGCCACCGTGTTGACTTAGAATGCAATATAAACCCTTGACGTGTGCACTTGAGCTAATTCGAGTACGCTAAACAGTTCCAAATATGCACATTAGATATAATTATAGACATGTATGTGTCTTTCTCATACTTCTTTGATATTTTTTGCTATTTATACCTGTTAAAATTATTTTTTATAAAAGTTTTTTGTAACTAATTGTAAATTGAATAAAACCTTTTCTTACAATTATATGTATTTGAGGATGAAATCTGATTTATTTTATTCAGGAAATTTTTAGTAAATTTCATTTTCTTAGCCAACTTATTTCTTTTAAAACATGCATATTTGCGTATTATATAATTAAATTTCTAACTATCTAAAATTATGTCTGGCTTTTTTCTTCATTAAAATCTTTCAGGATTTTACAAATTATCTTGCCATTATTCTTTATGTACCTAATAAGGAAAAATATATCTAAATATAAATAATTTCTGTCCTAATAAACATATAATTGTTTTTAGCTACAGTTTGGAAAATGCATTGAAATTTGTATCGGGACAGGATTTTAACATATTATGAATGTGTTTTTTACTGCCATTATGTTATTTATCTTTCATTCTTTTTACAATATGAGTAGAAGTCATAAACAGTTTGTCACAGTAAAATTAATTTTTATTTTATATTCAAATTATACTATTATATTGATTCTGAAAATAATAGGTTAGTCTGACAAGCCATTATTTAACAATTTTAAAGCATTGAACAGTTTTGAAATTTTTTTAAACTGTTCTAAAATATTAAAATATTAAAAATATTTAATTATTGTAAGTGATTAATATTTCTTAGATTATTGGAAACAAAAAGTATAAAATTTAAAATATATATCTTTGTTGAATTTTAATAATTATTTTTATGGCTATACCTGGAAAAAACCCAACCTTTTAAATATTAACATTAAGATATTTTTAAAAAATAACTACAGCTCTCAGACCTAAATCCATATGAACTTTTATAGAACATATGTAAGGGAACATGTACAAGATATTTCAAGACTCTATCTTGAACAGGAAAAACGCCTTAGGGATTAGAAAATACTCTCATCTTCAAAATTAAAAATCTGAGATAAACGAATTTAAAATTTGTAAAGGCATAAAAAGAATTTCATTGCATGTAAAGCTTTAATTTTTCAATCTGTTACTATCCAACTTATGCTCTACATGAAAAATCTACTTGAAATAAATATGACTGAAATATCTTTTTTTAATTCAAAATATTCTAAGACATATATATATATATATATATATATAACATAATGTTATATATATATATATATATAACATTGATAACAACTGTTAATTTGATCAATTATTCACTTTTATCAGAACCTTATATATTCACAAGAGTTTTAAATGCAAAATATTTATATAGAAATTAGTAGTTATACAAACGTAATCTAGAAATCACCAAGTTTGTAAAGAATATCTATTTTTTCTCAGTTCCCCATCGTGGTAGATAAGCAAGTTTAAGTTTTTGTTGCATGATTTTAAAATACTGCAGTGTAGTACTACAATAGATTTATTATAATGTAGTTTGTGGTACATCAGGGAAATATTTAGTTCATTCTGCAACATTTGTATTCTGTAGTCTAAGTGTAATTTTACCTGAAAAAGCTGCATTTTAGATTTACCATTTACAGTCATATTCCATCCCTTTCAAGTATTATTTTTTCACAGTAGCCTGCGTACATTTTGGTCATGGCATTTTTCAAAAGGAAAAAAAAAATAATGAAAACAAAGTAAAGAGCTTTTAAATTATATAAACTATGTGTCAAAAAATATATTGGTCTTTAAATCAATCTTAATTAAGTAAATGTGAGAGAACTCAAAAACTTAAAAACATGAGCAAACAGAAATGATTTTAGAAACTAAAATTGTAGTTAATTGCCGTTTCAATACGAAATATTGGATTGTGTTAAAAAATATTTTTAATTAATTCAATCTAGGAATGCAAAAATGCTTTAAAATGAAACCGAATTTAAAATCAAAACTCAGAAAATTAAAATTTCTTAAAACCTAATTGGTTTTTATATCAGGAATTGAGCAAGTTTTCCAAATATATGAAATACATATTTGCAATAAATTGGGTGAAGTTTCTGTTGGCCGTGAAGTGGAGAAAATGTCCATTTTACAATCCTCGCCCTAGGCCACAGCTGTGAATGAGAAACCTCCCGTTTCGAAGAACACAGAGACCGAAAAGCAATAAAATCCTCCCCTGAAAAACTATTTCAGGACCTCCTGCGGCTTTAACAGGGGAAGGCATTAAACTGTCGTGCATTTTTGAAGCAGTTCGCGAAATTTATCGGAACATTTTTGGCTTAGCTAGCTTTGAAATATTAGATCGCTTTCGAAGTGAAATTCAATTAGTGGGTCATCCAGTCAGAGGGTTAAAGTGAAATGACTTCAACATGTTTTAAGCTGTGATCAGGCGTGCATTCGATACAGTCGAGCGGGGTTATTGAGTTACTCCAATCCTTTTTTTTTTTATTATTATTTTATTGTACACGATACAAATCGTGATTCCAGTGAATAATTTAATTAAGAGAAATTTTACTCCTACTTTCAAGGACTTTTACATTTTTCTTTGGTAACAAACAGTTTTGTCAGAATTAACGGTTTCGTAATCTGTGTGTCCCGCGCGACCACTTCCTGGTAAAAAGTGTATTCATTAAGATAATATGTATGCTACTGCTAAAAAAATTGTGTAAAACATTTTTCGTTATGCTTTATATGTTTCAGAATTCTCAGAAAAATAAGTCTTGCCCAAGTAATCCTGGAAAGTTGCTCTCCATGGTTTTCCAAATATTATAAATCTATTTTGCATGGATTAAAGCGCAACAGAAAAATACATTACTTACAACTTCCATAAATGAGAAACAAACACATAAGTGAGGGGTCATAACATCCCTCATCATGGGAATACAGCAAATCAAAAAAAAAAAAAATTCTTTGGTTATAGGATCAAAAATAGCTAATTAGGTATCGAAGAAGTTTTTATTTTTAATGACTTAATATCGCTGGCGCGTACGCCTATAAATTATATCAGAGTAATAGTGAGTTTTTTTATTATGTCTGAAAGTATTTTGTTTTAATTCATTTCAGTAAATTAATTATTTTTTAAACATTTTATTTTCGATGTGCTCGCGCCTCCAGGGGGCTCGGCCCACAGTTTGAGAAACACTGGTTTAAGGACAGATATAGTGAAAATGTATCAAAACTGGAATAAATTAGTCTACATATATTATCCGAAAGTGCAAAATGCTGTATCATCCTCAAGAGTTGAATGATACAGTTTAACAAAAATTCATCTAAATTATCAAGAAAAACACAGCGGCAAAAGTGTAACAAACTGTATTTGATCTTAATGCACGAGTATCTCAAAGCTTTTATAAGCGCTATGTTCGCCTTATTATGCAATACATGTAATGTGGAAGCAAAATACACTTTCAAATATCGTTGTTGCTTGCCACAAATAAAAAAAAAGTGCGTGTGCTTATGACCACAAGATAGAAGTTATAACTGTAAATTTTGTGATGTTATTTAAGGGATGACTTCGGTGAATAAAAAACATGGGGATAATAGTGTTGTTCTAAAAATTATTTTTTCTTATCTCTGTACTCATAAAGTAATATTTTCTGAGAATTGTACAATCATATTTGAGAATTAATTTTATTCTAAGAAGGAAACAATATGTTTATGGTAGCTGAAATAGGTTATAAATACTTAATATACGAAATTTTATTTAAATATCTATAAAAAAAAAGCTCCATCAAACATTGTTCCGTACTTCCTCGTGTTTTTATTTTGATCATCTGTCATAAATAAATTGAATTTTGATTTAAAAAAAATCAATTAAAGGCTTTAATTTATCTTTTGAAAAACCCACTTTAAAATTCTCATTTAAAATCATAAGTAATTTGTTCAGAAGACCCGATTCAGCTTTAAGAATTTTGGTTGCAATTTAACAATATTCAATTATATCTATGCTTTAATTTAAGCAAATTGATAGTAAGACATGTAGTTAATTGGGAAGAGAGAAATCTAGGTCAAAACCTTTAAAAAGGGGATTTAATCAGAAGGTTCATATCACATTAACTTATACTAGATCTTTTGTCATTGTATGGCAGTTTTGTACAAATATATCCGGTGCTGCTGCAAGGTAAGTCCTCTTAATTATATTTTGTTGTCTTGTGCTTAAATTATTTAATGTAACTTTTTCTTAATACCCGCATGCTTAATTTATTATTTTAAATGTTTAATTGTTTTAATTTCCCTTTTAAACTCAAAGCATATTTAAATAAAATAATTAATAGAACTATTTGTTCACATTGCTATTCTGATTCGCTTATGAAAATAGATTTTTATTCTTAAATTAATTGAAATATTACTAATTCTTGTTACACTATTTACGTAGTTCTGTAAAAAATTGTCTTGTTCTACATTTTGTCTAATTTTGGTGTAGGATTTCTCTCTCACTCTCTAAGCCTACTTTTTTTTAAAAAAAAAATATTACGTTTTATTTTCAGCTTCGAATACGATCATTTTCGTAGAAAGAGTAATGAAGGGGAGGCGGCACTCCACTTAGATCGAAGCTAGGAACTTTATTTTTCGGCGTCTTGGGGGAACAAGCTACCTCTTCTCAGAGTGGTAAGTGTTGGAGAGAGAAATGTCCATCATTTTCTTTTTGCTGTGTGGATGCCCTTGTATGAGCAGGATTTCTGGCTCGAGACGGAAAAAGCTGAAGGAGCGTTACATACACGAGCGTAACGTTCATTCAAGTTCACTCTCTAGCAAAACGTGGCAATAGAAGTGATCACTTCAAAAATGTTTGTTATTTGCTCAGGTATACAAGGGTTGGACACTGGAAAGTTAGACTAATGTATCTCATTTTAGTTACAGAGTGTAACAGATACAGCACTATAACAAAGAACCTAATAATATTGATTCACCCTTTTAAATAAATGGAGATAATTCGATGTTGAACTCTATTTTAGACGCAATATCTCAGATGAAAAATAAAAATAGATTTGGTGCTGTGTCTATACTGTGGGTCGGAACATGTGCCTCATTCTCCTACCTGCATTTCGTCATAAAAAATTACTACCCAATATTCAATGTCAACAAAGAGGGTGATTTCTTCATATTTCGGGTGGCAGGGACCATTGAATCTGATAGATGCAGCGATCCCAACAATGTTAGTTTTTATGACTCTATACAACTTCGTAATTTTTTATTTGTTTTTCTTGTAAAAGAGTTTAGAGTTTTTAGTTATATACGAAAATAATTGGAAAAATTAATTTTTAACTCTTTTTATTTATTTGTTTATATTTTCTCGGGGTTGAGATACATCTTAGGGATGTCACTCGCCTAGTCAGTGGTAGTATTTTATTCAATCCTCAATGTATCTGGAAGAAATCAACATATTTATATGGGAATCAAAATTATTTAGATCCTCGAATACATATCACGGAAAATTAGGTCACAAACTTTTGAAACAGCACCTAGAAAGACAGTCTGAGTATATAATTCACATTATTCGTTCATTTTTACTCAGGATTGGAGAAATGTCTGATATATACTGCCCTATTCAAGACGAAAGCTAAAAACAAAACATCACCTGAACTTGGAAATGAAGACACTGTTCCCTCTAATCGGACCCTTGAACATTGTACGGTGATTTGTAAAGACTGCAATAAGGCATCTTAAAATGTAAATAGTGATAACCTGGTGATAAATAACCATTATCTTTTTATGTGTTTCATATAAATATTTCAGTTCCTGACTCTATTTTAAATATTATGCTATGTCAATTATATTTTAATGTCAAATTTCACCAAAAAAACAGACAAAAAAGATTAAATAACCTTTAAACGTAAGTAAAGAGTGTTTTTTTTTCAGGTATAGAAGTTTAAGTTGGCATTACTTCCCAAAATGGCGACCGATTTAACAGCTGTCAAGTGATTTATTCTCAGTTTGGTTTGGCAATTCATCAAAACGATCATCAAGCCAGGCGTAGATTCGTCGAATGTGCACAAAACGAGATTTCCGTTGTTCCCGATTTTCATAAGCGAATTTTGTTTAGCGATGAAGCGTACATCTGGTTGACTGGCTGCGTCAACAAACAAAACTGCCGCATTTGGAGTGAAGCTAATCCACAAGTGTATGTCGAAACACCGTTACATCCAGAAACACTGACTGTTTTGTGCGCTATATGGGCTGGTGGAATCATTGGTTCGTACTTCTTCAAAAACGATGAAGGCCACAACGTTACAGTCAATTGTGATCGGTATAGAGCCATGATAATTACCTTTTTCATTCCTGAATTGAACAATCATGAAGTCCAGGAGCTGTGGTTCCAACAAGACGGCACAACATGTCACACAGCTCGTGCCACAATCGATTTATTGAAAGACACGTTCGTTAACCACCTAATTTCAAATTTGGACCTGTGAATTGGCCTCCAAGATCTTGTGATTTAACACCGCTAGACTATTTTATGTGGAGCTATGTAAACTCATCGGTCTATGCGGATAAGCCACAAACACTTGACCATTTGGAAGACAACATTCGCGGTGTTATTGCCTATATACGGCCACAAATGTTGAAAAAGTCATCGAAAATTGGACGTCCAGATTGGACTACATCCAAGCCAGCCGTGGCAGTTCTATGCCAGAAATCATATTTAAAATGTAATGCCAAAAGATTATCTTTCGATTAAAAAAATCATGTCATTCGAATAATACATCGTTGTTTCATTGCAATTTAAAGTTCTATACCTCTAAAAAACACCCTTTATTAGGTGATACATCTGAGAGATGCTATGCGCCCAAGGATGGAACGTTTTCACACGTGCCTAACGTAGGGTTAAGTATTTTTTTTTCTGACAAATTGTTTGTCTCTTATATGAGGTGCATTGATTTTTGCATACATTATAATGACATACTGTTCCTGACTAAGTGCATTTTATTATTTATCCCAATTGTAATATATTCTTTTATTTGAAAAATTCATCCTGATATTGTGCTGATAATGTACAGAAGTTAGAGGAATGTGACGAATACATCACTGGGTTAAATTACCCCGTCCAAATTCTTAGTCCTTTGTGGCATTTCTGAGATGAATTTGATAGAGTCATTAGACATCTAAATCAACAACCATTTTATTGTGGCACAAAAATAAATCATTATTAGTCAAGCATGGTCTTAGATTTCTCAAATGAATTATCAAAATCTCGTAGATTAAAAGTAAAAATGGCATAAGGGAACAAGGAGAGTAGGTGATAATAAAGTGATGACTAAGTGGACAGTTCTCATTACAGTTTTTGATTAATATATGAAACATATATCTTATATTATCTGGTGAATTCCATCTTCAAACAATTTGGAAAATACAGATAATGAAATAAAATTATTAAAAGAAATTGTACTAATTTTTGTTTCCAATAATGGTTAAAATAATTAAATGAAATTTAAAATATAGTCGAAGATAGAGGAAAAAAAGGAATAGTGAAAAATAATTAAACTAAATACATACATGTGTAATTTTTTTTTAAAATAACAAGAGTTTCCGGGAAATATTGGTTATTTGAAAAAAAAATGATACTATAAAGATAAAACACTGAATTTATGAGGGAAATCAAAAATGTACTTACTTATATTTATGCTTAATAGATTCAAAAATATACATCAGTATCAAAATTAATATATGATTTTGTATAAAAGTTTACAGCAATCGCATGAGAGGACACAATGATTTTAATTATTTTCCATTTATTCTGTAAATGTATTTATTGTTTAGGATAATAACATACGAACAAACAGTTTATAGCTGTCCTAGTGAAAAACAGAAAAGAAGTAGTTTGATGCTTGTCACCACTAATTATTGGCTTTGAGTGCCATGTCAAAAACACAATTGAAAACTGTAACAACTGGAAAGTGAATGGCATTTTTCCGATGATCATTCGGAATGGCGGAATGAAGACGTATTTTTCTTTTGCACATCCAATTAGAATTGGCGTTCAACGCTAAAAGAGAAGACAAATGAAAACTTGCTCACTGAGTGTGTACTTAAAAATTTATATAGCTACACACTTAATTGATATTTCCCTTCATTTCTTTATCTGAAAGAAGGTAAAATGTTTATTCTTTATTATACGTTGTCTGGATCAGTGGATTTCTGAATTGAAAATTTTTAATAAATTCAGAATTAATACATATCTACGCCATTCTAGAAATTTTCCCAAACATTTTCAAATTATTCCTTAGTATTAATAAAAAAGCTGGATCTCTCAGTTAGAGTAAGAATTGTATTTGATATTTTTTCCCTTAACAACTAGGCAGAGAAAAATACATGAAAACAAATTCAGTTTCAGTCTTTATGCCATTCCGCTTCTACACAAACGCTGTCATTTATCAATAAAGACAAATTATATTCATAATATAGATATCTAAATAAATCAAAATAAAATATTATCACATACACACACGCATAATATGTAATGGAGGATATTCCATGAAACAGTCATAAATAATCAATAACTTAAAAGCAGCCTTGAAAACTGAAAAAGGAACATTAAGTCAAAAAGTTGAAATAAATAAAATTGACGTATTTTTTTATTACAGTTTATACCATACAAGCACGTTTAGAAAGGGGGAAAGGACACCAAACTTTTTAGGACAATTTTGGTAACAAATAAAAATGTGGACCGAATAAAACAATATCTGAACTACCAAATATCTGAACAAACAAAAAGTAATTTAAATTAAGAAATATAAATAGGAACATTAAGGGTTGAATGTTATCGAGTCTATTTAGTTCAAAAATGAAATAAAAAAAAATATATAATTGGTATTTATTCTTTTCAAAATCTAACGAAAAACATAAAGTAATCTTGACATTGAAGAAATTACCATCAATATATGATTAAGACATAAAGCTACAAATAAATTACAAAATTAGATTAAACTTTAATTTTAAAAATATATACATAATAGGTAAACCAAACCAAAATTTAGCTAAATATTACTGAAAATGTAAAACAGTTTTTATCTACAAAGTAGTATATCTCGAAAATTCAAAGTACAGAACTATAAAAACAAACCATGTTTCTAAAAATATTTTTAAAATGATTTACTTAAAAGAAATTTTAGTTAAACCATGAAGAAATAACAAAAGAATGCGTATATCAATAAACAATTGTAGCAATATTGAACATATGCAATATCAATCTCTAAAAAAACTACACGAAAGGCAATTTACTCGGACTAAAACAAAAAAATATCATTATAAAAACTATATAAAGACACACATTTTAAATTTGAGAAATCTAAAGCAAATATTGGAAAACTCACTTCAAGTTGCAAATTATCATTGCATGTAGTTTCAGCGTACCATATGTCACACGTAGGAATCTGCCCGTCCTACATCACACCAACACCCATTAACTCAGTGTTTCTCAAAGTGTGGGGCGCGCCTCCCTGGGGGGGCGCGATAACCCTGCAAGGGGGGCGCGAGCATATCGAAAATTTAATGATTTTTTTAAAAAAAATAACCGGAAAGAAGTGAAACAAAATACTTTTTCCATAATAAAAGAAATACACAACAACACTGATATAATTTATGTTTATCATCTGGCGTTCTTCTGTTTTAACATAAAATATTACTCGTTAAAAGAAAAACGAAACTCAGACCCTGAGAAAAAACTAAGATAAACATTTCATCACTGTAATTATTATTGAAATACTGTATATTAGTTGTAGAAAGAAAATGAAGACATGATTCACTTTTCAGCCAGGCAGCATAATACATTTGCTGGTCATTTATTTGATTGACCTTCAAACTTACTGGTAGGGTTTCTACATTAGTTCCATCCCATCTTTTATGTATTTGTTTTTCGCATAGGGAAATTGTAAATAATGAAGAGTTTTACGATATTTGGAAAAGAATTGATTGATTTTTGAAGGATTATTTGGCTAAGATTTATTTTTACGAGTAATCTCAAACATATAAAGCATAGTGAAAAACGTCATAATCCTTTTTAGAGCATTCGTATTTTTTTCTGAATACACTTATAACCAGGCAGTGGTGGTATCTGTGATCTGTATTGAAGGAAGTTGAAACTGATGCATATTGTTCATGATTGAGAAACACGATGAACATGAAACGAAAGGAAAATTTTCAATGGCTTCCTAAAGAACTCCATCAACTGAAATATGAAGCCATAAGTGTACCACAAGGTTCAGTTCGACTTGTCAAAAAGACACAAGAAAGAAAAAGTTCAACTTGCTATTTGTTGATCACCAAAGGTGTCACGAGTTCGAGCCCAGTACCACTAAAGACCCGTCGTGAAAGGGAGAGGTGCACGTTAAATCTGTAAAGAGCTCAAACGTCCTCTTCTTGGAATGGTGTGGTAGTTAAAAGAGGCCAGCTCAAGTATCGTCCTCGTCAACCATGGTTCAAAATTACGAGGTCCGTCTCTAAAAGCCCTCGTGTAGCTGAACAGTGCGACGTTAATATTCACTCACTCGATCATGAATGCTCCTTAAAACTACAATTACTTGAACAAAATATGACAGCTTTGCGCCAGCAAGAAACATTTCTGTAATATTAGTGAAAAGTATCTTTTGCTTTTCGTCCTTTATTAAGATCTTTCACTTGTCAATAATTTTAGTTCAGTTTTATTGGACTTTTCTCAAATCATCAAAGAAAGATTGAACATTCCTTGAAAGCCGGTAAGTATACTTTCTCTTAATTAAATTATTCACTGGAATTCCAATTTGTATCGTGTAGAGTAAAAATAATTATATATAAATGATTGGGGTTACTGAGTTCCCCCGTACTACCATCAGCGTTAGTATCGAGTGCGCGCCTGCTCGGGTTAAAACATTTTGAAGTCTTCTCGCTTTAAATATTAAAAAGTAACACAATTATTCTTCATAGGAATTTTATATTCTTTTTCATTACTTAACATTAATTCTAAATGCTAATTCTGTGATGCTTAAAACTACAGTTCTTTTAAACAGTTATTTACAATTATAGCATTTATCTAAAAATCATTTTACATTTTTGTATAAATGTCGTGCACGCAGTTTTACTCTCCTTACAGTTCAGCTATTATATCAAGAATAATGTTATATTTTTTTAAAAAAATTAACTCGTGCGAAGAGCCGGTGTTTCAGCCAGTATACGTTTAATGCATCAGTACTGAAGAAGGTATTTTATAAATAATTTCTTAATACTAAATTAATCTAAGTTTAATAATTATCAGTGACTTCCATGGGCTTGTCTTGTAGAGCAAAAGTTTTTCAAAGAAAAGTTTAATATCAGATATTGACACTGAGTTATTTTCTTTATTTAGCTGAGATCTATATTTTGTCTTCAAAGCGTCCTGTTTAACATAGGTAGGATTTTCAAAATGGTAATAGTATACGAAGTGCTTTTGTTTTCAGTGCAGAAATTTTGATTGAAAATTGGGTCGCCAGTATTGAAAGTTTGAGAAACACTGGTGTACTATAAAAATAATTATAAAAAGGATTGGGGTGACTCAATAACCCCGCTGGACCATTAGTATCGAGTGCGCGCCTGCTCCAGGGTTAAAACATGTTGAAGTCTTTTCGCTTTAAATATTAAAAATAATGCAATTATTCTTCATCTGAATTTTATATTATTGTTCATTATTCAACATCAATTCTAAATGATAATTCTGTAAGGCTTAAAATTATAGTTCGCTTTGAACTAATTATACTTTGAGCAATCATTTAAAATCATTTTACATTTTTGTAAACATTGTCGCGCACTTGGCTGTACTCTCCTTACAACATTTAGCGATTATTTCAATAATGTTTTGTTTTCTTATAAATGAACTCGTGCCAGCGGGTACTTCAGCCGGTATACTTTTAATGTATCAGTGCTCCATAGTAGTTTATAACTAATTAATTAATACTAAATTAAGAACAAGTTTAATAAGTATTAACGACTTCCATGGGCTTGTCTTGCAAAGCAAAGTTTTTATAAGGAATGCTTATGATTAGAAATTGACCCTCTGAGTTCTTTTTCTTATTTAGCAGATATCTATATTTTTGTCTTCTAAGCAGCCACCGTATTTGCAATAAGTCCAATTTAAAAATTAGAGAAAGGAAAAATAACACACATAATAATTATCCTATTATTTTATTTATTTATTTATTACTTAAAAGTAGTATACAAAATTTAATACTTATGTTACTAATTTGTATGGTTTATAATTAAGATCGCCTTTTGTAGCTTTAGCATCAAAGTTCATTATTATTGCATTCAGTGCATTATTAATGTATAAGGGGGGCGCGATAAAAATTGTGATCGAAAAGGGGGGCGCCAGTATTGAAAGTTTGAGAAGCACTGCCTTAACTCTTTCTTATGTTAATTGATGGCGCTAAGTCTATCGATAACGGAAAAGAAATTTTAAGGAAAAAAGAAATGAACCAAACTAATTTTGTATTCATTTATATTTGTGGTAAAATGTTTAAGGTACCTTCGAAACATCAAAGAAGTTCTCAAAAATCTTTGAACGATATGCTCAACATTGTGTGTACCCGCCGACTGTGTGGCGTAGTTGGTCTGTCGCAGGCTTTTAACAACTAATATTGCGGGTTCTTCCCCAGGCCAAGTCAGTGGATTTTCACAATACAAAAAATCGACAAAGACCTTATTCTATGATCATGCGGCATGTAAAATATCCCTTAAAACCTATCTGGCTTGGGTATTCTTGGCAAAATTAAATACCTTGAAAAAGTTCGCATTGTCAGAGTTCAGGTACCTCCATCTCGGTAAGAACTAAGAGTAAAATTTACTTTCGGCAGTAGGCATCGCGTAAATGGTGCAGCATAAAAAGTCATACCAGATCCTGGTTAATGTAATACGTCTGCAATGATAAAAATATCGGTTCAGTTAAGGTCTCTGACTACATTCGCAACAGTGATTTTAAAAAAAGCTCATAAATGGATAATTTTCATGATATTTAGTGTCACCTAGATTAGAATAGATGTATAAACTTGTTTTAAGTACATTTTGACAAAAAAAATATTTGAATAAAATATTTCGGCAAAAAATTAACTTAGAATGTTTATTTTTTCAAAATGTTCTACTTTTGTAAAAAATGCTTCTATTTTAATAATATTTTGCCTGTATATTGCAAAACCTTGCTATGACTTTGAAACATTCACATTATTTTCAGAGTTACAACCAATTGAAATAATTATCGGCGCTTTTTTCCTAAAATTTATTCCCTCTGTTGTCGTAAAACTTGGATAAACCCAACTTCTAAGTTATACATTTCAAAAATTCTAGTTGAACCTCTGTAAAGAGATCTGGGTTATACACAGGCAAAATATTATTACAATAGAAGCATTTTTGACAAATAGAAAATATGTTGAAAATCGGTCATTCTATGTTAATTTTTTGCAAAATATTGTACTTAAATATTTTTTTATTGTAATACTTAAATTGTATCCTTAATTTGTTTTAATTCTTAATTAGATAAAATAATCATTTTGTATTCTGAATTCTTTTTATTGTATTCTTAAAGCAATTTTATTTACATTTTCTAATCTAAGTGACACTAAAAATATCATAAATATTACCACTTTATACGCTTTTGTAAAATCACGGTTTTGAACGTAGTTGGATACCTTAAGATAGATTTATTGGTAAATTACAGATTTACCGGATTAAGATATTCATATAATTAACTATTTTTTAATAATCAAAAGTGTCTAACAATTAAAATAATTATTTTTGTAGAATATACACAATTTATATTACTTAATTATGAAAGGGAAAAATAGAAAAGAAAAAGGTTAATTCAGAAATATTCGTATATTTTAAATGGGTAATTTTAAAGATATGTATTTGTTACAAATAAAACAATTTAGTTATCGTAAATGAATTTGATTCTTCAAAAATTATTCTTTGACTCTTATTTTATATTAAGAAAATATTTCAATAATTATATATGAGGGAATAATCCGACGATTTATAGAAATGTAATTGCATTATGTGCAATTGAAAAACTTATTAAATCTAAAAGTCTAATTGTTCGAGCAAATATTAAACTAGTATTTTATTTAACAAATACTTATCATTTACCATGTAAGGACTTTGAAGGATAATTGAACTTAATTCTAAGCAAATTTCATAATATCAAACATATTTTCTTGATGTAGTACATTTCTTACAACGTTGAGATCAAAACCTAACACATAACTCCACGAGTTTTTTTAAAAACTCTTTTCAGTGATCAGCTTTCATGGACTAAGCATATTCTTTTTCTGCTCCGTCATTATTTACTTAAACGTAAACCAATTACATTTATTTCATTCATTTTTGCGAATTTTATACAGTAGATAATTTAAAAGAAAAAATACGTGCAATGAATTTTAATTTAAATTTACACTATTATATGTTTTCCAGAGATAAATACACTGCTGGACAATTGCTAAGGACGGATCACAAATTGCTATGTAGCAAAACATTAAGCGAGACATGAGGCCTAGTAGGATAAAATATAGTTGCCACACTGTTCAGACATTAGAATAAATAATATCTATTGTTCTGGAAAGTACAAAAGCTGTGAAACATCTGAAAGAAACAAAAATGTTCATTTGATCTGCGTACGGAGAAATGGAACAATGCATCTAAAAGTCAGCAGGCACCTTAAAGAAACGTATCAGTACGGGATATGTCCACCGTGGAGTGTGATGCAACATTCCACACGTCGTGCCATACTTTGCACAACATTATCCAGCAGCTGTTGAGGCAATTTATCCCATTCCTCTGTGAGTGCACGGATGAGGATGTTCTTGTTTGTCGGAGGATAGTTTCGACCAGCAACTTGCCTCCCCAAAGCATCCCACACATTTTCAATGGGGTTTAGATCAGGAGAACGCGCTGGCCATACGAGACGTTAAATACCCTCGCTATCTGGTCAATCCTGAACAGCGAGTGTTCGATGACAAGTTGCATGGTCGTCCATAAAAACAAATTTATCACCGACAGAAACACGGAAAAGACGAACATGAGGAAGTAGAACTTCACCAATGTATCGTTGGCCCGTCATAGTCCCATTCGCAACCACATGTAGGCACGTGCGGCCATTGATCATGATGCCAGCCCACACCATGATACTGTATGTCGGATATCGGTCCTTTTCCTGGATATTTTCTGGACGATAAGCAGTACCACTCTCGCGCCAGATCAGTTGGCGTCTACAATCCGATGACAGACTGAACCTACTCTCATCTGAGAAAAGTACGCATGCCCAATCCTGTTCAGTCCAATTGTGATGCTCACGACACCATTGCAAACAGGCAGTACGGTGCTGTCTGGTTAATGGGACACACACAACAGGTCTGCGTGCGTATAGTCCTCCTCCCCTCAAACGTCTGGCAACAGTTTTCGGAAGATCTGCTTTCCTGAGGCAGCAAGAAACTGATTTTCCACCTGCTGAGCTGTGGTGGGCCTGTTCCTTTGTGCTGATATATAGGACGATATATCTGTCTTCTGCAGGCGTCGTACTTCTAACACGACCTCCCCCGTGCCGTCTACTACACATTCTAGTAGTTTTAAATGACTTCCACAGCCGTGAAACAACGCTGTGAGCGATGTCGAACTCCCTGGCAACATCTGTTATTTTTCGCCCTTCTTCGATCTTTCCAATAATTCGGCCACGCATAAAATCATCTATATGATATCGGGAAGACATGCCAAAAATTTAAAGTTCGTCTATTAAATATTTCCTGTAAAACTTTGACTTGAAACAACAACTGTCCACACGCGTCAAAACCTTTAAAGCTCTTATGAACGCTATCACGTGATGAACAGACGTGGAAAAAAATTTGCATACTCATACTTCTTCTTACTAATATCCCGCACTTAGTCTAATTTTCCACATTTTGCTTCCTTTCATTTTGTGGTTGCTATGGATGATAGTGTTATCCGTCCTTAGCAATTGTCCAGCAGTGTAGTACGCCAACAACTAAAACATTTTTTAGTGCTGCAAATATTTATTTAATAAAAAAATGTAATATATCTACAACAAAACAGTAACCTTTTTAGTGTTGAAGACCTAAATGTGATGGTAATATCTTTACAATTGCAATTGTATATTTTTGTAATAATAATTTAAAATTGTGTAATTGATTATAACGAAATAAATAACTATTACTCTAAAAAAGGAATGCAAATATATATAATTTGATTATTATAGTTATAAAACATACCTAAATATAAATTTATTTAAGTTCCAAATATATTCAAAGAAAAGTTTGTAAAAATGTAATAGAAAAAGAATAAAAAAATACAAGTAATAAAGCATATAACACGCACAATGCTATATAGAAATTCCAATATACTACACCTGAGATGAAAGCATATAAATATATTTTCAATAAATTATAAAATGTTTACATGCTCTTTGAGTTAAAAATAGTAAAATAATTTTTTGGGGAACATAAAATTTTTAATAACACAAACCCACACACACACACACACACACACATATATATATATATATATATATATATACAAATCTTAGATTAGATCGTATTAATTTAAGAAAAATGACACTTGATGAAAATATTATACAGGTATAGACAATTAATACTTTTACATTTTCTTATACATGATAAATATTTGTTTATTTTTAGTTCACAAAACCCATGCATACAGAAATAAGCTACTGAATCTAATTAAATGTTGGATATAAGTAAATATGGATAAAAATGCATGGAAAATTATATTAAAACTGAATTTAAGAAATACATAAAAAAAGATTGCAAAGGCTTCCAAACGTATATTTCTCAAGATTAGATTCAGAGCAGAACCCAACTTTCTATTTTATATATTACATTCATGCCCATAAATTAAGGATAATGAAGTTCAGGCAAAGAAAGCGACAGAAGCAAAACAAATTTAACATTTTTGTAAAGTGTATTTATTAAACAAAAGTTAAAGAGCAAAAAAGATGCTATATGTGTGATATAATTAATAAAAATTTCAATTTTTACTCCATGGAGCAAATTTCAAAAAAGAACCTATTTACCAAAAACAGTTTAACATGCTTAGTATGATGGTTGATACGGAGTATGTCTCCCGGACTATACAATACAAGCCTTACAACGCCTGAGCATGCTGAGTATCAAATTATCAATATGATCTTCGGGAATATTACACCACTCATCAAGCAAAGCCCTAAAAAGTTCCGGTAGACAGGTAGGAGGGGTTTGACGGGCTTCAATTCGTCGGCCAAGCATATCCCACACATGCTCTATTGGATTGAAGTCCGGTAAGTATGTTGGCTAATCCATACGGGGGATACCCTCCGATTGAAGGCATTCATTTACAATGTTTGCACGGTAAGGACGGGCGTAATCCTCCATAAGCAGAAATTCAGCACCCATGGCACCCCGAAATTAACGTACATGTTGTTCCAGAATGACATCCCGATAGATGTGGCCTGTCATCGTTACACTCTGAACATGCAGGTAAGTTTTGGAACCAAGAATAATTCGTCCTCAAACGAGCCATCCTGCATTACTGTAACGGTGTCGTTCAATGGTGTTCTCTTCGTGGTAACGGGTACCGGGCGCTCTCCATATTAAAATCCAGCGAGAATCAGACTGCAAACTAAACCTGGACTCGTCGGAAAACATCACTCAAGACCACTGTTGTGGTGCCCACAATGCATGCTCTTTACTCTAGGTTTATCGCAGGCGACAGATAGTTGCGGTCAGTGGAATACATCTAACAGACGTACGATCATATAGACCAATGTGCCATAAGCGTTTGTACACGGTCTGCCTTGAAACTGTCGTACCGGTAGCTGAAGAGAGCTGACGAGACAAATCTGATGCTGTGCTCCGTCAGTTTCTTTTGGCAGTAACTGACAAATACTGGTCCTCATTCAGCGTTGTAACTCAGGAGCGACCTGTGCTGTAACATCTACTCACATTACTATCATCTTTGAATCGTTGCCATAGCCTGAAGATGACACTCTGAGTGATTCCAAGTTCTCGGATACTTCCAGCTGGGTACGTCCACATTCCAGTCGTCCAATAATTCTATCACGTAAAAAATCATCCAAATGCTTCTTTTGTGCCATAACTATGTGGTTATTGCACTGAAAGACTTTTAAAACGCTTGTGAACAATTTTTCTTCTTTGCCACCATTCTTTATATATCCCTCTCTTACACTCTCGTCATTGTGACGTACTATCCATAGCATCTGGTGGTTTCCTGTAATTTGCAGTTTCTTCTTCAAGATGTGTGTGATAATTCTAGAAGTGAAATTTTTATTTTACAGTTCAATTTCTGTGTGATTCTGAATTATCCTTAATTTATGGATATGAGTGTAAGTATTTTATAGTATATGGTTTAATATATATATATATATATATATATATATATATATATATATATATATATATATCAAAACAATGATCTCATATTATAAACAGTAAAAATATATATCTCGATTTCACGAGCACTTGCATATAATTAGCTATGAATAGCTTAACATGTTGGCGCTGTTTTAATAATCATCAAAGTGAAAGGATATGAAATATTTTAATTATTCTCAAGCAAACTTTAACTATTAGATAAATATCATTTTTTATGGAAATTAGATTAATTGGACATTGATTAAAATGTTGAATTCAACTTGAGCCAACGATCACGATAACACTTAAATATATCAAGATTTATTTTTTATTACTTTTTCATTTTCTGAAATTAGTTATATTTCACTGTGTATCGCATTTAAAATAATATTTTTAGGCAGTAAAATTTCTCCTAATATAAACATTAATACTTCATTAAAAATTAAATAAATTTAAAAAAAACAGAAACTGGTTCATACAGTTCACAATATTAAATAAATATATATTTTAATCTTTATCCTTTAGTTAAGAATATTTACTTTCACCGTGACAGTGAAATCCAGCAATCCAGAATTCTATTATATGTCAGTATCCGTTGAATCAAAGGATTTACAGAGAAATAAATCTATAATACTGCCTGTGCACTCAAAATTACTGGTGAGGAATCATCTTTAAAGAGATAATTTGAAACACCTCGAGATAATTCCGTAATATCAAAAGTTAACAAACCGTTAATTGAAGATTACTTCCTGTCATCAACATTTGTTTCAACAAGTATTTGTGTGGTGACGATTTATTTCTTGTTATATTCATTAAAATATTTGCAGTTTCAGAACTGAGATAACACATTATGTTTGATACCTTATCTACAGCTGTTTTTAATCAGTTCAGTTGAAAGAAATCTGCAACGTTTTATTGTTATTGAAATGAGATAAATACAAGGGTAAAAAACATAGTTAATATAAATATTCCAAAATAGTTTATAATGCATTGATACTTTATTGAGTAATTTATAATGCACGTTATATAAACGTTTAAAATGCATTTTCAGTAGTAATTGAACTGTGTTGTTAGGGTTTTATTTAAATCAATTTGTATTTATTTGAATATATATATATATATATATATATATATATATATAGTTAGGGTTTTATTTAAATCAATTTGTATTTATTTGAATACCCAGATTAATGCAAAAAAAATTAATTTTCTTTTTTAAAAATTCCAAAGGTATTTCACCAATGGGAGAAAATTAAAAAAAATGCGCCTCATACTTTTATTAATGTGTATACATTTCAGGAAAAAAATATTGATGAAAAATCAAAAATAGCACATGTCACGCCTTTAACACTTTAAGAATAATATCTAAAAAAATATTTCAGTGTTGCAATAACTGGAGTTGACAAAAAATAGTTTATTTCTTAGTTAAATATTATAAATCAAATATCAAATGAGGAAAAAAATCATTTGTTTGAATATTAAATGATTTTTGGTATTAGCGATTATTGGAACAAATAATGCATTTAGCGTATTAAATCCCATAAACTATTTAACACGAATTACTTTACACAAAGCAAATATTGAAGAAAATGTTAAGTTCTACAAACAATTATGTGAATACATATATTCATAAACCAAATTAATTTGTTCTAAACTTTAAATTTATTTTTTTTAACAAAAATATCTTTAGAATCTTTTTGGGAGCTGTTTGCTTGAGGTATTGCTATAATTTCTTTATAGAATTAAGATGAGATATATATGCCCAATGCATTTGTAATATGGTTTATATTTTAAAGGAACACGTCAACGAGGTATACTTGATGCATATTCATCTCCAAAAGTTTAGCATAAAAGTTTTAAACCTGACCTGTATTTCAATGAACGAACTCACACATCCCGTATTGGAAGTAAAACGGGTATATATAAAACGATTAATATTCCTAAATGGAAAAGACTACATTCCACAAAGTTCAAAAGAAATTTTTGTTCCCTGACTCCATCCAAATGCAAAAAAAAAAAAAACATTCAGAATCAAGTTTTGAATAAAGTCAAGTACACTGCTGGCTACACAAACTCCACTACCAAGAAGAACCAGAGATATTTACAACGAAATGTGTATTTGACGGGTAACATGTTGCACGAAGATGAATCGAATAAATTTTATCTTCTTGTGACTTGAGGATGATGACAAAATAAGTAGTTAATGTTGCCACTATTGTTAGCTATAACCGCTGCCACATGCCTCGGCATTGAATATATATAAGAGGCTTTGAACGTATTTTTGGGTACAGCAGTGCACGCGGTTTCGACATATTCCCAAAATTGATCTGGTGTTTCAGCGGGTGGGTTATCCTGGATACGCCGTTGTGAAAGAATGTACCACACGTTTTCGATTGGTCATAAAACGGGAAAACAAGCAATTAAATCTTAAGATTAAATAACTCTTGAACATTGCATGCCATGTGTAATCGTCCATTATCCTGATGGAATATGGCCAATGGCAAGCGCTGAATGTATGGGAGGACTATAGGCTTCAACATCTCAGAGAAGTAGATTTGGCTGTTCATTGTAATACGCTTGCAATGTGCACTAAAGAGGTGCGATAGTGTAAGTCATTACCACCCCTAACTATGATACCGGATGCTGGACCTGCATGGCTATGCATATCACAGCAGTTCAGCAGCCTTTCACCATAGTGTCTCCAAACTCGAATCTGACAATCGCGGGATGTTGTACGCAGAAGTGGGATTTGTCAGTAAGCGGGTCATTTATTATGTTGCCCATGCCTACCGTTATTCGCACTATTGGCGGCGATAATTTCCCACCATTAGCTTCCTTTAAAAAGTAAACAAAGTATTGTCGGACATTCCACTCTGCTAAGAATGGCGTAGAATGACAAGAGGGAAAACCGAATGACGTGTAACCGACTAAGTTTGTTGCGCTGTGTGTTTTGGTATGGCTTCGCGATGCAATGCTGCCATGCACACAACCCGGCTTCTATCACGAGAAGTAGTGCAACGAGGAGGGTGCAATCTGCCCCATCGGTCCATCGTTTTCTAATGCATCTCTTGAAGACAGATGCGCATCACAATTCCTTGGTTTCATCCAACACGTTGACTGATTTATCTGAAGTAGAATGCACAGTCCCATTAGGCTACAATTATATATCTGTCAAATTCAGAGACTTCGTCAAAAGACACTTGATGTCCTCCACGATATATAAGTAACCAGCTCTAGAAAAAAAAAACATTTGCCGTTCTTCAAATCGCCAATATCTTCTCCCCTTATATAGCGCTTGCGTGTGACGCTACGATCACCAATAACATACGTCTGTACTATAATGCTAATGATTTGCATATTTTATCGTCGCCAATGCATTATATAAATTTCACATTGTCTGCAGGCTTCCTTCAGGTTGTTTCATTTTGTGTGGTCAGCAGTGTATTATTCTTTCACTCTAGTTAGTATCCTCGAATTAAAAATTAAATAAAGGGTAATTTTTAGATGTATAGAACTTTAAATTGCAATAAAACAACGATATATTAATCGATCGACATGACTTTTTTTTATTCGAAAGATAATTTTGTGGCATTACATTTTAAATATGATTTCTGGCATAGGACTGCAACGGCTGGCTCGGATATAGTCAAATCTGGACGTCCAATTTTCGATGACTTTTTCCAACATTTGGGGCTGTATATCGGCAATAACACGGCGAATGTTGTCTTCCAAATGGTCAAGTGTTAGTGGATTATCCGCATAGACCAATGACTTTACGTAGCCCCACAGAAAATAGTCTAGCGGTGTTAAATCACAAGATCTGGGAGGCCAATTCACAGGTCCAAAACGTGAACTTGGGTGGTCACCAAACGTGTCTTTCAATAAATCGATTGTGGCACGAGCTGTGTGACATGTTGCGCCATCTTCTTGGAACCACAGCTCCTGGACATCATGATTGTTCAATTCAGGAATGAAAAAGTTAGTAATCATGGCTCTATACCGATCACCATTGACTGTAACGCTGTGGCCTTCATCGTTTTTGAAGAAGTACGGACCAATGATTCCACCAGCCCATAAAGCGCACCAAACAGTCAGTCTTTCTGGATGTAACGGTGTTTCGACATACACTTGTGGATTAGCTTCACTCCAAATGTGGCAGTTTTGTTTGTTGACGTAGCCATTAAAACAGAAGTACGCTTCATCGCTAAACAAAATTCGCTTATGAAAAATCGGAAACAACGGCAATCTTGTTTTGGGCCCATTCGACGAATCTACGCCTTGCTTGGTCATATTTAAAATGTAAAGCCACAAGATTATCTTTCGAATAAAAAAATTCTTGTCAATTGAATAATACATCGTTGTTTTATTGCAATTTAAAGTTCTATACCTCTAAAAAAACACCCTTTACATAGTATGCTTGCTGTGAAGACATAAAAATACCCTTAGCTAAAAATACTGCTTCAAGTGTGCTTTCAGTTTATACTTTATCATTCCATAACTATTCCAGAGCTAAAGCGGTTTTTTGCCTTAAAATTAATTGCTAAAGAGACAGATTTTCTGTTAGATTCATTTCACACTTTAGAAGCAATTTATGTACTTTAAATCACTTCTAGGTTTGTAAATTTTTTTCCAGAATGCTGCATCTAATACATAAATACAACTTGAAATAAAAAAAAAACATCCCGACACTTACTTAACTATTTGTTTTATTTATAAAATTGTTGGTATATTGTGCCTCGTTTGTAATTCACTTCCTTACATGTCCTTTGAAATGAAATAAGTAAGTATGATATATATATATAATAGCTGTACCCTGACGTGTTGCTGTGGTTCACTACTATGAAAAAAAAAGGAATGAGAAAGCACACATTTTTAATATTTTTAACCATTGCACTTAAGTACGATTATTTGAAAATTTGCAATTAAAGTATGTTTTTATTTCTAAAAAATATGTGTAAATATGCATAAACAAATATTTTCAAAACAGATTTCTGTTGTTAATGGATTACATGAGTTTTAGTAGTTTGTTTTTGTCATTATATTATGAACCTAAAATTTTTTATGTTGTCTCTATAATGGAGACTTAAACGCATTAAATTGATTTTTATCAGTGATGTAGCTTTTTGCAATTTAGAAAAAAATTACATTTTCATGCCAATAGAAATTCCACAGAATTCCATTCAGTTCATCCTTTCCATCACCCATAAAGAACATTTGTAGGAATTTATGTTATCTGATAATAGAAGCAAGGAGCCAGATTTATGATAAATTTATCTTTCATTTGAACGTCGTTGCACGAATCGTTACAATTTCTATTCCAAACGATGTTTATTGGAAATGTGAATTGTATTTCCTGATTTTAGACTGGAAAGGCTTTGATTCCCCAGTATATCTAGCAATCAAAGATTTTAATGTCTCTGGGCATTCTTCAAGTTGGGGCACTTTAATTTTTCTAGTGGTACAACACATTCCTTTTGATTCTCCATTAAACTTCACAGCCGTGCAATTAGGACACACTTCAGTCATTGTGCCTATGAGATTATACTGGCTTAAACTATAATCATCAGCTGGGTTGTACCGAATTCTAGATGATTGTAATCATGTTATTGTTTTGCTCAAAGTTATGTTTGGTGCTGTTTCTCGTTGACATTTCTCACTCATACGCAGCCTAATGTTTTTCTTTTATTGAGAACTGAGCTGATATGATGTTGCAAAATGCTCAGAAGCGTGTATCGTCAAATCTGGCTGCACGTTGCTCTGCTGATTCCTCGGAGAAGTATTTGAACCATTCTTTGTATGGTTTGTTCATTGCTCGCTCTTCCATAGTTTGATGTGCAATTGTTTTGACTTAAGTTTTCTTCAAAAAAAAGGAAGGTTATAAAAAATGTATGAAATTGCAAAAATGTTTTTTTTTTAAAAAATAGGCAAAAACAGGGATTAAAAGAAGGGAAAAAATAAAAATAAAAATGCAAACAAAATGTATAACTTCGAACATAAATCAACCAACACAGTCAAGTTCCAATGCAATGACAAAGATAATATTTCATTCAATTCAAACAAATCACTACAAAGTGGTCAATTTCGCTATATAATTTAAAGTCAAATGACCTTTTAATTAACAGAACTCAATTTCCGTCAATTGCACTGAGAAATAAGACAGGCAGTTAAAAAACTACAAATGAAAAACAATGAAAAAATACAAAAATTACGCTTGCATAAAATTAACACTGCAATAAAAAATGTCACCGATAGTTAAACCATATAATTAATGACATGAGTTACACTTTACAACTAAATCCAGTCTGTGCATTCTTTACAAGAAATTGTCTGTCTGCTTTTCTTCATTTCCAACAGAAATCGGTTAGAGACATAAATCACATAGTTGACATCAGACATAGTTGAAGATATTTTCTGTTGAATTTGTAAGAAAATTTAAATATCAAAAAGGATTTCACAGCAGAAATCTACGACAAAACCTTGATAAGGATTGAAGGTTTTTGCAATTCTAAATTTGACTGGCATTTGCAACCATCAACAACGATATTCAGGGTCTACCTTTAAAATTGAGTAGCTTAGCTCTGAACATGGTTTGCTCCTCAAATGGAAAATTATTTGTGCTGTGTTCTAGAAAAATGATGGTAAGAAAGAATTGAATGCAAACTGCGGAATTTATACTCGAAAAATAGGTCCATTTTTTTTCTAAGCCGCAAGAGCTTCTTCACGGAAAAAAAGAGGTTAATTTACATTAACACTAATTACACTACACTATTGAGACAATGTAATTAGTTTTACGTTCATAATATGACAAAAACAAACCGTTATAACCGTAAATGGTGGACTGAAAAAAATGTAACCTCCTAATAATAAAAATTATATAAAGCCTTAATTTAGAATTATAATGGAGAAAGAATTAATTTATATCAGTACGCTACTCGTTTTTGGCATTATTTTGAAATCACGCCAAATATATCTTTGGCAGTGTCTAAGGTTATCACTTTAACTTTAAGAAATTTTAACTATTTCCTGGAAAAACTAATAGCATACTGAAGTAAAAAAAATAGTACTTTATATATAAAATTATCTTTGGAAGATAACCAAATGTCGGAAATGCCGCACACCCAACAACTCTTTTTTTACACAATTTTGAAATGGCCCGTTTCACAAATATTTTTTTACACAAACTTTTGTTCTAACACGAATTCCACTTTTCCCCCATTCCAATTTTAATCAGAATATTGTCGGATTATGCTCACATATATGTGAGTGACTTGATCTAATTCATGGCTTTTTTACTCTATATTCTAGAGTTTCGGAGAATACCCGATTTTTAAAATCACTTTTTCCTTTATTTTGTTGTATTCAATAGCACTTTACTCTTCAGTATAATTGCTTTTGTATTAAAGTGATTAGTTTGTAGGATGCAATAAATAATTTCAATAAATTCTAAAAGTTGAAGCTAAGTTATTTTTTTAATTCAGTGGTGACACTTCCAGTATTATCAGGGTATATAGCTGCAATGAAAATGCGCCAGATAATGCATATGTTTCAATGTAAAGCCATGGAAGATAGAAATGTGATTGTTGTGGAAGATTGGTGGAAGTTAACGATTATGGATTACATTACACATCTTTTTGTTTTTTTTTTGCTTTTAAACAATTGTACTAATCGATTTTGAATGCTCATAGGAGAAAGATTTTCCCAGCATGCTTCAAAGTGGAAGTTTTGAAGTACAAAAATCAGTTATTTACTCTGAAATTATAATTCTATCTAATGAAACTGGTGGCGGAGGTTTTAATTGCCTGCAAAAAACTAATTTTAATTTGTCTGTAATAAAAATGAATTGGTTTTGTTTTATAAATATGTCACATGGATTTCATTTTTATATTTTTTGCACGGTTTTCTAAGGAATAAATCTACCGTGGCAAAAAACAGTTGGGTGCTCTAAAGTTAATTGATGTAAAAAGATTTCGGATGACTTTATCAATCTGAAAGCATAATTACAAAAATTATTACAATTTTCGTTTACTAAACAGACAAATCAATTTAGCATACAATTGCCTGAAAAATACTTTTTATAATATATGAGCAATACCCTAAGCATTGGTACAAAAGCCTATCAGAATGTTACAACAAACTTAAATCTTAAAAAGCTATTGAAAACAAAATGAGGTTCAATATTTTGATTTTTTATTGAGAACATTTACAGCCCCGTGCACCAGAAATTATCACACAGGAGCTTACATAGAAGTAAGCGTGAAGCACACATCACAAAGAAGCGAAGGATTATAAAACAAACATCCTTGTCTTCACCCGGATTCGAACACAGACAATAACCACTATATCAGATGGGTGGCTAATATTTTGATTTAATCACCATAAACAGTTCCAAGCAAACTTAAATAAATGTCAGAAAACCTTAATTTTGCAATATGTATTTCATTAATAACATCAAATGAAATTTTAAAAAATTGCCTAAAACATAGAAAAAAACACTCTTATAATAAAATTTCGTCAATTAATTTCGCCAAATTAAGACGTAGTCAAGTGCAGAAAAATATTGTTTTTCAACACGCAAGGAACGATTTATTATTGAATGTATATTCCAACATTCGGCAACGTCTTTTGATTTGAGATAAATGTTCGACAGGGATTTAATTTAGGAATACTGGAAAAATATAACGTAGCCAGAATTTTTTTAATTAGTTAGCTACTCATTTGTGGTGTGATTTTGAAACCATGCCAAACAGATCATTTACGGCCTGCATTGTATTACCATCATAACTTTTAGAAATTTTCACTATTTAACAGGTAACTCTGGTTTAGCAGAAATTCAAAAGTGACAGAAAACCAGTTTTAATAGTTAAAATTTAAGAAATTATTTGAAAGTAAAAGTATTTGGTGTAAAATAAAGCATAAATACACACAGTGACATAAAAAAAGATACATGTCAATGCTGTTTACCATATCCTTTAAGAAATATTTACTATACAATATATGTAACTATTACGTTTTTCAACATTTGCTACGTAATACTCGTATGAATTTGATACTAAATGTTTTATTTGGAATTCAAAGCTTTCTTAAATATATAAAATTTAACAGGAAAAAGAATTTAAAAGCAACGTGTTATGGACTTATGGACAATGTGTTATGGCAGAAAAACATAACTCTCTAAAGTATTAGCTTGGATAATTCTAATGTAATTAAGATATTATCAAGCGTATTTTACAAATAATTGAAATGCATTTTATAAATTTGTTATTATTATAGTTGTTACAATCATTCGGATATCCACATTTTAACAACGTTATGTCTACATTTTTTTTAAAATTATGGTTCACATTAAAAAGTAATTCATGAATTACATCTTAATTATAATACAATTTAAGGATTCTTAGTTAAAAGACTATTCTGGTGCTTCTATACCGGCATTAATATTTTAAATTTGAAGCATAAGAGACACACATAATGAACAAACAAAAATGAACTCTTTATATTTTGCCGTGTTTTAAAATACAGAAAAATATTGACTTGTTCTTGGAAATTTTGTAAAATATCTACAGTTACTTTCAATTGCAGAAATTTATTACAAAATAAAGAAAGTAAGTTCAAAATTCGTAAGCGGAAAACAACATTAAAATAAATCTTAAGTCAGGAAACAGCCGACATTTCTTTTTTTTATATATGACAAATACATTTTACCGTCGTATGGCAAAATTCCTTTCATGTTAATACAACGCGAAACAACGTCTGGTGTTCCTAAATAATTGCATTTCCAGATTAACATTTGAAAATCAGTACTTTTGAGTTTGCTAGGGGAACCATTTGCAATTTTGAAAATAAAAGCAAATCTAATTATTCTGATTATGCTCAGAAAATTTTATGCTTTTCAAACAAAATTTTTAAGGGAAACTATTGCATGAAATACTTTTTGTTTCTTCATAAAATCTATTCATCCATAATTATAAAAGTTATTGTTTACGATATCCCATTTTCTTGGGATACATAAATCTCAAGGTTCTCTTAAAATAACAGTTTTATTAAAATAAACTAAACCTTACAGCACAGTATATATTATAAAAGTGTACACCAAATGCCTCTAAATATTTGTCCTTAAAGTTGAATAGTTTTAACTATCAAGAATTTGAATTAAATTTAGCTATCTCATAATATTTATGGTTTAGATATTTTGAATATTTTTAAATGATCCACAGCCTCTGTACACTATAATTATATAAATTACTCCAAGTGAATTTAAAGTTCTGCACGTAGCTTCATATTTTTATTAATTTTTGATGATATTAATAAATGCATTCATATTCTGAATTTTTTAAATACCTTAATTTCAATACATATTCTCACGAATCTAGAACTTAATTAAACAACTGTAAATATGCAGTAGAACCTATTTTTAAGTCGTCCTTTTTTGTACGATTTTTTTCTGTGTAATCTTTTTTTATGCGGTTTATGTGAATTCCAACGGCTTTGGCGCTACAGTAGTGCTTTTTTATCAATGTTCTAGTGGCGTAACGGATAATGTAAATGCTTCCCTGCAAAGTCAGGTTTAGCCTTTAAATGGGGTAAATACGTTAACGTACATAATACGTAAATATGTTGGGTAATACTTGGCGTTATTTAGGTCTTGGGCTCCTTAGAGTCCTGCCGTAACATCCCGCTAGGTGGAGGTTGCAAGGTGTACGTTACGCCGCTGCAATGATATATACACACTTCAAAAGCGCGATTCATTGTTATTAACTGTCTCCCGACAATGCACGTTCAGTTGCTTTCTCTCGACGCGCCAACATACCGCACTTGATCGAAGATGAAAGCTTCAAAGACAGTGACATTATCAATAATTTGATAGATTATAAAGACAGACAAGAAGAATCGGATTCTTTGATAATGTATGAAGTACACTTATGGACAAAAAAAATTAGCGCTCCAAGAAATAATTGAGGGACAGTAACGAAACTTAGCATGAAGGTACCTGTCGGGGAGATATGCAAATTATTAGAAATGCATGTGATTGCGCATTACGCATAGCCGCTAGAGGGTGTTTAACGTCGTTCTCCGTGGAGTATAAAACAGATATCTAAAGCTTGTTTGAGTGTGCTGAATCGTTTACAAAGGAAGAGCTGAGGCAGACATGCCATTACGCCATTTTCGAAGACAATAAGAAGAGCTGTCACAGTTTAAGGGGGGGAATCATTGACATAATGGAAAATGGTTGGTCAGCTAGGCAAATAGCTCGTCAATTAGGTCGCTGAAATTGTGTTGCGAGGAGGTAATGTGATCTGTGGGTCTGAAATATGTCATTTACACGAAGACTAGGCTCAGGCAGCCCTCGACAGACCAGTCGTCGAGAAAACCACCACATCGTAAGAAATACACGCGTACAGCCTACTGCTTCATTGGCCACCATCTAGACACAAGTAGTACCTTCACTAGGAGCCCATGTGTCTTCTCGAACCATACGAAGGCCCCTGGGAGAAAAGCGTTTGGGATCATGGCGCATATTACATGTGCGTCCCATGATACCCACCCACCGATACCTATGTTTGAAGAGGAGCCACGCATGAGGAAACAGGACTGCAGATGAATGGAACCAGATAGTCTTTAGCGACGGATTTAGATTCAATCTCAGCAGTGATGACAATCGTATTCGTATGTGGAGACCCCGTGATGAACACCTCAATAATGACTTTGCTTTACAGCTGCACACCACTACCACAGATGGTGTGATAGCATGATGTGCCTTTGCCTACAATATACGGTCACCCCTAGTATTGACTTGTTGCACTATGACAGCCCAGCAATATATTCATGACATCATGCAACCACATGTGTTGCCACTCTTGCAACGGCTCCCAGGAGCCATTTTTCAACAAGAAAATGTTCGAGCTCACTCTGCAAGGATTTCACAAGACTGCTTCCGCACTGTTACTAACCTTCCTTGGCCTGACTGATCCCCAGATTGGTCTTCAATCGAGCATATCCGGGATCATTTGGGATGGCGAGTTCGGCATCCTACGAGTTTGAACGAACTAGAGGCAAGGTTAAAGCAAAAAGTGATCAAAATGTCTCAACACATCATACAGAACTTGTATGTCGCAATGCTCGATTATATCGCATCGTGCACTTGCGCTGGAGGGGCTTTAACAAGGTTTTATACCCTGCATTCTTTTGGTTTCTTCTCTGAAATAAAATATATATTTTTTTTATTTTTTCTAATCATTTACTTACATCAAAGTTGTCATTACGTATGTAAAATTCCATTTCATTGTTACGACTCCTTTATGATGCGCTATTTTTTGTCCATGAGTGTATGTGCATGAATACAGCTCTCCAACAAATTGGAAAAGCATTTTTAAAAAGAAATAAATACAAATAACTGAAAGAGTATGGAATTTCAAAAGAGCTTCCATCATGTATATATCAGGTTATCCTGACATCTTACAAGTACAGCTGATCAACCGACCGAAAAAAATCAAATTAAAGATTTATTTTTTGTAATGATGTGTCTTCAAGTAACGAAACTCATTTTGAACATAATCATCACAGGAAGATGAGTGCATTTTGAAAACTTCTCCATGTATACGATAAGAAACTAAATGTTTCAAAATGTTTCGATGTGTAACTTAATTATTTTTTATGGAAGTAATTTCTTTTAAATTTCGTATATAATTGGCGTGTTTTCTAAATGCTACTTTTTAATTTGGTCCCTCACCACCGCATAAAAAAATCGGCAGTATTTTGACGAAGTGTTTTATGTAAGAGTTTATAAAATATTTCCGAATATTTTTATGTGGTTTATTTTTAGGTGGACTCTATCTACCACGCAAAAAACAAGTTTTACTGTGTGTGTATAAGGCTTTCAATTTAACAAAAATTCATATTAACCAGTTACATCAAAAATTGTTCATCTCTGAAAATGTGAGTGATTTAACTTTGTGATTTTTTTTTTTTAATAATTAATTACATAAAATAAATAATTTATACATAACCATTCTTTAATGAACTAACCAGTGGGGTGGCGTGTTTGATTTGTGGCTGTTCTTGTACTCCCAAGTTTGTGGGTTCTATACCGAACATTTTGGTGGATTTTCATGATGGAGAAAATCAACAATGTGCATGCAGTATGATTATGTGACATGATAAAGATCCCTGAAGTACCTGTTTTGCATGGATGCTCTCGACCAACTTAAAATCCCTAATGTCATCTCACAGCACCAGAATTCAGGTACCTTCCACCGGGGAGGAAACTGGGGGTCAAAATTACAATACTGCAATCGATAATCTACCTAAATGGTGGCGCATTTAAAAATAAGGCACGATTTCGGAAATGTATTGAGTCTGCAATAGAGTAAATCACAAATCCACAACTCCATTGGAAATACAAAAAAAAAAAAAAAATACACTCTGTCGCAAAAAAATATATGCACCCAGAAGAAATCAAAGCTACAATCACGAAACTCGGCAAGAATGTAGTCTGGTAAGAGATATGCAAATGATTAAAATTTCGAAGCCAATGAGACAAGGCTAAGTGTGCTATGCGCATATTAGTTGCGCAACTGGGAGAGTTGAAAAGCATGAGTACGAGCGCCGTACGGCTATCCAAACGAATTTGATGACTTTGAAAGACGATATTGAGACTTAGGATGCCTCTAAGACGTAACCGGCGGCAGTACGAGCAGCTGACGGACTTTGATAGGGGCCGTATAATAGGCCTCAGAGAAGCAGGTTGGTCGAATAGACGTATCGGCCGCCACCTCGGTCGGAGCGATATGGTAGTTGCTCGGTGTTGGCAACAGTGGATCACAGAAGGTAGAGTGTACCGTCGCGGAGGGTCAGGACGTCCCAGGAACACAAATGATCGCGAGGATCGTGCAATCAGAAGAGTGGCCACTTCTGCACCAACAACGTCGCTAGCATCGATTCAACGCCACTTACCACCTTCCAGACATCCAGTGCCATCAAGAGAAACCATAAGGAGACAACTGACCGAAGTTGGCTTAAGGAGCCGACGTCCGCTAAGACGCTTACCACTGACCCCACATCATAGGCAGTGTCAACTGGATTTTTGCCGACCTCGGGCAACTTGGAGTGTGACAGACTGGAGACGTGTCATCTTCAGTGATGAATCCCGATTCAGTCTCAGTGATGGTGACCACCGCACACGTGTCTGGAGGCGCACCGGCCAGCGGTCCGATCCGGCATTTATTGTCGAGCGGCATACAGCAATTTCACAAGGTGTGACAGTGTGGGGAGCAATTTCTTGGGACACACGATCATCTTTAGTGGTCCTTCAAGGCACTTTGACAGCTCGCAGATACGTGGACGATATTTTAACGCCGATTGTGCTACCCATGCTCTCAAGTCGCCCAGGTGCCATTTATCAACAGGATAATGCTCGTCCACATACTGCGCGACTCTCCCAACAATGTCTTCAAGGATATGACGTCCTACCATGGCCTGCCAGGTCACCAGATCTTTCGCCAATAGAGCATGTCTGGACGCGCTGGGAAGGCAACTGCAGCCGTCCCGAGATACAGGAGAATTAACTGCGCAGATGCAAAGACTATGGCAGGATCTTCCACAGGGGGTCATAAGTGATCTAATTGAATCGATGCCACGCCGAATTTCGGCTTGTATAGCTGCCAGAAGTGGCTTTAATACTTACTGATTTTTAACCTTTTGCAAGCTGTAACCGCTTAATAAAATGATATTTTGTTCTGAATTTTTAATCATTTGTTTATTTTCATATACACTACATGCATACCAAATTTCGTGAATGTAGCTCAATTTCTTCTGGGTGCATATATTTTTTTGCGACAGAGTGTATATTAATTTCTTTTTCAATGAAATATATGTTTTTCAAATATTTCATGAAATTTTGTTCTAGAATGAAAAAAAAAAGTTCAAATATACTTAGTTACAACTGGAGCTAGTTTAAGTTGAAGTTAGTGATTTAATTTTAGTGTATTTTACAGGAAAAATTCTGTATAACTCTAGGTAAATAAAATAAAATAATTTTAGATATAAAATATGTATGTTTTAAAATAACGATCAGAGTTCTAACCCGAGTGTATGAAGTGGCACAGTCTAAGAATATAGGACTGGAATGACTTCGCAGTTAAGAATTGAAAGTAAGTAATTTGAGAAGCAGTACAAAAGAGCATTTTACACATATATTAGTCTATTTATTAAGTGGATAACCTATATATACAGAGAGAGAGAGAGAGCAAGAGCTTATATTATACTACGTATTGGGTTGCGTAAAATTCAAAAGTGCTAGTGAATGGATATTTAAAATTACGGGAGGAATAATATAAGATTATAAAATCTGTTTCTAAAAAAAAATAAACGTAAGGAAGTTAACAGATAAAAAAGTCTGTATCTTATCTTTTTGAAGCTCAGAAAATAAAATTCATTTTTTTTAAAAAAAAAAAAAGTAATTTTAAAACCTAATTTTTTGATGATTTATTCCATGTTTATTTGATAGGTTTTTAGTGTTTTATATTTAGCAAATTTAATACTAAATTTGTAGGCTCTATGGCTTAGAAGTAATGTGCAAAATGTTGGGGGGCTTAAGCCTAAGGTTGCTGGTTGGATCCCGAATGGAGTGGATTAAAAATCGATTCCATTCGGGATTCCTGAAAATTGCAACCATGTTGTATGGTTACGTGATATCTAAAAGATCTCTTTAATATCGAGGTACTATCGGCAAAAAAGAAAAAAAAATATTTGGCATTATTTTGAATCCAATGAGAGCATCAATTGAAATTAATTCAAGTGCCAAAATTTTATAATGAAAACTTTCATTAAATAGTGCTGTCATGAATGGCTCACACATTAAGTACTTGTGGTGTTTGAAAAAAAGATTAGTTGTCATTATGCAGTACAGTGGCTGCAAACTTCAGGACAAATAGAGTACACCTAAACGACGGAAAATTACATAGCAATGCATAATCAAAAAAGTTTTCCTGACGCGATAGTGACAGAACAAAACACACGAAAGACAACATACGATTAAGAGAAGAAAAAGCTCTGTTATCCTCAGTACAGTATAAAACAAACTAAACAGCACATTAAAGAAATAATGATCATCATCAATTTAGATGTATCAAAATATCAAAACTCCGAGCCATGATGTGGTCCTTAAATCTCATATTAACTATTGAGCGTTATTAAAAATACCATGCACTTCCAGACTTTCAAATAAAGCATAATATTATGGTTGTGTGGTATTCTTACGCTTCTCTCACGTCCTGCGTATACGCGAGGAAGGATCCACTGCTGACCATTATCTTGTGTAAGCGAGCATTGAAAGTATTGCAAGTAATTTGGCTCCTGTGGTAACGTTGTACGTACGCACAACCCTTGTTCGTCTCGTCCATTGCATTCAATGACCCTGTATGCCAGACGCATATGAGCAAGCTGAGCGTTAGTGTAATGTTTCGCCGAATGAAAATGCGTAGAAATCGCGGCAGCAAATTCCAATCAGGTTTGTGCACTGTAGTAGAAGTCCGGGCTTATGTAGCACTAACTATCGGATACACCCACCATACTTATCAGCAATTGTGTACGAATAATAATATTTCATGTTCTCTTCTTATTCCAATTACGTCTTTCCGAGTTTTGTGTCGTCACCACCATACCAGGAAAATAAAAGTTTGTAACCGCTCTGCTGATATATTATGTATATATGTGTACACCATATATATATACATATATATATATATATATATATATATATATATATATATATATATATATATATATATATATATATATATATATATATATATAAAGAGTGCTTTTTTCCAGGTATAGAAGTTTAAGTTGGCATTACTTTCCAAGATGGAGACCGATTTAACAGCTGTCAAGTGATTTATTCTCAGTTTGGTTTGGCTATTCATCATGAATGGACTCACGCCTGAACAACGCTTTCAAATTGTGCAATTTTATTTCGAAAATAATGGTCGATTTTCAAAAGCGAATTTTGTTTAGCGATGAAGCGCAATTCTGGTTGAATGGCTACGCCAACAAACAAAACTGCTGTATTTGTAGTGAAGCTAATTCACAAGTGTATGTCGAAACACCGTTACATCCAGAAAAACTGACTGTTTGGTGCGCTTTATGGGCTGGTGGAATCCTTCTTCAAAACCGATGAAGGCCACAACGTTACAGTCGATGGTGATAGGTATTGAGCCATGATTACTAACTTTTTCATTCCTGAATTGAACAATCATAATGTCCAGGAGCTGTGGTTCCAACAAGATGGCGCAAAATGTCACATAGCTCGTGCCACAATCGATTTATTGAAAGACGCGTTTGGTGACCACCTAATTTCACGTTTTGGACCTGTGAATTGGCCTCCAAGATCTTGTGATTTAACACAGCTAGACTATTTTCTGTGGGGCTATGTAAAGTCATTGATCTATGCAGATAAACCACAAACGCTTGACCATTTGGAAGACAACATTCGCCGTGTTATTCCCGACATACGGCCACAAATGTTGGAAAAAGTCATCGAAAATTGGACGTCCAGATTGGATTACATCCAAGCCAGCCGTGACAGTCATATTCCAGAAATCATATTTAAAATGTAATGCCACAAGATTATCTTTCGAATAAAAAAAAATCATGTCAATCGAATAATACATCGTTGTTTTATTGCAATTTAAAGTTGTATACCTCTAAAAAAACACCCTTTATATATATATATATATATATATATATATATATATATATATATATATATATATATATATATATATATATATATATGTGTGTGTGTGTGTGTGTGTGTATCACACAAACCAGCGCAAGTATTCCCTGCTTTTTCGTATATTTATATATAGCGCATGGACACTGCATTTTTAGTGTAATTTTTAGGTAAGTTACATCTATTATGTAATGTATTTAGATAATTCTATCCATTACTTACAATAAGTTTTTGCTGAGTATTAATTACATACAGGGAAACGTTAGCGGGCCAAAAAACATGTTCAATTCCACTTTTATGTAAATTATTTTATATATTAGCTGTCCTAAGTCAGCAATGTTTATAATACTGCAGCATCTATTTTATAATTTTTAATCTCGGCTGCTCATGCGTCTTTCATCGTACGATCTTCCTACTAGCTATGTGTTTTTTTCGAATGTTATTTATATCTTATTTGTACAGAATTAGACTATATATATATATATATATATATATATATATAGATATATATATATATATATGTCAACTTAATATATACATATTTGCATATATATATCATCTATATATATGTATTTATATTATGTATATATATATGTCAACTAAATATATACATATATGTATATATGTATCATCTATATATGTATGTATATTATGTATATATATATATATATATATATATATATATATATATATATATATATATATATATATATATATATATATATATATATATATATACAATATACATATATACAAATATACATAATTTAAAATAAATAAGATTTTTTTTTTCAAACGCTAGCATAACTCAAAAATTACGCAATTAATGTACTTTTCAAAATGTTATAACTGAAAATGATCACATTATTTATATTTCTTCAAGTATTTAATACTTCTTCTACGCAGTAAGATCAGATTTATTTTATCATTTATAAATTTCATTAATTATATTAAAGTAATAAATCACAAGAATATATTTTATGAATTGAGCATGCAGCGTTGCTTAAAATAATAATTATGTCTAAAGAAAATAAGGTGTATTTATTTTTATTTTAAATTCATTTATTATTTTGTTGGAGTTAGTATAAAAGCATAAAATAACCGACGGGCAAAGAATTTGGAAATATCAGCTCAAGCAAATATTTACAAGATTGGATAGTATAATTGTGAGCTTTAAAACAAAAAAGACACCTTTAATCCCAATAACATATTACCCAGTTTCTGAATGCCATATGAAAATCAAAATTTAAAACGAAGTCAGTCAATGAGCTGAATTTATTTCAATTTTTTTGAAAAACAATGTATCATTAATTTTAAATTAAGTTGAGTCGCACTTATATAATAACATCAAAATATTGATGTTCAAAAAAATCCTAGTTCGTTAGTCTAGGCTGAATAAAACAAAACAAAATAACACCAGATGGCGAGACACACACACACGAAAAAACAATTTAAAACAAACGATCATGAGATTAATTCCAGATAATGCTGAGGTTAAAAAATTCAAAGTAGCAAAATATTGAAATATTATTATTTCGTTTTAATCATCAATTTTATGCTGGAAAAAAAGATTTTTTTAAAGCATACAATTTTTTTTACATGAGATCTCTTTCTTATACATGATTTCGAAATAACACGATTTACCAATACAATTTATGTGACGGATTATTTTCTAGTTGGAATCCTCTGCCTCATTTTCTTTTTAAATTCTATTTTTTACAGTGTAATCAGAGGACGGTTGGGCTATACCCACAGATATGTGAGTGACTTGGTCTATTCGATAGTTTATTTACTTTGTATTCTCGAGATACGGGGAATACTTGAATTGAATAAACACTTTGTTTTATTTATTTTGTTGAACGTCAACTTAAAACTAAACATTAATTCTTTTTAAATTTGTACTTTGTGTTCAAGTATTCACTTCGTAGGATGCAATAGATAACTTGATTAAATTTCTTAAAAGGTAATGTTTAAAGAAATTGTTAAGAAAGATAAGTCGTTTTTTTTTTTTTAATTTGATGGTAAGATGTCCAGTGTAAGTTATGTTGATGATAATTTTTTACTATTAAAAAGATAATATTATATTAGTATTGGTTTAAACGTGGCCAATATCTAAGCATTCAAAAGTGGTTTTTCTGCCGAATACCACGTCGTTGACGCAGACACTCTAGCAAGGCTTTTAGCAGCATTTAAAATCTACTAAATAAATGAAACATTTAAATATAATTTGGATTCGGTAAAATGAAAAAAAATATGCCTGCTGTGGAGCATGGAGAAAGTTCCGTTGAAAACAACCATCAGATGCCGTTAAAAACAAAACAAGAAAATCTTCATTTAAAGCAAAGCCGACAGTTGGGCTAAACACACCTGGCATATCTATTGCTGATAACATTTTTAATTCAGTTCATAAAAAACGTAGATACTTGTTGTCAAATAGAAAATAATAATTGTTTGTAATTTTATTCTGAATTTAAATTTAAATTTTTATATATATATAGTGTATATACTTACAGTTTCAATGTTCATATTTTGTATGCACTTATATAGTTTGATATTTCACTTAATATTAATAACATTTTTATTACAATAAAACTAATGGTTTTTGTTTTATAAATATGCAGCATAAACTTCATTGTTTCTTTTTTTTCCGAAAATATTTAGATTTCAGTGCAGACATTTTTTGGGGGTGGGTGTTTAACATATCCCTAAATTTTCCATACGTTGCAATGCTTTTTTTACTTGATTTTTGTGCAGCTTTCTATGGAAGGCATCCATAGTAAAAAAAAAGGTGTATTTTCTTATAATCAAATGCGTGATTTGTGCTTTCTGAATCAATTGTTAGAAAACATTCCATTGCTTTTGGAAATTTTCTTCATTCATGCAATTGAGAACACAAGCATTTCAAAAATGAACGTTTAAAGGAAATATTTCTTCAAAAATATCCTTTTGGAATTGCTTCAATTTCTATTTCTCTGAATATTGGAAAGTTTGTTCTCATATTGAATTCCACATCCAATTTATGAGATTCTGGAATCTGATTCTCGAAACGTTCAATCGGTTTAGAGGCATCAAGATATCAAAAGTCGTGAAGAGGTTGCACGCATTGAAAGAAATGTGTGATATATTTATGGCAGCAATACTCAGGGCTCAGAATTCTTCAGATTCTTATATGGGAGATTCCTAAAAGCCTATTTCTTGTTAAAGTGATGTTCTGAAAAATACGAAACTGGTTTATTTTGATACAATGTTTGGACTAAAATATGTTCTTCGAAATTTTTCATTGAACATTCGCTGAAGTTCTCGCAAATCTTTTTTTATACAGTGTGGTTCATTTTGTCTTTGTTTATATAGGTGTAAGTTTCATTTACATTTCTAAGATTCTTTAACTTCTGCATATTATTTTTATACTGATATTATTAACAAAAGTAATTTATTTTATTTTAAATCTCAATATTAGCTCTGTAAATAAGTTATATTGGGTCTATTATGATATAATATTTACTTTTTCTCTCATTAACAACTACATACATGCTTACCATTTTATATTTTTATCTTTACTTCTTGATAGTTATGAGTATACTTCATTATTTAGAATATTATACATATATATATAATATGTTGTTACTGGGATTAATTCGTAAACTCCTTTGACTGAATAATCTGTTTATTTTTAAAATAAGAGTAAATAAAAATGAAGAATAATAATTAATTAATTAAGTAAACATTTAAACATTTCCTAATTGGCTTTCATTATTTTTAAAGAAATATAACGGCTTTGTCGATATGCGTCCGTTTCCCTTGCGGTCTAAACGTCTTCTATCGTTCTCATGTCCCTTTTCTCGCTGCCCCTTTCCGTCGGAGTTCTTGCCTTTTCGTTTTCTTTCGAAGCCACTTGCTACGGTCATGCTAGGAACCTTGCAGTAGAGCGTAGCGCTATCTACTTCACAATCAGCGAAATTCTGAAAGTGAGCTGACCACAACGAAAGAAAATCCAAAATGCTGTAAGCAAACCAATAAAAAAAATGAAAACAGTGAAAAGAAAAAATAACCAGTGCGATGATTTCCAGTACTTCACACATGTGCTGATTTTCTGGAAGTCGGCCGTCATTGCTGCTCACAGATATTAAAAAAAAAGCTATAAAAAGGGAAAGAGAAAAATGAGTTCCGTTCGTTATTCAAAGTTCTGTTCACAGAGAGTCACTGTAGGGAGTACTCAAATTGCAGTCGTAAAATCGTCAGGCATCAGCAGTTGACCACTTTTTCGTTAAATCGACAGCTGCTGATGTAAGATGAGGACCTTCGTGTTGACCAACATTTTCAACTTAATTTCTATCAAGGGGTTTGATGGTCTTAATTAAATAGGGTTAGAAGAAATTGGGTCATAATTTGAGTCCTGGACCGCACAAGGTTCTTTTGACTGTCACTGGTTCGTCTTTTTCATATATGTGTATTTTGCGTTTTTTAACAAACTGGGATTTACTTTTGTTTGTCTCTTTCAACTTCGTATCCAAAAGGATGGAGTTAAGGAAATTAATCTGTTTAAGCAAATCATTTTTCTCTTTTGCAAGGCAATTCTCATCACTAACACTTGCTATATTAGCATTTCTTCCACTATACTTTAACTTCTTAGTTTTGCGCTTGCTAGGGTTAATTTCTCGTCCTTTAGTTGACATCGATGTTTTAGGATGATCGTTAGATTCCGTTAGTGCGTTTACGATGAGTATTTTTTCTGTTAACGAAGCACATTCAATATCTTTCTCAACAAGTTAATTTTCTGTAATTTTAAATGTTTCTTGTCAGATCTCGTACTTTTCTTCAAGTTTAACTAACTTGTCAACGTGCATTTCGAAATTTTTATATTTATCTTCTGCATTTTTTAATTTTAGTTGTAATACTTGTAGAGCATTATCTTTTAACTCAGCTTGGATATGTGACTGAGATACATTGATTAAATTTATAAAGTCATTGTTTTTCTTAGGTATTAATTGTAAACCATTTGCACTAATTTTAAATTCAGTTTGTTTTAAAACATCAGTTCCAATAATTACATCAATAGTTTTTTGCAAATTGTCAATAACATAAATATCCGTCTCACAAATTTGTTACCTTCAAAATCAATAGTAGATTTAAAAGATCCAAAGGGTTTAATTTATTTGTAACCGAAAAAAGTTAAATTTATTTTCGCAGGATTTAACCCTCTAACCGGATAGCACGGAAAATTCCGTCAGTGTAAAGATGCTTCGAAAATGGACTGCACTGATTTTTCTGCCTTCAAGTAACGTTTTCAAAAGCGGATTAGCCACTTTTCTGAAATCCTTTCCCCCTTTTAAGGTTTAACATCTGGAAAGATAATGAGGGACGGAGGAAGCAACACAGCAGGAGTTTATGGCTCGCAGGGAACCCCGTGTTTTTGACCCTGGGGCAATCGTAAAAAATCGGGGAGAAATTTCTTTAGAACACCCAAGAAGTGTTTGTTTGCTAGCTTGTATTTTAAAAGTTTTCAAAAGTCCCAACGCATAAGTAAAATATGTTACAATTCCCTTTTGGTTTCATATTAATTTCAAACTGTAACAAGTTGGGGCGTGTCAGGACAATCTGCTATTTTTTATAGTTAGACAAATTATATCTTTTTAAAGTATATTCTTTCACTTCATTTTTCTTATCTTAATCAATGCTTTCAGTTTTTGAAACATGATTATTTCATTATAAGATGCCCCCCCCCAAAAATATAATAAAACACCAAACACTTTAAAATTTGAAATCTTTTCGACTTTCTAACCACTAAAAATGAACAAATTTAAACTTCATCAAATAATTTTAAAACTTTTCTTACACTTTGATAAAAATAATAACAAAAAAAAAAAAAACTAATTAAGATCTATTAATTTTTTTTTTTTTTTTAGATTTCAAAGCAAGTGTTCAGGGAAGTTTACGTACAGTGCCTAGTTATATATTGTTAAAATACACCGAATTATATTTGAATTTTATGTGCTTGAACTTCAGTTTACATCAAAGACAACAGGAATGAAGATTTTCCCACACATTTTTTTTATAACTTGAATGTTTGAATAAATGATAATCAAAAATATACGGAAACATTTACAGTAGACATTTATGCATATAAATAAACATAAAAATCAATTTTAAATTCGAGCTAATCAAAAACATTCGAATTATTCTTCAAAAATATCTATTTATGCAAAATACCTCAATATTTATCTTTTTTCAAGGCTGACTGAATAAGTAATCAAAATCTGGATTTTTTTTTTTTTGAAATCTCGACCGCATAAAGCTAGAAATTTTATGTTAGAAACTCCATTAGGAATTTCGAAAAAAATGTATCGCAAAGTTAATAATTATTTACCATAATTTCTAGTAACTCTTTGAGTATAATATAAATTTCAAATTTTATTATATAGCTTTTTGGTATTTTTTAATATATTTTGAAGATTTCATACAATTCAGTTGAAAAATGCATGCTAAGAGCAAAAAATATACTAAAAAAACCGAGGAATATACAATAAAGTTTTACATAGAAGCAAAACTGAGAAGCTAAAAGGTAGGAATGAAAAATTTTGAGTATATATGAAATAGTTTTAGAAAAATTTATTTTAAAGTTCAGAAAATTTGTGTGCGTTATGTTATACATAATATTAATTAAATGGTTAAAATAATATGTTAATAACAGTCATGTAATCGTGTGATGACACATTCATATACTAATAAAAATTATAATGGTCATTGATGCGAATGTCAAGAATTTTATGTAATTTTAAATTCAGACATTAAGATATTGATGTAGAAAATATAAAACGACCATCTAAAATACATGAAAAATGCAGTCTGCTATAAAACTATGGCAGAGCCGGCTTAGTCAGGGACGATCTGCAAAAACAGAGAGAGAACCGCGGTTTTGATGGATGCCGCTCTAGCTTTTAAAGTTCCCAGGAAAAATTATATATATATAAATTACAAATGCAAAAATAAATCTTGTAATGTTCCATACATTTTTATAACAACGAATTGTGGAATTGGCTTCCAATACATTGTTGTTTTTGACAATATCTAAGGTAACCAACCCTACTTTAGATAGATTTTAACTACTTTTTCGTAACCGTATTCCTTTTCAAATTAATTCGTGCCGCCGAAATACACCTTTTGCACCCTTAAAATTTATGCAAACTAAAACGGTTAATTTTAATTTATGCAACTTGTGAAATGTTCATAATTAACCATTTCCGTCTAAATAGTTTACATGAAAAACAAAAGTTTGGACTCCCTCATTCATTAGGGATTTATATAAGATTCTAACATTAAATTTTATTTTTCACCAAAAAGGATCGAGTGGTAGTGTATAGGGCTTCCACACCACAGGTCTGGGGTTATATTAATGGGCTGCGCAAGGTCGACTCTGCCTTTCATCCCCGCTACATTGGGTCGATAAATGAGTACCAAGCTTGCTTCGGGTCTTAAACACTTAAGGTCTCTCTTCAGACAAACCACCAAATCGGGACATCTGTTCATGCACCTCAGCGTCCAATGGTCACGTGTATTATTATGGGCACAGTAGTTCCTGGACCTCATGGATTGTTGTGCTTCTGAGTTTGAGTCTTAAGTTTGAGGATTACCTCATTTTGCGGATACCCCTTAGATAAAAATGTATTTCCACTCATTTGCAATTAAACATTTTTCTTTCAATTACGTTTATTTCAGAAGGAAGTTTTATTTTTCAAATGTATTTGCTTAATAACATGTATATTTGTGTATTATATTAAAAATTTGATCAATCCAAAATTACATGTTTTTAGCTCCTCAAAAAGCTTTTAGGATTTTGCAACTGATCTTACAATGCATATACGTTTTATAGTAGTATATTTAAAAATGATAAAAACATTTTTACGAGTGTGTGAGTTGTTATGCCTCGTTTACAAATATAAAAAATTGCATTCAGCTACAGTTTTTAAAATGTACAGAAATAGTATACTTACATATTATGAATATTTTTTACTTTAGTAAGATATATTTATATTTCAGTTTCTTTACAATTTGAATAGAAGTTGTAAGCCATTTTGCGAATAGTTTGATATTGAGTGTAATTCCATAGGCTGTTTAATATTGTAAAGTGTTTTACTTTGATACCAGCACACATTAAAATAAGGCTCATTTGCAGTTATATGATCAGCTTCAGTGATATTTAAATTTTCAAAAATAGTCTACACGTTCGAAAACATTCTTTCACAACTGCACACCACATCTCATACTATATCTTCCCTACAGCAGGAAATATTTGTGTATACTGAAAAATATAATACTGGATACATTTCCAAGTGTTAAATTTGTTTTTAAAATTTGGTATGAATACATTGTGGAACTGTCGGTTAACTTCACTGAACAAAATTGTTTTAAGTGTACTGTTTTGAAAGACAAAATTAATTAGGGAGAACTTTTATCACAATAGAATTTGTAATGACTGAATTGTGTGAAAATGTAGTTATCGATGTGTGACATTTTCCTTGTAATAAAAGAAACATAAAGATAAGAAATATAACTTGAGTAGAAAATGGTTAGTAGTAATGTCATGCGCATTTGAAGAAGTATAGCCCCCATTAAAATTAAAAATTATTCACTGAATGTGTGCTATTAAAAATGCCGATGTAAAAAATTTTTATTTAATACAAGGAGTTCTACGAATGAAAATTTAGATTTTTTCAAAAATATTCAGTTAACATAAAAATATCATTTATATGATTTAAACTTAAATAAATTAAAAGTATTGAAATCTTTTTTATGTTATTCTAAATAAAAAATATAATTGAATAGAAAGAAAGATCTGTTTTATTTCATAAATATGCACCATTTATGTCTTATTATTTAAAAAAAAAAGATAGGGCCTTTACTCTTTTTTACCTCATAACTTTTTTTTAAAAACATGAAAGTGAGCGCGTTTTTCTTACTCTTATATTCAAAAATGAAACATGATGCTTTTTTCTGCCAAATCGCAATACCAAAATATTTTTTTAATTTTTAAAAATGACAGAAAAATAAATTTTGTTTGAAGAAAATATAACTATTTTCAACTTTTAACACGCCATTTATTTCATGTTTTTTTTTTTACCCTGCATTTTGTTTTAATTTTACTGTGACTGAATCTATGGGGAAAACGACAGATTAGAAAGAACTACGGTTTTCATACAAGATTGCCCAAGGCAACATAACAGCTAGCTGTAAACGATTGCCATCCTGGTTCTCAATGATCAAATACGCCGAACCAAGTCATAAAGTTGTCCCCTTTCGACCTCCCAAGTTTTAAAAGGGGGAAAGAAATGAAGTATGTTGCATTTTGAAGGGAATTGCAATATAAGGGTAAAACGCTTTCGGAATAACTTTTCAGGAGGAAGGTATCCAGTTAGAGGGTTAACGTCGTTCTTCCAAGAATTTGATAAACACTTTCCCGTATTAAAGTAATAGTACTAACCGTATCAATAAGAGCATCAAAATCATGTTAATTTTATGTTAATTTATGTTAACAGTTTTACGCATTTCTGACGAGGAATTGATTTCATTAACAACCTCATTAACAACTTCATGTTTAACATCAGGTTTTTTAAATACAAACTGAGAGCTGGTTACATTGAAACATTTTAAACCTTTATTTTTATGGTAACATTCATTTAAGGTATGATTAAATAATCCACAATTATAACAACGTATACGTACATCTCTCTTCTTAACATTCTCATCATAAAATTGAATTTTATTAGGAAAATTATTATCAGAACACATTTTTTATTACATGTATGAAAATCATACTGTTTAACATTTGTACGCTTATTTTCAGAATCAATACTTTAAGAATTATTTTGCATAAAAAACCTTTTCATATATCTTTAACTTTTCCTTAAATTCTGAAATACATTTATGTGCATACAATATCAACTCATTATGGTTTGAACCAGGTATACCAAATATGCACTACATAATTAGGCTTTGGTCGGCTAAGCGAAAGTGTGATTTTAAAGCAATTTCTCTCATGGGCAAAACTATTCAAATAGAGATTCTGTAGGGCATAATTTCCGTTTTTGCATTTCCTTGTGTACGTCATAAGAACAAAATAAGTCTTCAAATTCTTCAATTAAGGCAGCTTTAAGAGAACTATACGAAAATATGTTATGAAGAGTTTGGATAAAAGTCTTTACAGGACCTTGAAGTAAACGTTTAACACAGATAATTTTTTGCAAATCAGATATGTGTGGTATAAAAATAAAGTTTTCTTCCACATCGCGAAAAAAAGCTTTATCACTGTAGTTATCGTTTCCCGTAAACGGTCTCATAATTGAAAAAAAGGTCTTTTAACAAAAATGCATTCTCCTCGTTCCCTCTTTGGTTTTTATTGTGTTCTGTGTGCAGGAAGGGAGCAAAAACTTCCTATGGAGAGGGCGAGGGTTTGTTTATTCGCGTCGTACGTAGATTGTAGCGAAAAAGGCGCAGAATCTCCGTCTTAGTCAGCCGTAAATTGTTCGGTAAAATTATTTTTTTTAGATGCAAGGTCTGTTAATTTTTTTAAATATATGCTCGCTTAATTCTTTTGCGCTTCCCGCGCAACTCAGTCCTAATATAGTGCATACGGTAATAAGTTCAGTTTTCGTACAGTCCTTTAAAATTTTATCCATTCGTGCTTCAGTGTCATAATTCTGTGGGAAACTGCGAATTTCTTATATCCTGTAGGGGGTTCGTCTCTTACATATTTGTGCAGATGTTGCACCGTTGAAGCAGGGGACATCTTTAATAAGTTCGCAATAGCAGCAATTTCCTCTAGACAGACCATCGAAAATAAATATCTTCAGAACAATAAATGAGTAAATTGGAATGGACTAACCGTTGATGATTTCGTCGTTGTGGTTTGCGTTGCAGGTTCCGTTGTTGTAGGGGGGTTGGTTCACCGTTTTTCATCCGTCGCTCTTTCTAGTTTAGTTTTTTTTTTTTTTATTTTAACTTATTTTGAGGCCGAGCTCCCAAATGTTATGTTGTTACTGGGGTTAATTCGTAAACTCCTTTGACTGAATAATCTGTTTATTTTTAAAATAAGGATAAATGAAAATGAAGAATAACAATTAATTAATTAAGTGAACATTTAAACTTCGTTGCCTATTTGGCTCTCATTATTTTTAAAGAAATATAACGGCTCTGTCAATATGCGTCTGTTTCTCTTTCGGTCTAAACGTCTTCTATCGTTCTCATGTCCCTTCTCGTCGAACTCCTTGCACCCTCGTTTCCTTTCGAAGCCACTTGGGAGGTGGATGCTAGGGGGCTTGCCGTAGCGCGTAGCACTTTCTACTTCACACACACACACATATATATATATATATATATATATATATATACTGGTGTGCAAAAATTAAGGACGAGGCGGTTTTTTCAATATAACTTTGTACAAAAGCTTTCCAAATCAACACATTTAATACCTTAAGATCCCCAATACGTTAGGACATGTGTAATGTAAGCAACACTTACTAAAAGAGAAATCAGAGGGATAAAAAGAAGCTTGATTGAAAAAGTAGCATGGAGTGCAATGCGACTGAAGGCCCAAACATTCCTGTGATAGGCAAGAAACATCCGGTCTTTAGTAGGGGATATGATCTCCCCTGACTGCTAGGCAGGTTTCATAGCTTCTGCCCATCCTGAGAATGAGGGTATCAATGAGTTGTTGAGACATTGCTGCCCCTTCGTCTTGCAGCGCCAATCGAAGCTCCCGAATCGTTACTGGTGGTAAGGTACGAGCTGCCAAGCGTTTGCCTAGAAAATACCATAAATGCTCGATGGGATTGAGATCCGAAGATCGTGCCGGCCAATCCATACGTTCAATAGCCTCACTCTATAAGAGATGTTCGACAGCTACTGTGCGATGACATGGTGCATTGTTGTACATGAAAAGGAACTGCAGACCCATAGCGCCTCTTAAAAGACGCACATATGGAAGAATAATCTCGTTACAATAACGGGTCCCGTTGACTGAACCTGCGTCAAAGGTGTGAAGGTCTGTACGACTACCAAGCATGATGCCTCCCCAAACGAGAACACCGCAACCTCCATACCTGTCCCTTTCAATGATGTTCGAGGGATGATTGCGGCTTCCCCGCTCTCTCCAGATGAGTATGCGATAAAAATCGCTACTTAAACTGAATCTGCTCTCATATGTAAAGAGTACTTGTCCCCATTCATTGTCTCTCCAATTCCGGTGTTCCCGGCACCACAGAGAACGCCTTCTCCGATGGGCAGGCGTTAAAGGTACACACCGTACAGGGCGTCGTGCAAACAGACCACCACCGTGCAGTCTTCTGGCCACGGTAAAACGAGATATCGGTCGTCCAGTCACCTGTGTCGTGTGTCTAGCGATTTCTCCCACTGTCTACCGCCTGTTTCTTCTGGCCTGTAAGACAATGTACTGGTCATCTGCGGGTGTGGTTCCTCGTGGACGACCACTACTGAACCCCCGGATTCCTGTTCCTGTAGTTTGAAATTGTCTCCAAAGTCGTGAAACGATGCTGTGAGCAATTCCGAACTCTGCAGCTACACTTGTCACACTGCGGCCTTCCTCCAACTTTCCAATGATTCGACCTCGTGTAAACGCATCCAGATGTCGTCTAACAGATTGATTTTTCGCCATTTCTCGCTGAGGCAGCAACTCAGTGTGATTTAAACTGCTATACGGCGTGCAATCTCTTTGCCAGAAATACTGATCTTACACCGACAACATGCTTTATACTACTCAGACACTCCCCCATTATGTCTACCTGCATATCTGCGCATGTGCTACCGTACATCTGTTCGCTCTGCTCTTCGTTCAGTTGATATGCTAATTTTTCGACTTCGCCCTTACTTTTTGCACACCATTGTATATATATGTATATATATGTATATATATATTATATATATATGTATATATATATATATATGTATATATATATTATATATATATGTATATATATATATTATATATATATGTATATATATATTATATATATATGTATATATATATTATATATATATATATATATATGTAGATATATATTATATATATATATATATGAAAGAAATTTTATTATATATAAAAACAAGAAGTAATAAGTGATGAACATAACAAGAAATAGCGTAATAAAAATATAAAAGCTAAACATGAAGATCAAAATTATAGGGAAAAATAGAAAATACAAAAAAGAAGAACCTAGCGAGTCAGAAAGCAATTTCGGACTATGGACCGAATAAGTGGGGTTAAACTAGTTTGAAGGCGCCAACCTTCCCCTTTGCAGCTCGGTAGCAAAAACCAAATAAAATAAAATAAATAAAAATTAAGATTATGTAAAAACTCTGAGAGTATGATAAAACCACTCACTACTATTTTGTAACAAACTATCCCAAACTCTTAATGCAGAAAAATCACAAAATAACTGCGTAAGAAAAGTAGAAAAAACCTAAGACATCTACACAAGAAATGTATTTTCAAAATTTCTTCACTCACTGATCTTTTACCAAGAGAATCAAGCGTCTTGACATCAATGAAAATCAATTATTCACCAAGTTAAAAAATTCGAATATACATAAACACATCTTTTGAGCTAACTTTTAAACAAGCCAGCAAAGACAGACATCAAAAGAGACGACAATCAACTATGGTAGAGCTTGAATCGATTGATTGTTAAAAATGTAAATTTTTACAACATGATCAATTTAAAAAAAAAATATGTAAATATATAGGTTCGCTGAACAATTACTAGCTGGATACACGCGTAAGTTGGGATATGTGTTTTCAGATATAAATACTTCTAAATTATTTTTATTTAGAACCGGTGACGAAACAAATAATGTAGGGAAATAAGTTTGATAAAATTTTATATAATATAAACACTAAATCGTATACCGAAGTTATTTTGATGTAGAATTTTTCATAAAGTCTAACAAATCAATCTCTGCGTGCTCATAGAGTTTTGTTCCCTTGCAAAATTTTCTCGTAGCATGATAATATATATGTATATATATATTGTTTACTTATTCATTCATTATTCTTTGTTTCGTTGAAAAAATACACTCTTCGCTGGAGACGGTATATTCTTAAATTTTTAACCCTTTTTCAACCAAACGGAGTTCTGTGAAATTCAGAAACTTAATTCGATCTTCTTACTAAACTTGGACTAAAGTTTTAATTATTTCAATGTCTTGATCTTGCTCATATATTTCTATGAGATTATCAATTATCATTTTCTAATTGTCAGAATCCAGCAGTTCTTGAACGTCATCACTATCCAATTTTATTATCGTCAACTTCTTCAATAACATTATGAATTTCACCACTTTTTAGCCACCGGGTTATTGTAATTCGAGGTACTGCATTACAATTTCCCTTCTATTCTCAAGAGTTCCAATATAGAAATGTAAGTTTTTACTCATCATTTAGGAAAATATAAAGAGTATAACGTTAAAAAGGTTTACATGATGGGTAATTAAATTTAAATTTTAAGACGTTGTTATAATCATGCAACCAGTGACAAATTTCGAAATAACTAAAAGACTGAAAATGCTCAAAAATATATATAATTCCTATTTTGTGAATAAGGAACAGTAAATCAACACTCTCAATACAATTTTATTTCTGTGTTCGTCAAAGTAAGTTTTTTTGGACGTGATTTATTTTCACAGTTTCAATGTGTGTGTGCTCCGTACTTTATTATTATTTAAAAAAAATGTATTTAACTGATGAAATTTTGAAAAAGTGCACATTAAACAACTACAATTTAGTAACTATTTATCCAATCCCCATTCAGTCCAGCTTCTCTTAATTTGAATGACCCTTTTAAAAATCATAATTGTAGAAGTAAATGAAGGACCGGATTTGGATTGAAAGAAGGTAGAATTCCCAGCGTCAATGGAGATAAGCCTGAAATGCCATGCATTTTTTCTTAATATGTGTCACTTAAGCAACGTATTGACATTTTTAAATTTTCCTTAAGCAATTTTTTACCTTTCTTTGTTTGTTTTCAAAATGCGATTTTTTCTGTTACTGCTGAGAGAATGTGAAGGATGGGGGTGGTTGTTAAAACAATAATGTTCATACAATCCTCCAGTTGATAGTAGAGAACACATTTATTTCCTAATTCTGGAGAGACAACTCCTGAGTGAAAGCACTTGTGGTTAAATACAGCTCTGCATGACTTTAATCCAATTAAAAATGCATTTAAGCTCCTTTCACGGGTGGGTCTTCTTACAAAAAGTCCTGATATAGAACGTGGTCTAGTGAACCCAACTGCCTTAGTACTTACTGTTATATGACGTATCTGCGCAATCTTGCTCAAGGAATTGGTAAATAAACTCTTAACCCAATCATAACCTATTATCACTCTTCCCGAATATTAAAGTGTGCACTGTTGACAGGGCAGCAGCAATGCATTTGTGAATGTATGTGTTAAATTAAGATTAAATTAGTCAATAACTTTATTACAAAACTATCTTTTGGACCTAGAGTTACTAACAAAACGTATTATTAAGAGGAAATGCACAATTTTAAAATGTTTACTTTGTTTTACTCATCAAGTTTTGACCTTTTTTTTAAAAGTCCATATGAGGCCAAGGTCTACTCTGTCCATCTTAGATTTCGATACTTTGACCACTGAGGTGTATGTGCATATGTTACGGTGAGATGATCAGTCTTACACAAATATCTCAGTAATAAGTTCTCAAGCAAGCTGGGAACGCATTTTTTCGCCCCACTGAAAGAATGAGGGTTTGAGTTAACCCAGGGTTTGACCCCCGGACCTGTTGCGGTCCAGCAGGAAAAGCTACTATTCAGTCAATGGGTTGCTTATTTTATACAGTTCTATTTAATTTGGATTTCCTTTCTTCTGGGTCATTTTATGCGCTAATAACATTGATTAATATAAGGTTCTACATAATGTATTCCCCCTTTCCATTTAAATAAAATATCAAACTTTTAACTTGTTTTCCCTTTAAAATTCATTTGTTAATAATTTCGTAGCCGAATGTTGTTTTATGAATATTGGCTAACATACTGCATATGCAATGTATCAAACAACAACAAAGAAAGAAATTAAGAGAACAATCAATATTTTTAAAAAAATTCTTTTAAAATAATGCCTTGTTTCTTTTAAAAGTAAAGAAACTTAAGAAACTCATTAAAATTTTTATTCATTCTTAGACATAATTTAAAAAGCCTGAATGGAATTAAACCGGTCTCCCTTTGACAAGAAACTTGAGAATAGATCAAGAACACAAAAGAAACTTAAATTGCTTTTCGACTAATCAGTACCTTCAGTGCGAGGAAAGGGTAATTTTACTTACTCCTTTTGCGACCATCCCTCTCTTTTAGTCTATATATTTTTATTATAAAATATTTTTTTTAAAATTTACAATCGTTTTAAGGTATCCGACGGCGTTCAGAACCGTGATTTTCCAAAAGCGTATAAATGGATAATATTTATGATGTTTAGTGTCACTTAGATTAGAAAATGTATAGAAAATGGTTTTAAGAATAGCATTACAATAAAAAAATTATTTAAATACAATATTTTGACAAAAAATGAACATAGAATGACAAATTTTCAAAATATTCTCCTTTTGTGAAAAATGCTTCTATTATAATAATATTTTGTCTGTATGTAGCTCAGACCTCTGTACAGAGGCTTAACTAGAGTTTTTGAAATGTATAACTTAGAAGTGGGTTTATCCATGTTTTATGACATCAGGAGAAAATTTGAGAAAAAAAGGTGATAATTTTTTCAATTGGTTTTAACTCTAAAAATATGTGAATTTTTCAAAAACACATAGTTCAGCCTCTCTACAGAGATGTGAGCTATATAAAGGCAAAACATTATTGTACTAGAAGCATTTGTCACAAAAACATTTAGAAAAAGGTTATTCTAATTAAATTTTTTGCTGAGATATTGTATTTACATAATTTGTTTTGTCAAAATGTTCTTAAAACAATTTTATACATGTATTCTAATCTAAGTGACACTAAATATCATGAAAATTATCCATTTATACGCTTTTTCTAAAATCATGGTTCCGAACGTAGTCGAATACCTTAAGGATATTCGAGCAAATTACTTTACGCTTTTCATTAAAAAATATATTTATATATATAAGTAAGGCTATTGCTTTAAAAAAAACATGTAATGAATGAACCTGAAAACAGTTTTAAGTCACTTGAATAGTATAATTTCCAATTCCATGAAAATGTAGATGTAAGTGTCTAAATTCTAAGTGTAAATACAGTATAGCTTGCTTATCTGTATTAGATAGGGATCGTATAAAAAGAAAGCGCACGGAAAATATTAAAGAATTTCATAAAAAGTTACATACAATAAACCTTTGTGAACATACTGCAGAAAATGCTTTTAATTAATGTGACGAAGAAGGACCGAATATAAAAAAGTCACACTTAGAAAATACGTTAATTATTTACGAAATTTATGAGAAAGTATTTCCAAACAAAATAAATAATTAAATTCCAGATGGAAACTTTTTAAAAATTGAATTTTTATGGTATAAATGAAGGACATTTCAAAATGTGCACATTCATAATACACTGCTTCTCATCGTAATCCAAAGCGATCTTATCTTGTGATGAATTTGTTCAAAATCACTTTCGTCACTCGAAGATACAATTTCAACTGAATTATTTTTTGGTGCCGTAAAGGATGTGATAAATTTTTCTGACGATGATGCGTTGGTCAGTTGCTTGTAAACGTCACGATATCCAAATATACATAATCGTAGTGCTTTTTGGAATTTCAAACATCTTTCAGAATCAGTATCTATTTTAAGTGGTCTCAAGGGTGCTATTTTTCTCTAGAGGGTGTAAAATAGAAACAATATTCGAATATATAAAACTGTTTAAAATTAAAATTAAATAATTCGAACCATTTACACATTATTTATAAATAAATGAGACTTCATAAAAGCGTAAAATGTCTAAAATATATTCATAATTTTATAAATTATAAGTATACGAAAATAAGAAACATTTCTATAAGTAATAATAATTAACTTTTACGTTGCGCATGCTATTTTCTAAAATATTAGCTATATTTACTAGCAATAAGTTGATTTGTAAAGTTAAAATTACATTTTCAATTTTTATTTAATATTCAATATTTTTCAAATAATTTGAAATACAAAATATATATTTTTCTTAAATTATGTAGCATTTAAATAGTATAATACATTTTAAAACTCTATAAAGTTTTATACATCAAAGGGCTACTATTGTAGGAAATAGCGTGTGCAACGCAAACAAATTACTTTATATTTGTTACAAAATTATTTCTTGTTCTCCTATGCTTATATTTTCCAAATTATTATTATTTTTTTTACACTTTGTACTTTTTTGAAACCATAATCATTTGTAAATAATGTGTAATAGATTCGAATTATTTAATTTAAAAGAACATTTAAAAGAATTATACCAGTTTGAAAATTGTTTATATTTTCATCCCTTGAGAAAAAATTTACACCTCTGAGACCCTTAAGAAAACGCTTTTCCGATATTTTGGAAGGCTGTATATTTGCATATATTTTATCCTCTCTCATAGAATCCGGTTTTTCTTGTCCGTCTTCATAATCTATCAAATTGATGATAATGTAAATGTCATTGAAAGTTTCGACTTCAATCAAGCGCTTGCTGCTAGCACGTTCAGATAAAGTTATTGAAAGTGCATTCTCAGCAGACTGCTTATAACGAATAAATTGAGTGTTGTGTGTACATATGTACATTGCTTGAAAACATTTTAAAAGTGCCAAAGCCGTTTCAGTTCATATACTTTATAAAAAAAAAGATTGTACTAAAATACTCTCTTAAAAATAAAATCGCACAGAAATAAAATCGAATACAAAAAAGGACGGAACAAGAACAGTTTCTACTGTATTAACCAGACTGAAGTGATCCAAAAAGTAGTGTGATGCAACAATATTAAATTTATTTTTTAATTCAGATGTACCGTATAAGGAAGCCTATAAATTTTCAAACAAGTACAGTTGAACCCCAATTTAATGAATTCATCAGGACCAAACATTTTGTTCGTCAATTCCACATTTTTACTTAGATCGGGGCTCAAACAAAATACGGATGCTTTGCACTTAGCTTTTGGGAATCCTAATAAAAACCTCTATAAAAAATATTCATAGCTAGAAATTAAATAATTCTTTTTTTCAACTGCCAAAAATGCTATTAGAAATTTATTATAAACCCATTATTTGGAAATCTGTGCTGATTAACTTTAATGTTACAAAAGACTTTCAATGAAATATGATTCTCCACAGTATTTGGGGTGAAAAATATTCTATTTCACATTATAGGAAATGATGTTTTGAAAACTTTTTAAGTTATATAATTTTTTTAAAAAAAATGCAAGTTCGTCAAATCAATATCGTGAGCTGGCACAATATTGTCATATCATTTCGGTTCCGTACAATTATCTTTGATAATATGAAGAATTCATGCGATTAAATACTATTGTTGAAACTTTATCGATATGCATAAATATAAGCTGAAGTCTGGAATGAAAAGAAAGATAAATTTGTCTGTTTAAAATTTTATTTACTTATTGTTAAATGTGCCGATATTTTTTTTTTCACTGCGTAAAATTTCTTGTGTGGTGTGAACAATCTACTTCAATAAATAAATATATGTTATTAACTTTACTTCTTCAGTATCTTTTATTAATAAACCTACATTAAAAAATTCGACACGGTTGTGATATTTTATGTACAATAATTTAAATAAGGAAATGATTGTAATATTTTTGAAGAAGTAAAGTCGAATGAATTTTAATCTTATCCTAAATAAATCGTTCCTAAATTTATCAATCAGGGATATCTTCTGTCATTTAAAATGTCAGTACACCTTTAGAACGACATTTTCGTCAAAGTTTTCGATTTTTGAATTTCAATGCTATTTTAAAAAATGAACTTTTTTCTTTAAAATGGTGTTTAAATGTTGTTTATATCTTATTTATAATTTATGTTAGGGTGGTTTGAATTTTACTCGATAGCTACTTTTTAAAACCGGAAGTACAAGTCTGTATTCCGGAAGTTGAAAAAATGTCTGTTAACATTTTTATTTTTCAAAGTATCGTTTAAATATGCAACAGTAGAAAATTTATACACTTTATAATATAAAGTTAAGTTTTCAGAATCTTCAAATATATAATTGACAACAGGGTTTTATTTATAATTTTATCTAGACTCTGGCAGGAAAATAGAGTGTTTTACTGTTTATTTACATTTGCTTATGATTGTGTAGCTGTTTATAATTTTCTGTATAATCATTTTTTATTGCTGAAAATTTTAGATTTTTTACAATTAAAGTGGGTAATGCTAAACGTAGAATTAGTGCAAAGAGAAAACGCCAATTTCGAGGTAATAGATCTACCAAAAAACTTTCAAAAAATACAAGATCAGCATGTACCAACACCAGTTTTTCAAAAATTAAAATGCCTGCTGTCTTTGATGCAGAAATAGCAGAATGTGAACGTAAGCCACTTACTGGTAACAGAATAACTGATGTAAAAGTCCTTTTAAATATATTTCTGTACAGCTTTGTTGCCCAGGATGTTTTCAAGAAGGTTTACTTCTTTCTGAGGATTTCAGATAACGTTTGTGCTCAAATTTTGATATACGGTGTAAACAATGTGACATTTATTCAGGGTTTTCTAGTTCAAAGAAAACTTTAAGAGTAGTCGGTAGGTCCTATTCCGACAATGTTAAACTGAGTCATTTAGGAGCATGAATCTCAGAAATTGTTAAATGTAAAAACTTCAAATTTTGGCTGTATAATAATTAGACTTTTTTATTTAGATAATGGTAAAATGTTTCAAATATATTGTTTACTTTCTTTCAAAATAATTTATCGTAAAAGTTTCGCTTTGAAATTTGTGAAAATTGTCATTTTTTTACGATAACTGCTTCTAAACAAAATATTTTAGGAAATTCTCCTAGAAAGTTTCTCCATTATATATAGTTACATATTATTTATGTGCAGTAAAAATTGCCAGTCGTTTCATTCTTTATTTTCTATGAAAAAGGTACACGCGCTTTGAAAACAATCATTTTGAGATAATTGCATTTTAAGTGTAAAAATGCACTTAAGTACAAAAATAATGAATTACAACATGTATTTGCCCTATTTTACTAAACATTAGTATCTTTTTAATTTTTAAGCATAAAATATGAAACAAAAAAATCCTTAAAATGTTTAGAAAATGCATGTATAGTAATTTTCAGTTTTGTTCAACGATATTTTTTTTAGCATTTTGCATCAATTTTGTCAAATTATGTAACATTCTGTGAAGAATTTTTAACTTAAATGGATTATAAATATCAAATGTGACCTTATAACACCATAAGTATAGTGTAAACATGTATTAATATGTAAAACTCATGATTTGGGAATACGCGATTTTACGACGTTAGAAAAATTTAATTATGGATTTGTATGTTTCCACGCAAACACAATTTCTAAAAGTTTCAAAATTCAGAATTTTCTCTAAACTGTACAAAGGATTTCTAAAAAAGTCACAAATAAAACTGTTTTTATGTTTTTAAAAATGAAATTGGTGTATTTTTGTGCATGTAACAAACTTCTCGCAACGACAAAAAGCATTACACATCTGAGTTGTTAGTTACCTATTATTGATAAACGTGTGAATTATTAAAGCTTAAAAACTTGTCTGAACAATAAATAATCATTAATATTTGCAATTAAGTGAAATATTTAAAATATATTGTTTAGTTTTCTCAAAAACATATAACATAAAAATATCACTATGAATTGTTTAAAAAATTGATATTTTTGTCACGATATATGGACACCAGTCAAATATATTGGGAAAATCCCAAAAAAACTCGCATGAATATATATAGTTACATATAAGTAACATGAGGGAAAAATTCATTACATTCATACACTACATTCTGAGAAAAACATGAATACAGTTTTAAAAACATAATTTTTGAGAAAATTGAATTTTCAGTATAAAGTGCCATTTTATCACAAAAATAATAATTTACAACATGTATTTTCCCATTTTATTAAACATTAGCCTCTTTGCAATTTATTTTGCATAAAATATTAAACAAAAAGTTCTAAATTGCCCAGAACAGCATTTTTCAGTTTTTTTAACGAGAAAACATATACATTTTGTCAAATCCTGTATCAATTTTTAAAGAATTTGTAGCTTTCGTGCATTACAGATATAACATTTGAACAGAGAGCATCATAAAAATAATGTGAAAATGTATGAATTTTGTTTTGGTCAATATGCTGTGAATTTAAGATGGTATTTAAAAATACCTGATTGTACGTTTCATAAGTTTTTCTTAGGTTTTCGTAACATTATCATTAGGGTTTGTTGTTGCAGACAGTTTCTAAGTTTTATACTTAAAAAGTTACCCCTAACTGGACAAATGATTTCTAAAACACACAAAATAAGACAGTTTTTATGTTTTTAAGCATGCAATTTATGTATTTTTAAATATGTAACAAGCTTCTCGCAAAGACAAAAAACATCACATTTAATGTATCATCTCATATCTTTATCTCAGAAAGTATTAAACATAAAGACTTAAGATTTTGATGTATGATTATGATGTATTAATTATACAATTATATTTATACTGAAATGAATTTTTTAAATAAATTAATTAGTTTTTTTCAAAAACAATCTTTTAGTTGAGCCAGCAAATGTGATTATTATGAATTTATAGAAAACTGACATTTTTGTTATGATATCTGCTTAAAAATATTTCAAAAATGTCACTTCAGTATACACAATTGCATTTAAGAAACATAGTACATGCAACATTTAATTTACAAAATTTAAAAAAAAGTATTTAGAAAACAACTTTTTTAAAAAAAATTACCCTGTAAAAGTATAATCCTTTTTCTTTTCCATGACAGATAATCTTCATTACGCCTTATGTAGTTATTAACTTAAGATTTGTTACGAGTATATTTCTCACCTGGTCACAATAATGTATCTTAATTTTGTTTTTTTTAACACTTTATTTAAACACTCGAATATTTAGTATTAATTAAGAATAACTAATTAAAAATGAATTTCGACTAAAGTAAAGACCTAAATTTCAGTAAAAAATGACTACATTTTAAGTATAACAATTAATAAAACCCACATGAAACTCTAAAATTCCCTCCAAAGGGTTTTAGCAAATCTAACAGTTGCAGTTAAACAATTATCTAAAGTTAATTTGGGTATTAAAAAATAAAAATTAATCGTGGCTTTGCAACTTTTTCCAAGTTTTAAAAATACAATGTTTACATTTCTATCTTTCAAAATCAGCGTGCAAAATCAGCTGATTAATTTTTAAAAATCATTTTAAAATACTTCTAATTCATATAATGGCTTGTATGGTATATCATTGGAAAGGTCTTGATTTGGAGAATTTACAAATATCAAAAACTCAAAATCGATTTCTGAAAGGTTTCCACCCAACTGACTGCTCTTAAACTGTCATAAAGTAAATACCCGATTTTTTTATGGTATGAGACAAATCGCGACAGGCTTTTCTGCTGGATTTAAATTATGTGGTAAAATATAAATTTACGCAGGCTCAGTAAAACTGCGTACACTAATCATGAGAATAAACTCATAGTTGTGTTTTCAGAAGTTGGTGAATTATCAATGCAAAAAGCAGCTTCTGAACTTTTAGTGCTGTATTCTACTAATAAGAAAATGGTTGAATGTGGCAACGTTGAAAAGTGGCGTTTAAGTTGATGGAACGTGGCAGCGTAGAGGTTACACATCCATGAATGGGTGTGTCGCAGCTTTGTCAGTCGACACTGAAATAGTGGACATTGAAATAATGTCATCATATTGTCCCACCTGCAGAAAAATTTCTAAAATACCCAGAAACATTGAGTCGGGAAACTTTTGCAAAAGATCACGTGTGTCATAGCAATTTTCAAGGTTTTGTGTTAGAAATGGAAGCTGTTGGAGCTACCCGAATCTTCCAACGTTCTATTGTCAAACGAGGCATTAAATATGCACATTATTATGGTGACGGGGATTCTGACTGGGGGGGGTTGACGGGGATGGTGGCTGAATATAAATGTACCGGTCATGTTCAAAAAAGAGTAGGTGCAAGAATGCACAAACTGAAGTCTAAAAATAATAATCTGTCTGGTAAAGACAAACTCACCGAGTCTTTTATTGACCGTTTGCAAAACTATTACAGGATTGTTGTTCGTATCAATATTGGAAACATCTCTGGTATTCAGCAAAATGTTAGTGGTCATCAAATGTCGAGAAAACGATGCATGGGCAGTGTCTCTTCGGAAGAGTTAGTTGGTGCTACTATCAGTGAGCACTGTCTTGCTGCAAAAAGACAAAATAAAAGTATAAAGACTTATCAAATGAAATGCTAAATATGATTAAGCCTACATATTTAGAGTTATGTACCAAAGAACTGCATTCGAAATACCTGCGTGGTAAAACACAAAATTCAAATTTAATGGCATTATATGGCAGAGAGTACCAAAGAAGTTTGCGTGTGCCACAAAAGTTTAAAATCTGGTGCATTGGATGTTGTAATTCAATTTAATGATGGATACAAGGGTTGTTTGGAAATTTAAAAGAAACTTAATATAACTCCTGATTATTTTGACATCAATAGAATTAACTTTGCAGAACGACATTCAACACAAATGTAAAGCAGCGTAGAAATATTTTAAGAGCTATAAGGTAAAAAAATCAATCTTTCAGAGAATAAAGAAGGTTTTATTTATAAATCATTAGCATTTTAATTTTATCTAATTGTGTTTAATATTAAAAATTTCAATTAAAAATGTGTATTTCTAATTTATCTCAAAATGAATTTTTTTAATGTATTAGCATCTGACAACGTAAATATCAGAAAGGGTTGTGAACCAAATTCGTTTAAATTTTATTAGTACATTTATTATAGATTTAAAGAACCCCTACCTTTTTCATATTTATATTGTTGATATGTTTTTAGTAACTAAGGTATATATCTTGCTCGTAATAATTTTGTAATGATTTTTCAATGTTCTTTTACACGAACCTTGATAAAAATTGTAACCAAAGGATTAATATCAGGAAAATGGTACCAATCCTAAAAGGCATATGATGATCAACATTAAATTTACAGAAAGGTGATATATTTGTTTACATTTGAGTTATGTGCGTTATTCTAACAATCAATTTAATTACTATTTACACTAAGTTTTACTGCCTAAAATTTTTAATGCACTACAAGTAACATATACAAGTACATTTATTGTGAGAACAAATGTAAAAAAAATTTTGAACTCAAATAAGTGTGATATTTTGATAAAAGAATTGATAATATATAATGAATGGAACAAACAATGCTATTGGGTCAAAATAACTTTTTAAATGTTTGAATAATTACATGAATAAACAGTAACGTTTACATAATTTCAATTGTAGTCTTGGAAAACTTTCTATACATACATTGGGGTGGAAAATTGAAGCAAAAATGTAAGCTTTAAGCAGATATCCATGAAAATGCAGATAAAAGATATTACTATCAGTATATTGAACTCACAATTAAGTAGAAAGGTGATACGTATGTTAAATGTCAGTAACAACCATCATAGGGGACGTGAGTGTAAGTGCAACGATAGCCATCGGCGGGCGTAGTTTAAGAGTACAACAAAAAGAAGAAACATAAGAAAGCATTTAAAGACATTAGCTACAAATACAAGTGAGTCTTTTTGTAAAATATTCTTAAAATAAATCCTTTAGATGACTTCACACGTGGAAAACTAGAGAAGAGGCATAGTGTGACCAGTGTATCTAAAGAAATAGTAATCAACAAAGTTGTCGTTTTGCGCTCTTCGAAAACTTCCAAACCATAAGCACAGCTGTTAGAAAGGTTTATTATGGCCACCCTAGGAAAACAACTGCAATTTAGTACCAACATGTTGACCTAAAGATGAAAAGAACATGTTACCATTCACGACACTCTACTACTCAGCACCTGATTTTAGCGACAGACCACCAAGTTCCACAGTTTACTGTGGACAAATGCGCTTCCAAAGGTGGCCTATTCACCCTTCGTATTGAATTTTTCATCCGCCAGTTACACCGATTACATTGATGTAAAGAGCACAAAAGCTGGACATCTTATCATTGGAGTCGTGTCCTGTTTACTAATGAGGGTTATTCCAATGCCACAAACAATTGTCAACGACAGTTGCTTTAGAGAGAAGTCGGAACACACACAGTTTCATTTCAGTAAAATCACGGAAAGAGACCATTTTGTTGGTCTTGAGGTTGTCGTCAGGGGAGGTAGTATGCTGAATGGGTGAACTGAGGTCCACGTTTCCAAATAATGTTCTGTAAAGCGGATATCGTTTTTGTAAGGCGGTGATACTTAAACATGTGCGTCTGTTACGAGGAACTATCAGACCAGACTTAACTTTTATTTATATCAAAAAAGGGATTATCAGCATGCTGATGCTGAGCAACAACTTGGAAGTGAAAATTTATAACTCGAATTTATTTACCAACGTCCTCATCTGATTTAAATAAAATAGAATGTTTATGGGACACTTTGGGTAGACGTCTTATGGCACTAATACATCCTCCAGTGAACACTAAACAACTGAAAAAGTTGCTGTTTGAGGAATGACACACAATTCTTACCTCAAGAACTGTTGGGTAATCTAATGCTGAATAAGGATTGACGGTGCGAAGCAACCACTGTAGTTAGAGTAGGACATGCCCTATGCTACAAAACATCAGCTTATTGCTCTTCGTCTTAGGTAGACAATCCTTTGGAACGATACTATGACTTCAGTTAAGTCATATTTTTCGTTTAATTCAATACTATATGCACTGTGTTTAATTTTTAGCAACTATTTTGCTGTATGATATATGTTAAGTAAAGAATGATGTATCTCATTTCTTTATTCCATGTCTCTCAGATGATTTATCGTGCAGTTATGGCACAAAAACATAGCTTGCTTACGTTTTTCATACCAGTGTGTATACCCCTAAATTCAAGTTACTTGGGTGGAAATTCAAAATGAATTTTTCATTTAATTTTTTCTCCTTGAAAATGTTTTTCTTTTAATTGAATAATATTTTTTAATAAAAAGTAGTGGAAGCTACCATTTTTGTCACATTCATGTTATTTTTTTCTTCAAGAAATGTACGTTTTAATATCCAGACGGTTTTTCTGTTCTTGCTCTTTGAAAATGTAAGAAAGATCACCAACAGAAAAGTACATTCATTTTATTTTTAAGATCGATTAATATATGACCAACTATTAAGAATATAAACGTGCTCGAAAAGAATAGCAAATCAACAGAAAGAAAATGTATCCAAATAAATGAAATTTGCTTATCCCAGGAGAAACAAGCACTTAAAAATTAACGTTAGTGGTTGCGTGGGGTGACAGAGTCACTTCAATCCTTCTTTTTTGTAATTATATTTATTGCACAAGATAAAAATTCTACTTCCAGTGGATAATTTAACTAAGAGAAATTATATTTACCTGCTTTTAAGGACTTTTCAATTTGAAGAATACAATTCAGATACGAAAATATTCAGATATATTCTAAAAACAATGTGTTCAAGTATACTACTTAGGCAGTTATAAATATGACATAAAAAGTAATGGGAAAATGTTGGAATTCTTGCTGCATAAGCTCATTCACATCTTTCAATAACGTGGACCCGGTATATATATATATATATATATATATATATATATATATATATATATATATATATATATATATATATATATATATATATATATATATATATATATATACGGGTAGAGTTAAAGTTTCACTATCAGAGGCCTGTAGAAACTGTGATTCTTATCTGATTTTGAAGAAACTTGAAATATATGCTATGGACCTGGGGGAAAATATTTCTGATTTATATATATATATATATATATATGTGTGTGTGTGTGTGTGTGTGTGTGACATGTTTTGGATCCAGAATCAGACTTAATCCTAAAAAGGTCTTTATTCAAGAATTTCTAGATAGCTTCTGACGCTAAGAGCAGAGAGAAAAAAGAACACCACACATGAAAACTAAGTGGATTAACACTTAAAACGCAGATGTTCTAAGTATGACGTATTTTATGAGTGTACTTGAAAGTTAATGCTGACACATAGAGCTATTAAATATAATATTCTGGGACCAGATATATTTGTTGGTTAGAACATCTGTTTCGGAGAAATGAGTGGGTGATTAATGTGATACTTGAAGATGTAATGAAAAAATAAAATTTAACTGCCAGAAAGGGGATTTAATTTTTAATCTAATTTAATCAAAATATAATTAAAAATAATGTAATAAATAAGATGAAAGTACAAACTTAGGTTTAAAGTCTAATAAAACATTTTACAAGTTCAATCAACGTGGTTAAGTGCAAAATAAAAACAGATTAACATGAACCATTTATTTAAAAATAATTATTCAAAGTTAATTATTTACTTAATGAGGTTTCTGAATTACTACAGTTTTTACCAAATTACCTATATTTTGGTTCGCTCTCTCTTACAGATGCCTAAAAACACAAGTGCACATCAGCTAGTTTTGAGTGGTATATATTTTATAATGTTCATAGCACAGAAAACAATTATTCACAAATATATTTTGTTCCAAATTTTATGGCGTTGCGTTTGAGATAACCCCACTTCAATAAAATAGTAAAAAAATGGTCATTTATTAAATTTAAAAATTTAAAAAAAGAAGTCAATACTTCTTGAAGAGCTATAAATTATAACTCCACTGGGCCACAATATAGCGCTTGTTCTGCGGGTCAGCCACCCTTGATTTAAACCTACCTTCTTGGTTCCTAAAGCCAAAAGTTGGCTGTAATACTAGTGTGCCTAATACTTCTTACTTTCTCTTTACTGTTTTGTTTCTGTCCCAAACCAGAATATATAACATACCCTTTCCTGTAACTTCGTGCATGGATATTATTTTTTTGCTCTGGTGACGCCTGTTGCAAATAGTTCACGGGCTCTTGTTAACGCTTGTAGTCTGTGACAAAGATTGCATTTCTCTAAATGTTATCTTCGATGATTTGCATTGTTGTTACAACTAATTCTTCAAAATAATTCTGATAAATTTAAGTAAAACACTTTGATTAGTATAATCATATAAATCATTAAATACATGAAGGACAATTATATTATCTATGCAAAATATATTATTGCTATGGAAATTGTATTAGTAAAATTTATTTATGCGTATATTTATTTACATACATAGATACACACACTCAAATATATTGATGTGTTAGTGACCCGGTCACGCTTTTCTGTAATACGTTGATTTAATATTATTCTTAGCTGCTCAATGCAGTAAAACTTAATATTATATTACAATTAAGGTGTGTTGAAGTTAAGCATAAAACAACATAACTTTTGTTTTCATTTTGCATTTTATTCATCTCCTATTTGGTTATAGTATAATGCATGCCTCACTTAACGAAGTTGTTAAGAAACAACAAATGAAGTTTTAATTTCATAAATGAGTTTAGTAATGATGATTCACCTCATTTATTTACCTCTTTTTGATTTTTAATATTACTTTTACTATTTCAAACTATAACAATAAATACTTTTAATAAAATTTCGCTGTACAATATTTTTCGTTACCCTGTATTTTGCTACTATTTCCTCACACGTGAGCATGCAACATATAGTTACCCATGCGGTAGACATGGATTTTCTAAGTTCAAGCTCCATACGGACATTGTTTAACTTTGAGATTTATTTATAGTCATTGTGAAGGCCAAGCAAATAGGGGATTGAATCATTGTGATTGGAATGAGAGATTCTGGCAGTATCAGTGGTATACGGTGCAACAGGATGGTTCCTTCTTTAAACTTTACTATCACATTGGTTGTTTCAAGAAGTTTCCCGGTAATTCTTTTGATGACCATATGCGTACCGTTACATAATCTAGGTGGATTTAAGTCAAGCAGCAGAATAACCAACGAACTAATCAATCGAAGATTTTATGGTGGCACTCCTGATAAATCCAGACAACTCAAAAACCCAGCTGGAAAATTTGGGGTTTCTCTTTCATGAACGATAGTGTCGGTTGATTTAAAAGGCAGTGAATCTATGTATCTGGAAATTTATTTCGTCAACAAAAACATATATTATGTCTAAGTATCAGGATTACAGAGTCAATCATTATCTAGATAATTTTTCAGTATATATATATATATCCGGGAAGACACTCTAACGGTCGTATCTCAATTGCGGGTTATCTTTGAGTTATCCCGATCCGGAGGTAACACCTAGATTGGCGAAACATCGTTATTCTCAACTGCGGACTGCGCCAAATCCACGGAATATTCATCCAAAGATAACCCGCGGATTCTACCCGCCGATTTCGGAGGGCAACTCGTGGATATGTAAACAAATATGGACGACGGTTCGATTTTTTTTCTGCTTGTGGATTTAGAAACATTGGAAAGTATTGAAATAAGGCCAGTTTTCATTCCTTCACATAAAAACAACGCTAGCAATTCAGTACATTTTTTTCATGATTCAGCTAAAAATTACGTTTGATGTTATGAATTAATGTTATACAATTAGAATCAAAACTATTATTATTTAAAAATTTCAATTTATAGTTTGATTGTATACAAGTATATATATCCTTGTCTATTTTTTATTTAATATTTTCCAGCAACCCTTTGGTAGGTTAAAATGTTAATTATGTATCTAATCATAATTTTTTTTAAATAACTACTAATGTCTAATACTTATTCTTAATTCATGATTTCTATAAAATCTTAGAATGAAAAATCAAGTTTTTTGTGAAGAATAAATTTGTTAATTGAATCTAAAGTCACTTTTTTATCTAAAACAGAACATGTTACTGAAACTTTTCCAATTTCATCTGACAAAAGTAATTATACTATTGGTATTAATCTGATTTTATTTGTCACAAAACACTACATATATACACACATTTATCAATGTTTTACAATATAGAACAGGAAACAAATTTAACATATACAAAATATTTACAATTTTTCAGAAAATAATATTTTGGTAGCAGAAAAAATTCAAAACTAACTATTCCTAATGACATTTCTTAATATTTCACTTTACAAAAAAAAACCTTATTCAATTAGTTATTATAGTAACTTATAGTAAGTAAATTAAAATAAAAATAATAAATATAATTTTTTTTTAAAAATTGAAATTATTTTAAAAAATTGTGAACATATTTTGTACAATTTGAAAATAGGAATAATAAATTTTATTGAAGTTAAAATTCATTATAAAAAATATGACATCTTCATACTTTTAAAAATCAAGCAAACAATAGAATAAATTTCAGCTATAATAATAAATAGTGATAAAATGAAATCTGACTATTTAAATGACAATAAAGTTCATTTTCTTCAAAAACTAGTGACTTTTCCACAAGAAAGCATGAGAAATAACGAAGTCGGAAGTTTCTTCAATTAGTTTCTGCTGCAATAAATGATAGAATTTAAAAAAATTACGTAAATTATATTATTTCGTATAATTTAAAATGCATACATTAGTATTGTTAATTTAATATTAAATATGCCACTACAGTTTTTGATACATTAATTTTTTAAAACACTACAAATTATTCCAATAAAATCAATCTTATTCATTGAAAAGAAATTTTGTAAGCTATTCCCTACTTTTATTAAATAAGTTTACTTTTCTGTAAGTCTTTCCTTAAACATAAATTTTCATACTATAAAGGGGGATTATGAACAATTTATAATTTAATGAGAAATCACAGTACATTTTCAAGTTTGATTCATTGTACACAATATATAAACAATGATAATTACTTTAATACATAAATCCATGATTTTGCAAGTTAATTATTTTTAATCATTTTTAATTAGGTGTAATAATTTACATATTATTCTCTTATATATGTGCAAAAGATGTGCATGCCATCTTTATTTTTTTATGAAAAATACACATACATTTTACACAACCTGATTTGTTTTCATAATTCTAATCAAATATTTGAGAGCACAATAGAAAAGGAGCCTTGGTCCCAAGTTCATAGCCATCGAGTTTAGTGCCTCTGAAAACCTGAAATCTGTCATCGTTAAAAGTCCTCAGGTTGATGTACTGTGGCAATTTAGAATGAGTTACTAATTCAGGTGTGTTGTCCTTGATATTTGACAGAAGTTCAAATGATGTTCATTGCAAATAGACCTCACATGGCTTGAAGATGCAACATTAATTTTTAATCAAATCACCAACTGAATTTTTAACTCTTTTTACGACCATGTTATTTGCATTCTTGGATGACAGAAAAATTAACTTTTACATTTTAAATGTGTATTTTGAAAAGACACTTTGTTCAAATATTTATTCTTTTACTCAACATTTCATAATGTGATTCATATTAGAGTTCATTTATGTAATAAAACACAAATCACTATCAGAAAAATCTATTCAGAATAATACGGAAAATTTAAATTAAAAGCTAAATAAAGACCGAACAAATCAATGTACACTTACCCTGAGTTCCTGATAAAATAGCAATATCATAATCGTCGTTGCAATCGTATCTATACGGCAATGGTTCAGTGAGGGCATCCATAGCGACCAGCATTTCATCTAATGATGTGGTCAATAACTTTTTGGTTCCTCTACCAGATTTGAAAGTTTAAACATTTTAAAGCTACTTCGTTTTTTTTTTTTATTTTTTATTTTGCAGCTCTTTTCGACTTCGTTTGGAAAGGCTGCCTGGATTGAAATCAGTAGTCAAGCAATCCCGTGTTTTTTTCATTTTTCTTATTGTAAACTGCGCTGATTATATTGCAATGAATAATATATCCTTGTGTTTTTAAATAAGATTCCACTAGAGAAAATTTACTTTTATTTGACGTACTAGACATGATAAAAAAAAACTGTGAATCGAAATTCTTGCGCCAAGATACATGTAAACAATATATCACGTAATTTTCAGTGCCCAATCACAACGAGTTTAACATATTGTGAACGCATAAATCTCGGATCCGGTAATCGTCAGTTCGAGAATAAGAAAAAGGAATTACTCGGGAGTTATCGTCAAGTAGAGGTTACCCAATCCGCGAGTTTACTTTTCAATAACTCGCGATTGAGAATACCACCGTAAATCAGTTCATTTTTTGTCTCAATAACAGTGCGAAGATTTTCTGGGAATTTAAAACATTATGTATTCGGATGCCGTTCTACTTCATTATTTCCAATATCCAGCATATGTGGCTCGATACTATTTGCGCTGATTGATCATCTTACAATTGCATTCGCATCTTTATGGTCAATCGAAGTGTTTCGACGTTTCGTCATAAAATTGACTCGTTAACCTCGTGAGCAAAATATGTGTAATATCGTGTGCAAACGTAGAGCAAGGGATGACTAGCAATGCCTGTCAGAAAGCAACAGTAGATTAGCACACTGAGATTTTTTTCGCTTCGTTTAAATCGTTTGAGTTCTATTTAATGCTTTGAGTGAATATTGGTGGATATCCCTGTACATTTTCCTCTCCATTACGGTTAAACTTCTTTGAAATACCGCAGTCATTTAACATTTTTTTATAGTTAAAAATTGCGTCTTTCGTATGAATGTTTGATGGCAGCTTGAATGCCGAATGTACAGTTTCTCCACAAACTAACAAAGTGGCAACAATACCTGGAAATGCAACTCCTACAGCAGTTCTCTGTTGAGATCATATCGCAAATTAGAGTAGATGTAGGGAACGAAAATCCGGACGCCAGACTCGAAAGCAAAGCAATTCGTCATCATTCCAGCAATAATCAATATAGTTACGAAGTTTCTGAAATCCAAATCCAGATTCTCGTTCTTCGCCCCAAGCACCCCATGCCCACATTTGGTATCCCTACTCCTACAAGTTCAGTCCCTAAAAGAGAAGGGGACATTACGCTCGTCCAGCATTATCCAGTAAGGTCACTGGAGTTTCAAAGATACATTTCAGAATCTTGTTTCCCACCCAGAAAAATACCAAGAAAGCTATTTTCCCTCCCCGAGAATTCTTAGGTAAGTTTCTGCCTTGGCTCGCTTAGAATACGGTAGCCTGACATTATTTGGCATATATACAGGAACTTCTCAAATCAGATTGCATATTCTGATCGACAGTTCTGAAATACGTCAGGGGCCCTCTTTTTGTGTCCTTACAATTGGAAGTTAGGCAGATTCCGCTGCCCATCTATTTTACAGTCATCAGGCATTTTCATGCAAAAAGAAAGTTACCGGAACTTCTAAAATCAAACTTCAAATTCACATTCCCAATCGCGAAATACACACCACACTGATTTGTGGTGCCCCAGTGCGTGTAAGTTCAGCCACTAGAGGAAATGCAAATCTTATCGCGCGACTTGAACGCGAAGCCATTTCACCTAATTACAGCAATTTGATAAAACTACGGGTGTTTCCGAAATCTAATTTCATATTCTCGTTTGGTGTCCATAGAAGCAACCGGGGCTAATTTCACTGACCCCGAGCCTCCAAGCTCTGTCTCTGGAAGTTGACATATAGTCATCCGGCATTTTCCTTTAAATTTATGGGGATTTCTAAAATCCGATTTGAGATTCTAGTTAATCATTTGGAAATACAAGAGAAACATAATGTTCCGTTTCCAATTATTTTAGGATACGTTTCTGTCAAGTAATATATGGTTGTCCCAAATTATCCGGGATAGTTACAGCAATTTCTCCAATCGGTTATCAGATTCGGATTACCCATCTTGAACAGTACCAGATACTAAGTTTTCTCTCCTCCAAACTTTTAAGGTAAGCCCCTGCGAGACGGCATGTTTAACATACGGTCATCCGGAATTATCCGGTAAAGTTACATATATTATTAGGAACCGATTTACACTTCGAAACCTTTCCCCTCAAAATACGTCAAGCATTCACTTCTAGTGCACCTTGGTTTACAAAATTCACTTCCGCAGAAATGTGCGCATCGTGACATTTTGTGAATTTTTCCGTTTCCCCAGATTCTTTACATTTCATATATATATATATATATATATATATATATATATATATATATATATATATATATATATATACAGGGTGTTTCAGCTAAGATATTACAAACTTCTAGGAGAGGTAGGGGACAACAAGACGACTCGAAGTATATAGGCAATGCTGGGTCGGAAATTCTTTCCTAAGGCTCCACGCGCCGACAAAATTTAGGGTGCAAAACTTCAACTGGTCTTAAAAACGGGGGAAATTGTCGAAACGCTTTGGGTTTTGGTCCAAATTATTGTTATTATTTATTATTTCATTAAAAAAATTCTGAGCAATATTGCTGCTAAAACATCGCTAGAGGGCGCCTTAGACTTTGGAACGCTAGGGAAAAAGATTTTTCAATATTTTTTTTAAGTTTTTTGATAGCTTTCATAAGTTGAAACTTTAACTTGAATTTTGATACCAGATTTGGTATCCTCCGGGGAAAATTGATGTAAAAAATCGAACATTGTTCAGGGCACTTAAAGCACAAACGGTGCTAAAAAACGAGCAAAATGTTGGATTTCGGTGCGGTTTGCGCGAAAAGCATTCCGTTACTGACTAATTTGTTCAAAATAAATTTTGACTTGGTAGCCATTAATCAAAACCAGATGGCGCTTTCAGACATTGCAACTTGGAAACTCATTCGGATAATTTTGTGGTTGGGTGTAAGCCGAATAATTACTAGCAATTTTTCCTCCTAAATGAGATTCGTGTGTTGCAAAAAAGTAATTTTATAGCAAAAAATTTTAGTAAAAGAGGGTAAAAAACACAAGTACCAAATCACAAGAAGTAAAACACAAGGAAAGACTCAAAATAGGAAGAAAAAAGCTGTTTACTAACTGCTATGCATAATCATAAAAGAAAAAGTAAAGAAAAGAAGGAAAAACTGCTGTCAAAGGAGGTGTTCGAACTGACGCCCGCCGCATGTGATGCAGGCTTCACATCTTCGCTTCATGGAGCGTCGAACATTCGATAACATTTCTGGAGTGTTTCGTATTTCCCCGGCTGCTGCACTGATGCGTGCTACAAGTTCCTCGGCGCTGTTTACGGGTGTTTCGAACACCAAGGATTTCATTTGCCCCCAGAAGAAATAATCCAGACAGGAATGGTCTGGTGATCGGGGAGGCCAATGCACTGGACCTCCACGGCCAATCTATCGTTCACCACATGTTGCATTCAAGTGATTCCGAACAGAAATACTGAAATGTGCGGGGGCTCCATCTTGCTGGAACCACATGGAAGTACGAGTCGCAGCGGTAACATGTGCGCTGTCCAATAACTCTGGCAAAACTTGTTCCAAGAATATCAGGTAGCGTGGACCAGTCAGGCGATCAGGCAGAATGTAGGGTCCTATTAGATTCCTCTGCGTTCGTGTACTCTACCATCGTACAGCCAGTCTGTGTGCGATGAAAATAAAGCTTCCTTCCAGCGGACACCTTCTTATCGTTCTGTCCATCTGGCGGCTAATTCACCTCTCGACGGTGAAATTTGCATATTCTGCCTTTAACACTCTCTCGCTAAAACCTTCGCCGAGAACCCTGCTCGCTTTATTCACTGCCACGACACTTGCAATTCCTGGGCTACGTATCAGGCTTTCGATGGTCTTACTGCTTCAGGAAGGCATTTCCGGACCACATTTCTTATGTTATTCCGAGTCGTCTAGGTGTACTCTACCTCGTTGGTGGAAGAGTACACCTAGATAACTCGGAATCACATAGGAAAGGTCGGTCGGAAATGCCTTTTTACTTGTCTGAAGCACCTCTGGTTTTAAATTTGACAACAAAGTCAAAATTTGTTTTGAACAAATTAGTCAGCAAGGGAATGCTTTTCACGCAAACCGCACCGAAATCCAACATTTTGCTCGTTTTTTAGCACCGTTTGTGCTTTAAGTGCCCTGAACAATGTTCGATTTTTTACATCAATTTTCCCCGGAGGATACCAAATCTGGTATCAAAATTCAAGTTAAAGTTTCAACTTATGAAAGCCATCAAAAAACTTAAAAAAATATTGAAAAATCTTTTTCCCTAGCGTTCCAAAGTCTAAGGCGCCCTCTAGCGATGTTTTAGCAGCAATATTTCTCAGAATTTTTTTAATGAAATAATAAATAATAACAATAATTTTGACCAAACCCAAAGCGTTTCGACAATTTCCCCCGTTTTTAAGACCAGTTGAAGTTTTGCACCCTAAATTTTGTCGGCGCGTGGAGCCTTAGGAAAGAATTTCCGACCCAGCATTGCCTATATACTTCGAGTCGTCTTGTTGTCCCCTACCTCTCCTAGAAGTTTGTAACATCTTAGCTGAAACACCCTGTATATATTCGTATTTATACAAAGAAACAGTATATATAGCCATTTTTTTTCGTGATCATTTGATAGCTTCCATTTAATTGATGCAGCACAAACCATTTTTATCTTGTACGAGATTATTTTGCAATCATATATTTTTTTAAAAACGTTTTTATTTTTGTTTGTTTTCCTTGCCGCTTAAATATTAGATATTCCTCGGAGAAAGCCTATAGAGGAGGATCAGACGTTTCTTTCAATGAGTGTAATGAATTGTTATAATCGAACTCACAAATAATAAATAAATGTTTATTATATATATAAGCTATTTCTTCTCTATATTTATCATCACAAGCAATAATAGATTTTAATTCTTCAAATGAATTATTATATAGAAATATATTTTTCAATGATAGAGTTATTATTCACTTATAGTTGTATATATATATATATATATATATATATATTATAAAAACCTGTCACTTATTTTTAAAATTTTAATTTATTGAGTTTTAAAAATAAAGCAAATATTTTAATATTCGAATAGTTTGAGATCCCAATTACATAAAGTTTATCAAGGGAAAATTAAATTGTGTAAAAATTCTTACATGACTTTTAATAAATATAGTGACTACAATAGTCCCTTTGTCGTGCACATAAACTCGACGTTGTTATTGTTTTGTTGAGGTTTGGGGTCCTGAATAAATTAGAACCTGCCTAGTAGTGAGGCTTTGGAGAAAAGGGAATGAACATAATGCTAAGAAACAAAGCAAATTTTTTACAAAAAAAAACTGTTTTTCTTTGATGTTGCCTTTTTATAAGCAAACAACAAAATCCAAAATGCCAAAGGTTGAATAGTAATTTGAAATATACTTGGCAATCCTTTAGTTTTTCTATCTTAATTCTCAGTGTATCATATATACAGGTTTCTTATAAGAAACGAAATATTATTCGAAGTGAAGCAAACTAATAACACATTTCCGAAGTTGTCGTCCGAGTTTATTTTGTGCTCGAATCAATAACCTTATTGATTCGTATTTAATCCACTTTTTCCTAATAATAATGCTACTGAAAATCTGGTGCGATTTAGAAAGTAGAAAAAATCATTAGATGGAGAAATGTGAGCAACTTACTGGTGGTTAGAGCAATTGCATGTTCATGTGTGCAAATTTTATAAAACTGTTAAAATGAAATAATTATTCACCTTGGCGTCGATAACCATTTTGCATTTTTTAAAGTTTTCTTCTTAAAAACGTGTTAAGAGTTTAGGAAACGGATTACAATAGATAACGTCTTAAATTCGAATAAATGCGGTGTATAAATCCTGTCATCTTCCCCATCCTCCCCACCAAAATGTTTTCTAAGTAAGATACACTTTATATAATTGTATAATTAAGTTATATACCATGAGAATAAGGGGCACAGTTACAAAGCAAGTATATATTCATAAATCTGTGATGGGCATTATCATAACAGAGTCTAAATGTACCGTGTAAAGGAACTGATAAATTTTAAACGTGCCATAGAACAAAGTCATCATGTTGGCTTGTAGTGCAACTCAAATAGTAGCATACCAGCTGAGATATCATCGTCAACTTTTGAATGTGGTTCAACATTTCGAGGTCAATTTTCAATAGTCTCGTCTTTCTTTAGATAGAGACGTTAATTAATAAACACAGACAATCACACAAATGAGTGTAACACATCTCTCAAACTAATTATGTGTTGCATTACACATAAAAATTGAATATAATGTTAAAAGCTCTCCAAATTAAGTTTTTGTATTATAATTATACATTGATAGGTATCAAATGCAACAAATATATGTAACATACGTGAAAAGATTTAAATAATGGAAAATAATTAAGAATAGCACTGTGTGTGTGTCAGAAAGTGTTGGTAGGAAGGATGATTTTAATTGATACTACTCTCTTCTAAGAAAATAAGTTTTATTTTTTCCTCTGCTTAAACTTGAGCTGGTGTTTCTCAGAGCAAAAACAAAGTTTCCTTCTACTTTTCTCAGCTTTTACTTTTCTTTCAGGAAATGTGAAGACTCTAGACTTTGCGGCACCAAATTATTAGACTGCAATTCCTCCCACTTTATTTTATGCTACAATGTGACAGGGTATTATTTATCACTTTGCAGTTCTCTTTTTTTTTTTGGTAATACCTGCTTAAAATGGGGGAAGTTGCTACTTTATATTCTCGAAAATTAATTAGTATAATTCCGGATATTGTTTAAAAGTAATATATTGGATTATTGTTTTCGATTTTCATAATTATTTACTTTTCATAAAACGTGTTTAAAAAAACATATGATTGTGGAGTTGACTTAATATAATCTTATCAGATTTTAATACTTGTTTCCTTTCAAAACCTTAAAACTTAAAACACTGAAAATAATTACATTTAAATTACACCACATGACAAGGGGTGCAAGTAGTAAAGATAAAATAATATTTGTCTTTCAAAATAGTTTGTAGGTCTGCACATACATCTATATCAGCAATTCCCAAATTTTGGGGCGCACCCCCTAAGGGGCCTGTTAAGCCTATTTGGGGTACTTGAGCACGTATCGAAATTAAAAGATTATTAAAAAATATTAATTTACTGAAAAAAAGTAAAAAAAGAAAGCGTGTATCAGTGTGAACACGCGTTAGAAGTTAACTTCTTTGGCTTACATGTATTGAATTGTAAAATAAAGCTTTATTTGGAAGTAAATTTATATATAATATTTACAAATTTATTGTTATCATTATTATTTCAAGCTGTATTTTAAAAAATATCATTAGGATGGAAAAGGTATAAGTATAGACAAAATTTTCATTTTCAATACATAATACTAAAAAAAATTTTTTTGTATGTATTTTGAGAAAAGTATCATCATTATTAGTCTATTTCCATTATGCTTATGGGTGCTTCAGTACATGCTTTTGTTATCAAAGGCTTGTGGTAACTAAAGTAAGAAATGTAGGTTTTGCACTCAATATCATTTAAGTATCTCGAAAAGATTGCATCAATCGTAGTATTTGATTTTGTCGTTGATATTATTCTGTTGTTTTGTTGAGATAAGGTGAAAGTGTCTTTTAAATATTCAATCAATTGTAGAGATTTGTCTAAAGCAAAATTCTCATTAAAATCTCCACTTAAAAGCATAGGTATTTTATCATAATTTTTATTAAGTAAAGCAGAATCTCTTGATGTATATGGTAATAATGATTGATGAAGGAACTCGATAATGTTATCAAACATTTTGTTCGGAGTAATATATACTGCAACAATTATAATTTTGGTCCATTATCTATTACGCATTCAGCCAAGCACAAATCCCCCACTGAAGATTGTTTGGTACCATAAATATTGGATTGACTGAAAGAACATTCCAAGGATGGAGTTATAATGTTAACAGCATCGCTAGAATTTTGATATATCGCAACTCCTCCTGCTCTCGTATTTGGTCGTTTATTCTTCACAATGTAGTTGGAATTTAGAATAGATATATCACTTTCATTGCCCAGCCAAGTTTCTGATAAAACTAAAATATTTGAATTTCTTATTACTGAATCTTGTAACTCTACGGCGTGAGCTGTAAGACTTTGGCAATTAAAAGTAAAAATCGATAAACCTTGTCTGTTCGTTATGAAATTAATGAAATCTTCTCATTGATAGTTTTCAGTTTGTTCAATGAAAATCGTTTAAACTACATATGATTTAAAAATTCCACTTCTTAAACTGGAATTAGAAATTCCATTCGATTGAAAATTTAGTAAACACAATCTTTTATGGCCAAACTATTGGAAGAAATGTTGTGTTGCCACTAAATTTTAAAACAATAGATTGTTTGTATTATTTCCTTAAAATAATTTTAAAACTGTATATCCAACACACTCACCTTAAACTAATTTTTGACAGATTTTGAACCATTTAAATGCCTACTTCGGGTAGATTAAAGAATCACTTCCATTTTTTTTAAATTCATAAAATTGATTATATTTTGACTTCAAGGTAACGTAAAAACAAAACAAAGTATGTATCGCAAACTTAAAAGAGGAAAGGCTTGTTAAAGCTGCTGTTGAATGAGGAGAGGGGGGGTTAGTGCTAGCTCAGGGCTAATAGACGAAAAACACAAAAGAAATTTTAAAAGCCGTAATTTTTAATCTATTTTTCAATCTTTGAACAGATTACGGATAATACTATTCTACATATGGAAAAAAGTTTCGTTAGATTATTTTTATAAATAATGAAGTTATTAAATATTTATTTAAAATTGTGAGTATTTTTTGAAAAATCGCAAAAAAAAGAAAGATTTCGTCATTTTTTTATGATTGACTCTAAAAGAGAAAAACATGAACTTGTTTAGAATAAAATATCAGTTCATTAACTGGAAAGGACACTTAAAGAGAATGATTTAGAAACCTAGTTTTAGAAAAGCATATAAATTTTGACTCATTTTAAAAAAAAATCGTAAAAAATAGAAAATATCATTATTTTGTTTAAAAAAAATATACCATATTGTGGCGAAAAGAATGATCTTTCCGATTCTGTAATTATTTTTGTCTGGGATAGTATGAATTAGATGGCGGTTTGTAAAACGAGGGGAAAATTCGGAACTTCATTCATTTCTACCTTACATGCATCGCTAACCGTAACTGGTAACGCGTCACGCGTAACAGAAATTTCTCCCTACCGTGCCATAAGAAGTTAACTTCAAAATACATTCTGATGCATTTATGCTGATATAATATACTAAAAAATGTATCAGCACTGCACATTGTATATGATAATCAATTTATCCTTTCTAAGTCAAGAACAAGTTTACTAATTATTGGTGACTTCCATGGGCTTGTCGTATACAAAATTTAATGATTAACATGATGAATAATACGGTTTATAATTAAATTCGTACTGTAGATTCAACATAGTAATATAATTTTAATCCATTCAATACATTGTTATAATACGGAATGGGGTGAGGTGAAAATTATGTTTGTGTGTGTGTGTGAACATTAAGTCGCGGGCATTGAAATTTTGAGAAACACTGATCTGTATTGCTTCAGTTTCTACGATCGAAGTAACTCGACTGTATTGTGATTTTATTCAGACGGATATGTGACTATTTTGAGGGCTTTTTTCTTTCTTTACCAGGATACGCCGAGTGTCACATTTCAAAGTGATTCAAATATCGTCAGAAAAAAACGTCCAGACTAATCACGTTGTATCCATTAATGATCTTCAGGTACCAAATGTTTGGATTTGAACCCAAATACAGAAGAATTTCTACATGCACAGTGATCAACTTGATGAAGGTTGTTTAGGTCAGTTTTACTTTAAAACCACCGTTTAAAGAAAAAACACTATCTTAGCAAATGGATAGCATTGTCTGTTCTTTTTGAAAGAAACATTGACAGCAGAAACTAGTCAGTTGATTTAAAAGCACATGTGTGACATTACCCTAGTCAACAACAACAATTCCTGTTTTATATGATGGAGTAAAATGTTAGATTACAATGTGCATTGTACAGTTAAAAATATTGAAGCTCTTGTTCTGGTTTTTTTAAATGTATCATTAAAAATACAAAAGAGAAATAAAACGCATTTTCCTCATAGTAAAATATTTTTAATAACTGTGATATTTTATTATACTCAAATAAAATTCAAAAATGTATCCTAAAAAACTGAATCATCTTCGGTATGTAGAACATTTTATATCAAAATGTAATAGCCTTATATGATCTTTCCAAATATATGTACTTTTTAAATATAAATCAAAGTTCGAAAAAATATATGCGTACATATATTTTATAAACTTATGAAGAAATTTAAATGTGATGTATACAAAAAAATTTAATTAAATTTGTCTGGAATTTCAAAACGATGAAACATTAAATATTTGAATTTAATATATAAAGCACAAATAAAAAAAATTGTGTATTCAAGTTGAATAATTCATTTTTCAATTCCGTCTTTAATACAAACATATTTTATAAATATGGTAATACTTTGAAACAAAAAATTCTTCTGAATACACTCAAAGAATTTCATACGTATTTTAAAATCTTTGATTTATATACAACATGTAGCATTCATTGAATATAGAGTATATTGAAGAAAATATTTATAATAGATTGTTATTTTCTAGAATATTTTAAATATTTTTTTACAGGTCGTGTTACAATTATTTTTATTGTGAAAATTTAATACATATTTTTTTGGTAAGAACAATTTTTTTCACAGTGCAATGTTAAGGCTTCAGATTTATTCCCAAGATATATAAATTTTTCTTCTATTTCTTTTATATTTACTTTTTAAAAAAAAATAACTAAAATTGGTTTACTTTTTTTCAATTAGAAAATAATTTATACTTTGAAAGCACTGTTCTTCATTTCTTAGTAATAATTCATTCTTGATTCATTTTTTTCTTATGGTATTACAAAGTTTTATTTCCTCTACTTATGAAAACAATTTATAAGCCCTTACAGTCGTTAGAATTATAAAAATGCCCAGAACGGAATGAAATTTGTATGTAAATACGTTTTGAAAAATGTGTAAATAAGCAAATCTCGGTGTTTAATAAACAAGTAGGTGGAACTTCGGTGCACGAAAGCTGAGTAAACAGACAGTATGTACCACATGTGATTTTCCGTCTGGTTACCCATTTGTTTTACTGTGTTTGAATTACGAATAAAAAATAAACATTTCCGATATATTCGAACTCATTAAAAGCCTAGTCCAATATTTTAAATACGAGGTGATTATAATTAAAGTTAAAGTTTCAAAATGCTATAAAAAAGAACCACTGATTGGAATGACGTTAAGTTTGAACGGAATATTATGAAAGAAGTGGGAAAGCTCACGGCATAAGAAGAAAAAAAAATGATTCCCAATTTTACCAATGGATGGCGCTGTAAGTATCAGAATATGTAAATCAAAATAACGGTCATGCGTCCGACTCATTTCAATCGTTTTAAAAATGCCTGGTGCATGACTTTTTCGTCTCATTGAAAGACCACGCTCCGCTTGAATTTTTTTTTTCTTTACAAGAATAATGACTGTACACCAATAGCTCTGCAGATGTTTTGGAAACTAAGGGTATGAAAAAAGGTGTTGGCTCAGTGACTTTCCATGGTATAGTGAAAATAATTCAAAAAATCGAGCAATCTGGTATAGGGGGAGGGGAGAGTTAATTCGACGGTAGTCGAAAAAGTGGCGACAGAAGTGCAGGAGAAGTCCAGCGTTGGTTTGTAGCTATGTAGTTCTCGGGAAATTGCCGGAACATATGACAGGCCTGTGAGTACAGTGCATAAAATTGCTATTCATATAAAATTAGTCATGTGCAGGAGTTGCTTCCTTTTAGCCTATCAGCAAAAGATATTTTTGCCTTAGAATTTCTTGCTCGCATGGAAGTGGACAATTAATAGCCTTGAAAAATTTTATTGTTTGAAGAAGCCAATTTCCTTTTGACAGGATATGTCAAAACACAAAATTGCCGGATATGGACACGATATTGAATCCAATCGCAACTCAACCAGTACCACTTCATTCTGCAATGGCCACTATGCTATGTATCGTACTCTCATCCAAAACAATCGTGTATTTATAATTTCAGTTCAACTCATTGCTTTAAAACGTATGAAAAAAAAAAAAAACGTTTTCAAGTTTTGATACATCTCCAAAAGAGTTGCTAAGAAGCCAAAGTGGCTGGATTTGTAATTCTTTAAATAATTAGCAGTATTCAATTATTTTTTTATTAATTATAATTAAATTATTGTATTGTCATCCGAAATGATCATGCACATAAAATTTTAGCTCAATTGATTGCTTTAAAATATATTTTATTAACGATTGAAAATCCCACCAAAATAAATAAATATATAAACAAACAAACAAATAAATATAGAGAGAGCATCCAATAATAGTAAGAAATGAAAAATAAATAAAAAAATCTATATTATTGGTTTTGAAATGAATTATCGTCAAGTTTTTCTTTAAATGCTTTTCTGATGAACTTTTTGTCAATTGATATCTCTTTCATAGAGTATATTTAGATCATTTTAAAAAATGTTCTAGAAATTCCTAGGCAACTATTATCTTTTTTAACTGCTGGAAAACTTTTGGCAACAAATCTCGCATGACACCATCTTGAAAATTGTTGAATCTTCGCTGACTAGAGTCATAGGTTGCATCAATACCAAATGTTGTCTGGTGTTTTTATCAAGTATCATATATTTTTAGACATCTGAATCTGAAATTAATTATACGAATATTTTTAATTTGTATACGCTTTTTAACGTACATACAAACTCATCCCATTGATCTTAATTACCACAAAAAGACAACTCCATCACCATGTTTTGGGTTTTCTGTGCCTCATGAAATACATGAAATCGTATCTGGAAATGTCTCAGTATAAAAGTAGATGTAATTCCGTGTTAGAATTAGTTACTTGCGTCCCTAAATCTGATCTTACAAGTTTATCTAACTATTATTCATTTACTTTTAATGCAATCAAAATTTCAAAATGATAAATAATTTTAAGCACCAGCCATTTTTTATTAATCAGCACAATTAATATTTATTAATCAGTACAGTTAACCTTTATTAATCAGTACAGTTAGTATTAATAAATCAATACTGTCAATCTTTATTAATTTTATTTTCTAAATCTTAACTTAAATTGTACAAAAGGAAAAAAATTAACATTAAGAAAAACGGAACAAAAAACCTACCCAACAGAATTGCTCCAAAAGAGTCAAAGTAAGAATTAAATGCACACTCATGATTTCTGAAATGTATTATGTATGGTCCTTATAACAGTTCATCTCAAACTTTCATTATGTTTGACCCAATTTGCAGTCATAATTTTCATCGCATCCCCCTCAATGCAATAATTAACAATGAACTGATGCTACAAAGTAATTTTAATTACAAGCTGCACAAAAATTATCGAGATAAGTATTCAAAGTTGTATATGACAAGCCAACGGAAGTCATTTATATAATCACTATACCTGACTTTAATTTAATATTGAAAAATTAATTATCAAATACGTTTAGCCAAAATGATACATTTATAAGTATCTTATATCAATATGAATGCATGTATTTTGTTTTTTATTATGTCAGAATGAATGTGGTTTTTCTTTCTTTTAGTAAATTGTTAATTATTTAAATCTTTTACTTTCGATATGCTCGCGCCCCTCACACGCCCTAAAGGAGGAACCCACATTTCAAGAAGCACTGGGATAAAGAAACGGATTGTTCAATAGACAAGTTATAAAAATCTCTAGAGTTGTTGAGAGCTAATTCAGCTGTGATTTTTCTTTATTCAAAAAATAAAACTCCAATACTCCTTCTGAAGTGCTTTTAACGGATTCATGTCTGTTGTTTTGCTTAAAAAAATACATTTATATATATATTATATAAATTTATCTTAATCGGCAAGTTCGTATTTTTCGCAATTATTTTACCTTGAAAATCACATTCCAAGATTCCCAACTGATAATGGAATTCTCGAGGAGGACCTTTCACCTTTCGAGGAGGACCTTCACCACATTAAATATTTTATTATGAATTAAAGTAGGAGGAGTTAGAATCAGAGAACTCAGAATTAAATATGGAGAGAGAGATTTTCAAAATATAATTTATCATAAATGTCAAAAAAAGCTTAAAATTGTGAAAACCTTACAAAGACTGGTGGCATTTTCTTAACTTACGTATACCATAATATGCCTAAAATGCCTTGTTACACATCACAGGCAGTTCAAAGTACCTATAACCCTGTATGTGGAAGATGATAATTTTTTCAGAATATTTTATTTTTATAATTCATATTTTGATAAAAATAAAAGAGACTTATGTTACATTGACTTTAAACATTGTTATGCCAAGGAGAACTTTAGATAAAAATACATAGAATTATATATATATATATATATATATATATATATATATATATATATATATATATATATATATATATATATATATATATATATTTACTGGTGTGCAAAAATTAAGGACGAAGACGAAAAATTAGATTATCAGCTGAACGAAGAGGCGGAGCGGACAGAAAGACAAATCAGGAGATTAAGTAAGGTCATGTACGGTAGCACATGCGCAGATTTTCAGGTAGACGTAATGAGGGAGTGTCTGACTAGTATAACGCATGTTGTCGGTGAAAGATCAGTATTTCTGGCAAAGGGATTGCACGCCGTATAGCAGTTAAAATCACACCGAGTTGCTGCCTCAGCGAGAAATGGCGAATTATCATTCTGTTAGACGACATCTGGATGCTTTTACCCGAGGTCGAATAATTGGGAAGTTGGAGGATAGGCCGCAGTGTGACAAGTGTGGCTGCAGAGTTCGGAATTGCTCACAGCATCGTTTCACGACTTTGGAGACAATTTTAAACTACAGGAACAGGAATCCGGGGGTTCAGTAGTGGTCGTCCACGAGGAACCACACCCGCAGATGGCCGGTACATTGTCTTACAGGCCAGAAGAAACAGGCGGCAGACAGCGGGAGAAATCGCTAGACACACGACACAGGCGACTGGACGACCGATGTCGCGTTTTACCGTGGCCAGAAAACTGCACGGTGGGGGTCTGTTTGCACGACGCCCTCTACGGTGTGTACCTTTAACGCCTGCCCATCGGAGAAGGCGTTCTCTGTGGTGCCGGGAACAACGGAATTGGAGAGACAATGAATGGGGACGAGTACTCTTTACAGATGAGAGCAGATTTAGTTTGAGTAGCGATTCTCATCGCTTACTCATCTGGAGAGAGCGGGGAAGCCGCAATCATCCCTTTGAACACCATTGAAAGGGACAGGTATGGAGGTCGCGGTGTTCTCGTTTGGGGAGGCATCATGCTTGGTAGTCGTACATACCTTCACATCTTTGACGCAGGTTCAGTCAACGGGACCCGTTATTGTAACGAGATTCTTCTTCCATATGTGCGTCTTTTTAGAGGCGCTATGGGTCTGCAGTTCCTTTTCATGGACGACAATGCACCATGTCATCGCACAGTAGCTTCCGAACAGCTCTTACAGAGAGAGGATATTGAACGTATGGTTTGGCCGGCACGATCTCCGGATCTCAATCCAATCGAGCGTGTATGGGATTTTCTAGGCAGACGCTTGGCAGCTCGTACCTTACCACCATTAACTATTCGGGAGCTTCGATTGGCGCTGCAAGACGAATGGGCAGCAATGCCTCAACAACTCATTGACACCCTCATTCTCAGCATGGGCAGACGATGTGAAACCTGCCTAGCAGTCAGGGGAGATCATATCCCCTACTAAAGACCGGATATTTCTTGCTGGACACCCATCACAGGGATGTTTCGGCCTTCAGTCGCATTGCGTTCCATGCTACTTTTTCAATCAAGCTTCTTTTTGTCCCTCTGATTTCTCTTTTTGTAAGTGTTGCTTACATTACACATGTCCTTACGTATTGGGGATCTTACGGTATTAAATATGTTGATTTGGAAAGCTTTTGCACAAAGTTATATTGAAAAAACTGTCTCGTCCTTAATTTTTGCACACCAGTGTATATATATATATACATAAAAAAACCTCGTTTTTCTCTCTTTTTATCACAAACTAAACATTTTTATTTGTATAAATTTCTCAGCAGATTTCAAACTTTTGAAAACTCATGATGAATTTTGATGTGTGATTGTCATAATTATTCTTTTTACTTCAATCGGTTATTTTAACTGTAGGTATCAGCTTTGCGCTTTTTTTAAATAGAATATAATATAATAAACCAGTTATTTCATTATAATAAAAAAAATGGAAGCCATTTTGAAACTCAAAAATTTTTAATCAATTCATTATTTTATGTTCTACATTAAGTTTCTTGCTGATTCGAACAAAGTAGCAATCAATATTAAATTCACACTACAATCTGAAAAAAATTAGAGACAATTTTAAGTTAAAATTTTGATATTTATTCATGACAAATTATGAATAAATTTATATGAATGTTGAATATAGAATTACAGGTTATATAAACTTTTTACAGCAAGTTATTTGATGAAAAATAAGCAATGCTCAATATCGGTAAAAATATTTCTATGTTAAGTGTTGTATGTTTTCTTATGAAAGTTTTTTCCATTCTACGGTCAGTTCAAGTTGTAGTGAAGCTTGCAATATTTGTTCTTTCATAGTTTATGTTCAGTGAGATATCAGGTTTTCATATAGTAGTTGCAATGCATTTTCAGAAAAAAACGTCCATCAAGAAAAAAATTGTTCATAGCGATAGTGAAAGATTCACCCCATAAGATGAGAAGAACGGTTGTCATTTATAGTTCATGCCTTTTTTCATGATGGTAACCATCTCGTGTTTCCAGAATATTCCTCCTACCGGTTTCCTCTTACAGGTCAGTATGCAAGTTCTGCATCCAGATCCAGTGTCTCACAAAGCATCAAAAACGTTTTTTAATGCACTTTCGGAATAGGGCGAGGTTTCTTTTTCGCGATCCATAGTTTCCTGTCCAACTCAGGAGCAATTGAGCTTGAAGACCGAGTCCCTCGCACATCTTGAATATCATCAAATAATGTACTGCAGGGACTTCAAATTTCCCATCATCTCGTTTTGCACTAACCTTACGTTCTTGGACCTGTGTGTTGTGCTTTCAAAATAAATCCCAGTCAAATTTTTAATCAGATCATAAACTAAAACACAGCCTAATATTTTGAAGAACAAAACGAGATTGAATTGACTACAATCTGACATAACGCCGAAAAACAAGTAAATATTTGTCTCCAGAATGCGAAGAACCACCATAGTCGAATCGATTACCACAGGGGTAAAAATAGCAACTATAATAGGTAGAAAATTCGCTCAAAACTCAAAAAGATGCAGTGTTCGCAAATGACAACTTTAAAGTGAACTAAAGAAAAAAATCATTGTTTCATATTTAGTATGTTATCAAATTGTGTTATTTAGTTTTATTTTTCTAGATCATTGTTGCACTGGAAATCTATAAGTATATTTGTTGTATTAAATTAAAAGAGAAAAATGCTTATCTGTTGTATGCTCACGTATATATGAAAGATAATATGTAATTTTATATAAATATTATAAGTAAGACATATTTGGTATTTTTATAAATCTCAATTATATTTAAAAAAGGTTTGGAAAAAGTTCTCGATTTATATTAAAAAATATTGTCAAAATTCCTTGTGTAAAAATATGTAATGTTTCACGAATGTTTTTAACTGAGAACATTTTAGTTATTTCAAACATAATAACCATAACCGTACAACTGCAAAGTTCACACAAATTTAGAACAGAAATATTGAGTGTTCCCATTATTTTTAACATAATTTCATTGGAAATACTGAGATAGGATGGTAACGTAAATGTTATTCGACCAGAAGCCAGAGCCAACTGTAATACATAATTCACTATCTGTTACCCACCCGTTTTGTCGAGTATTTAAGGATGTTGTAATACTATGTTCTGTTTTCAAATTATGGATATCTAAATTCTAACATAAATCTTTCGATTGTACAGGAGAAAATTCATATAGCTCTCGCCTCTTGATTTAATAAGGACAGAGCTTGAATTTCTAAAATGAAAGTATGTTTATCTTTTATGCGCCCGTAGCCCCCACTCCCACGGGGTTAATTTCCGCAAAAACTAATTTTAGTGGATTTCTGCTCAATAAAAGGAAGGTTCTTGTCAAATTCCATGTCTGTAGGCTACAAGTTCAAAAACGAGGAGTTTTTAAAAATCTATAATGCTTACTAGCCCTTGCAAACCCTTTGGAGTCGGTTTTCTGAAAACTAGTTCTTCACAGAACAAATGAAATAGGCGTAACAAATTTCAAGTGTATAGGTCTTGCATCTCAAACACGGGAATTTCTTTTTAGTCTAAACGCCTCCATAACTCCTTTTCGAAGATGATTTCTGCGTTCTTAACAGATTTCTACTCAACAAGAGAAATAAGCTTACTAAATTTGAAGTCTGTAAGTCTAATGGTTCGAAAATGGGAGTAGTTTTTTCCCCCAAAACGTCCTTATACTGACCGTGGGAGTTGAATCAACACAAAATCTATCCTTATTGGATTTCTGATCAGAAAAACAAACATGCTGGTCAAATTTCAAGTGTGTAGATGTAATACCTCGAAACCAGAATGCTTATTTATAATTTTTCTTTCCATCAATGTCCCTTAAAAGTTGATTTCCGATTTTAGCGGATCTCTACTTAACAATAGAAACATGCTTAGCAAATTTCAATTCCTTAAGCCTAACCGTTCTAGAGATTTCACGATGAAAGGCTTTCTTTCTATATATACAATATATTGATTTAAAAATTTCATATCAGGGTAATATATACAAAACTAAAAATATTGTTTTTAAAGTTCGTTGATTTTTACTAGCAGAAAATACGTGAATAACCAGTTAAAATATGCAAAAAGAAATAACTGAGCATTTCAGAGCTTGATATGATGTATTTAAATAAAAATATCCTGAATATTTTTACGTCTATAACCACTGAAATAATTGAACTAGATATTTTTTTAGCAATAATCCTTATCTAATATAGTACTTCTCAATCTTTCAATACTCTTAACCCAATATTCAATAATAATTTTCATCGAGCCTATAATTTAATAACGACAATTAAACTCGATATTATGATACTCTGATGCTAAAGCTACAATAGGACTTTGATTTCTTAAGTGCTACCGGCGTATATAAATGTCTCGCTCAGCCAGAGCGTAAATTGCCTCGGACATATATATATATATATATATATCTTTACTTAAAATCATCTCTTATGTTCACTGCTATCAATAATATTCGGAAGGCTTTGGAATCCAATAAAATGACCTCCACAGTTTTTGCAAAAGATTTACTTTTTTCAGAGGATTTTCTTAGTTATTTTCTTTCTCTCTCCGCAACCCAATCAACCACATACATTTTTATACGTGCAAAACGGTGGCATTGGGGACCAATTCACCTAACATTTATTCGGTAGTTAAGGGATTACAGTGGTGGCCAAAACTGTGGGCAATTTTTTAAATATTGTTATGTTTTTTTGTTTTCTTAAGTTTGTATGTTTACAGAAAGTTTTACGTTACACAAAATGCTAAGTATTTTATATAATGATATAGAGAATGTAATATTGAATTCAATATAAAAAAGAAAATTCAAATATTTGCTACGCAAAGAGAGTTATGCTGCGATAACTGTCGATATGCATTGGATACTGATGATAGCAGTGAGTTATCAGAGATAGTGAGGTTACGTTTATTTTTTATTAGAGTTTCAAATCGATGTTTCATTGAGCTGAAAATAGTTTGAAGTTTTCCCTTCGGTATTACATGATGTCAGGAAACAATTATATCATCAATTAGTTCTTTTTTTATTGCATGGGTACCTCATTCGGACAAGAATTTTCAATCGGAACCACATGTTTTCGATATGAGTGAGTGTGATGAGAAAGTGATATTTCATTAAAATGGTTAATTACATATTAGTTGGATGGTTCAGCGACTAAATTTGCAGACTGAACGTTTTGTTTAAGATGTCAGGAGACAAATCCAGTAAAGAAAAAGCAGGAAAAGGCCGAAAAGGGTACAACACATCTTTTGATGATAGAGAAAAAAAAATACTATGTTTCAGAGATAAAAGAGTTTCATGGGCATCCATCAGAAGTTATCTGAGTGATGCTGGTGTTTCTGTCAGTCCAAAAACAACCAGGAGTAGATTAACTAAAAGTAAGACTAAAAGGTAGAATTTTACCAAGAAAGTCCTACATCAATTTATAGCAGCACTAAAAAAGACTAAATTAGTCAATGTAACACATTAATTGGACAAAGAAATTAATTTTGCAGGTTATATGAATGGAGGAAACTAAAATATCGTTTTTCAGTAGTCATAGCCTAAAATATGTAAGGCGTAGAAACCAGAAACGTTACATCCTGTCTGAATCCAGACAATTGTGAAGTACCTGCATAGTTTTATCATTTAGTCATGCATAACAGAAAATGGTATTGGTCACCTTCATATCATCGATGGGACACTGAATTTCATAAAATACATTGACACCATTCAAAAACTCAAACATTTGCCTTCCAACAATCATCTATTTACCAACCATGCTTCATTATTTTTTTCTGTAAGATTCTGCTCTTTGCAAACACAGTAAAGTAATTCAAGGACTGGTACCGTTTCAAGATCATTTCGTTGATGTGATGGTTAGGAAACAGTCCTGACCTCGATCCTATCGAAAATTCTGTGGCACCGTTTGAAAACTTTTGTCCGAAAGAGGTACCCTAAAAATAAAAAAGAGCTAATTAAGGATACATTTGTTTCCTGGCATCATAAAATAATGAAAGAAGTGCCTAAAACTATTTTCAGCTCAATGAAACATCGATGTGAAGCTGTAATAAACAATAAACGCAACCTCAATGAGCTCTGATAACTCACTGCTCTCATCATTATCCAATGTACATCGACAGCTATCGCAGCATAACTTTTTTTGCATTGCAAATATTTGAATTTTATTTTTTGTAGTAAATTCAGATTTGAATTCTCCTTAAAATAATATGAACTACTTAGTATATTGTGAAACTTAATATGTGCTATAAGCATGCAAACTTAAAAAGCATGACTATTTAAAAAAAATGTCCACAATTTTGGCCACCACTGTAATTATAAATCATACAATCGTGTTCATTTGTGAGTAAAATTTTACGTAAATATATATGACAAGCCCGTGGCGTAACTGGTAATTATTAAACTGGTTCTTAACTCCGTAATGTTAAATTAATTATAAAAGAAATTGTGCATTAGTGAGATACAGCCATAATTGTATTATATCAGTGTAAATGCTTTGGTTTTGTTTTCTATAATATCAGAAAGTTTTTTTTCTTTCAATAAATTAATATTTCTTTAAAATAATATTGTTTCGACTTTTGAATATGCACGGACCTCACTCTCCCTACTCTTTTTTTCCAAAATATATTTTCTTAATTTGTTTGAAAAAATAATATTACAATCCACGTGTATTTGAATTCTCTATAAAAAAGAATTAGATCACTACTGAAACTAAAAAGACTCTTATAATTACGATTATCAACCTTACTTGCATATTTAAAATTTGTAACAGTTATTTACTGTAGGTAAAGTATCTAATATACGAGAATATTATATGTTGTTACGGACAGCTTTTATTAACAATATAAAATAAATTATTGAGACTGAAATTTGTTAAATATATATTTTTTCATAACCTACCTTTTACTTTGTTTATAGTCTTAATCATTGATGATTTAAAAGATCTATGAAAAGATATCTTAATCAATCATAAATAATGATTACTTATATATAGAGAAAATTGTCTGCCAAATCGCAAACAAAATCATATATATATATATATATATATATATATATATATATATATATATATATATATATCTGATTAAAGCAAGTATTTGAATTTTATGTATTTTTATCTTCTTAACTGGAAGTTTGCAAACTTTTTCCATTGTATACAAAATTCGAACTTAAAAAAAATCTGGGGTACCCAATGTTTTTTGAAAAAATTTTACTTTTGTCCCAAGAGTATACAAAAACACATTACACTTGCTTTTTTAAAAATATAAGAACTATTTTAATATCTTTAGACTTTCCCTTCAAAATTAGATTTTCATAATTTATTGTCTGATATCTATGTTATGTTTACTTGCACAGTAATTTATAATTTTAAAATAAAGCTAAAGAAAAAGCCAAACGGATAAAGTGTTTGCTACTTTTTTTCATAATTTATGTTACACTATTTTCTCTTTTTTATTTAAATTTTTCTTAGTGGATTTGTGTTCATGTAACATATTATACATTACGTTCTTACGTAACAGTTATGCATAAAAAATTAGCGCACCAAGAAGGAATCATCAAAATAAAACGAAATTTTAAATACGTGATGACTACTTTAATATAAGTAAATGATTAAAAAACTTGAAGAAAAAGGAGAATTTATTTCAAAGTAAAAGGCAAAATAACGGAGGACTTAACATCCTGTTAAACTTCTTCTAGCGCAAATGCACAATGTAATACGACCGGGAATTGTAGTATACAAGTTCTATCTGATCTCTTGAGGCATTTCGTTCCATATTTGCGGTAAGCTTGACTCTGTTTCGCTCAAACTCGTGGAATGCCCAACTCGCCGTCCCAACTGATTCCAAATTTTGAAAATCAGAGACACATCTGGAGATCGGGCAGGTCATGGATTTGTAGTTAAAGTTCCGAGACAGCCTTGTGACACCCTTGCCGTGTGTTGCTAAGCATTGTCTTGTTGTAAAATTTTTCTTGAACGCCGTTGCATGAGTGACAACACATGTGGTTGCAGGATGTCATGAACATGCCGCTGGGCTGTCATGGTGCCACGGATCAATACTAGGAGTGAACAAGTATTGTAGGCAATGGCACCCCATACCATCACACCAGCTGTGAGAGCGGTGTGTCGCTGTAAACAATGACAGGATTGAGGCGTTCACCACGGGTCTCCACACACGAGCACACGATTGTCATCAATGTAGAAATTGAATATGGATTCGTCTGTAAAGACGACCTTGTTCCATTTCGCTGCAGTTTAGTTTCCTCGAGCGGGGCACCACTCTAAACGGTGGTGTTGATGAGTGGGCGTCAAGATCAGCACACGTAATTGGCGTAGTGATGCCAAATGTCCTTCAGCCAGGCGAATTCGTACAGCTGAGAAGGCACAGGGGTCCTAATGAAGGTGCTGCATACGCCTGGATGGCTGTCTAAGAAACAGTCGGCTGCACGCGTGCATTTCTTACGATGTAGCCGTATTCTCAACGACTGGTCTGTCGAGGGCATCCTGAAAGTGGTCTTCGCAATAATGATATTTCTTGGATCCACTTATCCCAACATCTCCTCACAATACAATCAGATTGGCATAATTGACGAGCTTCTCGCCTTACTAACCACCTAGCTTTCATCAGATTGGTGATTATCTCCCTCTCAGACTGTGACAGCTGCTCATATTTTCTTTGAAAACGACATAATTTCATGTCTACCTCAGTTCTTCTTTTGTAAACAATTCGGAACACTCAAAGAAGCTCAGTTTGACTATTTTATACTTCACAGAGTACGACGTTAAACGCTCTCTACCGGCTATACGTAATGCGCTATCACGTTGCATTTTTAATCATTTCCATATCTCCTCGACATGTACCTTCATGCCAAGCTCCGTAATGATGCCTCAATTATTTCTTTGTGCGCTAATGTTTTTGTCCATGAGTGTATATTATATTTATTTTTGTTTATAGAGTATGCTTTTCTGTATATATACACATACGTATTAATCCTTTAAAAGAGCTTTTTACAATTTTACATTGAGCACGACACCACTCAAAGAGTTTTGAAACATTTTCTGATTAAAAATTAAACTATTTTTACGAGTGTATGTACCAAAGGAACTACTCTTCCTCTGTCTATTCCTTTGGCAAGAAGGATCAACTTTAGACTCTGAAAGAAAATTACTTAGATTTCACCTTTGATGAAAGTGCGTGGAATAACTTACAAACTTTTCGCTGACACGGAAATTAATTTTAAGTCAAGCAACATTCTGCATTTCGCGACGAAATGGTTTCTCACAGTGAGAAATTTGGGAAGAAACAAAGCTTGATGCAGCAAACTGACAAAGAGTATTCTATATCACGTTTATTTTCACTAACTGTGGAGAGAGATTCTTTCCAAATTAAGAATGCATCAAAATAGTCTATATTTTCTCTTTGGAAATATATTTTTCCAAGAGTACTTAAAAATTTGAGTTGTCTGGATAATTAATTTTCGTACATCAACTTTTCTGTAGTTTGTCTTCAAAGAATTTCAGTATTTTTAATACCATAAGGTTTATTATATATTCAACTAATTACTAATTTTGGCTTCCTAAAATGGACTATATGTCCCCATGTTGGAATATTTTTCATAATTCACTGGATCTATTTTTTGAACATTAAGTGAAAATGAATCTTCACTAAATCAATAGTAGTATACGTTTTCTATCTTGTAAAATCGTGTGTTGTAAATTGCTTTTGCTGTGAATTAAAACTCATGACATTTTAATTATATCTTTTAAACAAATAATAACTTCAAATATACAAAAAAAATACTTATTGTACTGAACTAGTAATTGTACGTACCACAGTCATTCAAAATTAAATTTTGGACTTTTTCAGACGTGTTATATTTTAATAGGTTAATAAATTAAATATAATTCGACAACTTTATAAAATCAGCTAACTATTTAATCCTTTATCTACCGACAATACTTTCAAGTGCCACTCATTTCAAAATTGCACAAAATAAAAAAAAAAATTGCGAATACTTCGATACTTAGCAGGAATATTCTTATAAATTTCCTCTTTCAAGATATATGGCAGCACGGGTTCTATGATGAATATTTCTGTGTGGAAGATGAATTATTTCATAGCCGAAGTTGAGTTTTCAGCTGATATTTTAATTGGATTGCAAATGTTGTCATTTTTATTCCGAAAAGGTACTGAATGTCAAAGTCAAATTGTGTCTTGTTTTTTTTTGCATGTTAATGAAGACCTTAGAAAACGATTTGACTATTTACTTTAAGTGGACAGTGCATATAATTAATTTTAGAGCTGTAGCTTTGCACTTATTAGTACTAAGAGCATACAGGGCGTTTGAGCAAGAAAGTGTTTTATTTTTCGTCCGTGTCGCTCATTGTGTTGTTTTTTGTTGTATTGTGTACAGTCATCACTATACTGTAACAGACTTATACTCTTTTTTGGCATTTCTTTTTGGTTTAAATTATTTATTTTGCTCTTTTATTAATTTATTTTAACGTTTTAGAAAGATCTTGAGATTTGAATCCGATCTTGTTTTTTTCACATCAATTAAATTAAATATATATTCTTATATCAAAAAAAAATTAACACCATTTTAATTTCCTTATGTGTAACTGATCTTTAACAATAATTGGAGATTTTCAATGTGCTATTATTAGTATTATTTCATTTTCTTAGAAAGTCTGAAAGAAAAGAAGCTTTGTCTTTAATAGGCTTTGGATTTTTTACAGAAGCTATCATCTAAAATCAGTGATCAAACAAATGATTTTTTAGGTGAATAAATCCCAGCAAATAATCTGCTGGAACTTTTGTTAGATTCTTAAGATGACGATCAAGAGACTGAACTAGATTCAAGGTGAATTAGCTCATGTTAAGAAAAAACATCATTTCCTACCTCAGGATGCAGTACTTTAAAAATATTTAATCGAAACCTCACCCAATATGCACCATGTGAAATGAATTTTTGTGTGTAAATGAAAAGAAAAAATGTTTTTGTTGAGAGCATGATAAAATTAAGTGTGTGTGTAAAAGCTGCTTTAGCGTGTAAAACAAGTAAATAAAATTTAAAAATTAAATAGTCTTTAAAAATAAATATTTTGTGACATAAAATATTAAAGTTCTCTGTTTATTTAACATTTTTCAGAGATAAAACTGCGTTAAAAAAGTCATGCGGTCTTTTCGTATTATGAGCATATTTTAGATCTTTGTGTGAACTGACGTTACTTTAAAGTAATAGTTCAACTAATTAGCTTTAATGGGTTTATTTTCCCGAAATAGAGATTCTTGTTTATGCAAATCCCTCAATTTTCTATGTAGTGATTAAAAAACATATTGCGTGGAAAAAATTGCAGTAAATTTTAGTGCAACGGATAAAGGGGTAAACATTTTATAAACATACGTTGCGTAAGATACACTTGCTATAAAGCGGTCTTTATTAAGCAAAATATAATACATTTATAACACAATACATATGTATTTTACAAAAAAAATCTCAATTCTGTTTTTAAATTTATATTAAATTAATCAATAATTATAAGCATGAAAATTTATATGTGGATTAACTAATCACATGATCTAGCTATTATCTAATTTCCGTATGAAAATGTCTTTAAAATAAAGAAAATATTTACTTCTTACATACATTGTTCAATATGGAAATTTTACAACTCTGGACGACAACAAGTGCTTGGATTGTTATATAGACAAACTTATAAACACATTCTATCGACTTTTTATACAATGAATCAAGGATCGGTGGAATGTTTGGCTTGAGGGCCACATTGTGCGACTGAAGATATCGGATGGACAACATATTTTAAAATGATTGCATTCATTAGTTAATTTTGCACTCAGAAAATATATGAATTTTATCAAAAAATCAATATGTTGGTTAAATAAAAAGTGGCATTATTATTCAATTTAGTGTGCTTATTTTATATTACACTGCTGGACAATTGCTAAGGACGGATCACAAATTGCTATGTAGCATAACATTAAGTGAGGAATGAGGCCTAGTAGGATAAAATATAGTTCCCACACTGTTCAGACATTAGAATAAAGGATATTTATTGTTCTGGAAAGTACAAAAGCAGTGAAACATCTGAAAGAAAAAAAAATGTTCAATTGATCTGCGTACGGAGAAATGGAACAATGCATCTAAAATTCAGCAGGCACCTTAAAGAAAGGTATCAGTACGGGATATGTCCACCGTGGAGTGTGATGCAACATTCCACACGTCGTACCATACTTAGCACAACATTATCCAACAGCTGCTGAGGCAATTTATCCCATTCCTCTGTGAGTGCACGGATGAGGGTGTTCTTGTTTGTCGGAGGATAGTTTCGACCAGCAACTTGCCTCCCCAAATAATCGCACACACTTTCAATGGGGTTTAGATCAGGAGAACGCGCTGGTCATACGAGACGTTGCATACCCTCGCTGTCTAGACAATCCTGAACAGCGAGTGTTCGATGCCAAGTTGCGTTGTCGTCCATAAAAACAAATTTATCAACCACAGCACCACGGAAAAGACGAACATGAGGAAGTAGAACTTCATCAATGTATCGTTGGCCCGTCATAGTCCCATTCGCAACCACATGTAGGCGCGTGCGGCCATTGATCATGATGCCGGCCCACACCATGATACTGCATGTCGGATATCGGTCCTTTTCCTGGATATTTTCTGGACGATAAGCATTACCACTCTCGCGCCAGAACAATTGGCGTCTACAATCCGATGACAGACTGAACCTACTCTCATCTGAGAATAGTACGCATGCACAGTCCTGTTCAGTCCAATTGTGATGCTCACGACACCATTGCAAACGGGCAGTACGGTGCTGCCTGGTCAATGGAACACACACAACAGGTCTGCGTGCGTATAGTCCTCCTCCCCTCAAATGTCTGGCAACATTTTTTCGGGAGATCTGCTTTCCTAAGGCATAAAGAAGCTGATTTGCCACCTGCTGAGCTGTGGTGCGCCTGTTCCTTTTTGCTGATAGGACAATATATCTGTCTTCTGCGGACGTCGTACTTCTAACATGACCTCCCCCGTGCCGTCTACTACACATTCCAGTAGTTTTAAATGACTTCCACAGCCGTGAAACAACACTGTGAGCGATGTCGAACTCCCTGGCAACATCTGTTATTTTTCGCCCTTCTTCGATCTTTCCAATAATTCGGCCACGCATAAAATGTGATGTTGGGAAGATATGCCAAAAATTTTAAGTTCGTCTATTAAATCTTTCCTGTAAAACTTTGACTTGAAACAACAACTGTCCACACGCGTCAAAACCTTTAAAGCTCTTATGAACGCTATCACGTGATAAACAGACGTGGAAAAAAATTTGCATACTCATACTTCTTCTTACTAATATCCCGCACTTATTCTAGTTTTCCACATTTTGCTTCCTTTCATTTTGTGGTTGCTATGGATGATAGTGAGAAATTAAGAGGTCTTGAGATGGTATGGAGGGGCATGAACGGATTAACCCTTTTTTCTACCGACGGTACTTATAAGTAACGCTCACTTTAAAATTACGTAGAATAACCATTTTTACAAATACTCGAACGATACTTAGCAGGAATATTCTTTTAAATCTAATCTTATAAGATATATGATAGCATGGGTTCTCTCTCTCTCTCTCTATGATTAGTTTTTTCGGCTTACGGCAATTTCAGCCGATTGCGAAGATTGTCATTTTTTGTTGCGAAAAAATAGTTTTAAGTCAAAAGCAAAATGTCTTATTTTTTGTATGTTAATGAAAATCTTAGAAAATAATTTGCCTATTTATTTTAAGTAAAAAGTGTGTATAATTAATTTTACAGTTAAATATATTTAATTAACTAATTAGCTCTAGCTGATTAAATTTCCCAAATTTGAGTATTTTGCTTATGCATATCCTTTAATTTTCAATGCAGTTATTCAAAAAATAAATATTGCATGAAAAAAAAATTGCAGGGAATCTTAATGCAGTAGATAAAGGGGTAACCAGGTATAGTCTAAATAGACTAAAAAAACGCTGATTAAGTACTAAGAAAAGTATATTTTAATACTGGTTACCTTATGCTGATTGTATGTATTTAAAATTTGAATACATACAATTACATTAGGGTAGGCCAGTGTTTCCCAAACTGTGGGACGCGAGCATATTGAATATAAATTTTAAAAATATAATTTTTTGGAATGAGAAGTAAAACAAAATGCTTTCCGGCATAGTAAAAAATTTACATTTACATTGATATAATTTATATATATCATCTGGTGATCATCAAAAATAAATATTCCACTTCAAACGCTCATTAGCTATGTGTGACACTATAACCAAATAAAAAAATACATTTTGTTTGCTTTGCTGTAAACCCAAAATGAAAGATTTTTTATTACGCTTCTTTTAACCCCTAAAATACTACTTTTGAGTAATATGTATTTGACCATCAATCTTACTGGCATATTTCACTCCTTCTCCTTTTCTTTTAGGAAAGTTGTAGCTAACATTTTTTCTGTTGCTTTTTTTATCCATGCGAATAAGTTTTATGATAAATGAATAAACACTTTGAATGATTATTTGGCCAAGATGTATTTTTATGTGTATTCTGAAACATATAATACATAACGAAAAACGTTTTACACAATTATTTTTTAGAACGAACATGAATATTTTTGTATTGAAACATGAAGGGTCGCATGAGGTGCAGAGTTTACCCAGGCTCACTCTGGGAAAACTGTTTTTTCGTTAACAGTTACCTTGACAACATCCTCCTATTAGACAGTCTTAATGGGAACTAAAATAAAACTGTCATACATATGCCTCTTTTTCTAGAGTAGCAAACGTTTATTTTTATTTATTTATTTTTTTTTTACATTTAAGGTACTTTTTTTGAATGAGTTTCCTGCGTGACTACTATTGCTCAAAAATATTTCCTATGAACATGCTAAACTTTCTCCTATGAACAACTTTGCGGTTTTAATTGTTGTGTTGTACGACTTACTATTTATAAATGAAAATGAGCAGAGTATCAAAAAATGGGCATCTGGGATCTCTACTGAAGGAAGTTGAAGCTTATCAAGCAATTGAAGAACCTGCCGTAATAATGCAGATTAATCAAGACAGCGAAAGAGAGTAAATGTAAGAAAAGTGATAGACATTAAACGTTTGAGTTGGATTGAAATTTTCAAATGCTGCCTAAAGAACTCTATGAAGAAAACTATGAAGCCATAAATATAGCATTTTATCTTCTCAAAAAGTTTCAAAGAAGAAAAAGTTCAAAATGCCATTTGTAGATCATCAAACGAGAGAAAAATTACAATAAACTGAAAAAATATGACAGCTTTGCTAAAAAATAACGTTCCAGTATTGTTAGTCAAAATTATCTGTGATTTATGTATTTTATTAAGGTCACGCACATTTGGAATATAAGTTTCACTGGATTTCTTGAAATTAAGTAAGTATATTTTCTCTTAATTAAATTATTCACTGCAATTGTGATTTTTATCGTGTAAAGTAAAAATTATTATAAAATAAATAATAGTTTTAAAACAAACTAAAAGAAACACTTTTATAGTGAATTGAACTAAAAAGTAATATATATATATACATATATATACATATATATATATATACATATATATATATATATATATATATATATATATATATATATATATATATATATATATGTGTGTGTGTGTGTGTGTGTATTACTTAAAAGTAACATATACACCATTTAAATCTTGTCAATTCGTATGGTTTATATTTAATATCGTATTGTAGCTTTATGATCAAAGTGCATTATTATTGCATTCAATTCATTAGTTTTTTGGAGGGTGGGGGTGCGATGAAAATTACGTTTGAATATTGGTTCGCCAGTAATAAAAGTTTGAGAAGCACTGAGGTACGCTAATCCCAGGTAGAAGAACTGAAGTCAAATGAGGAATTAAAAAAATTAGGTTAATTGTTCAACAATTCTGGTAGCAGTCCCATTTTCATAATTTGGAGGTTGTGGATTTATTGATATAGCAACATTAGTAACCAAAAACAGAAATCGGCTCCTTGTTACAAAACACAGCAATTTACGATTATTTTTAATTAAAATCGAGCCTGATATTAACAAATTCCTAAAAAAAGTCATCACATTTAGATTTTTCATTAGTTAAATTAGAAATTTGATGTACTTAAATGTTAACAAAAATACCTTTCAAGCAGTCTGTGAGTAGTTGAAAAAATGTTTCGTCCAATGCATATAATTTCATATATCATCCAAGAAATATAATTAAAAATGTTAACCAGTAATTAATGGGCAATTCTTTAAAAGTCTCAAACTTTTAATTTATTTAGAATGCTATAGTTTATTATAGATTACTTCGTATCCTCAAAACCCCTGCCAGTCCTTATAACAGGTAAGCTAAAACTTTATTCCTCTCTCTTGAATAGAAATTCAGCACCGTTTCAATTCCAACAATATCCTATCTACAACAAAAATGCATAATATTGCATATTTAAATATATTCTTGGCAATAGCTCTTTCAGATTTGCAAGCAAAAAAAATTGAGGGTTTTAGAATAAAAAATTAAATTAAAAAATACATTTTATTATATATATATATATATAGTCATAGAATATTTTTCTTTAAAAATTTAATTCTTGTTCTCACCGCAAATTATATACGCTCTTATTTCTCAGGAGTGAAGGGAGGTGGTATCGAAATATTCACTAAGAAAGGGGGCGTCATTTCGAAAATAGTTGGGAACCTATGATTTATAGCAACAAAAACATTTAATTTTAGAATCAGCTTAATGAGAAATATATTACATATCATAATTTTCTACAAAGTATTTTTTAACCCATGAGTGAGAGTACTTCTTTAAATCCTCATCACATCCTGCAAATTAGTGTCATCTAGTTGGCGCGTGTATTTAATCTAATTGGTCTTTATGCAAGAAAGCTTTTTTCAACAATTATATGTTGACACATATATCCGTAACATTTTATATATATTTGGCTTTCGGAATGTCGTGGCAGACCACAAAAAAACTCTACTGATCTGTGGGCTTCTATTTGCATATTAATGTTATAGATAGTTTTTTTTATTTAATATTGTTCTCTTATTTATTATTCTTTTGTAACTTAAGACTTTGATACTTTCTGTTTTCAGACATTTTTTTAGGATTTACTTTTGAATGTTCAGACTATTTGTTTCACCTTTTATTGGTAGCCAATTTATCGAAATACGGTTATACAGTTGGATACCCTTTTTTTTCTTTTGTCAAAGTTTCTGGGATTTATATAATAATGTTTAATCAAATAATAGTCGTATTTATCTATTTTAGCTTTTTAAATTAATAATGTAATTTTTTCAGCTTAACTTTACTGTATGCATATCGAACAGTGATAAAAATTTTTATTAAATGCGTCTCTAATTATTGTTTTGAAATGTAATACCTTATTATAAATACTTAAATATCTATATGGGTTACATTGTTGATATTGATTAATAAAAGTCAGCATTTGTGAAGATGCGACTTACCATAAAAATTAATGCTCCGGATTTTTTTATATATTTTTCTCCTTCGACGTTAATAAACAAAAAAAAAACCTTTCAGAGTTGCAATTTTCACACTCAATGAGATATTTAATTTCCTTTTATTGGTACGAACATTTTTCTTAAAATCATATAAAAAATTAAAAAATGCTTGGCGAAATTTAAAAATTATGAATGGAGTATAGTTATACCATGTGTTTTGTTTAAAATTCTTCCATCCAGATTTACATCGGTACCAAGGAAATGTATTTTATATGGTATGAGAAATAAATGTTCCACCTACTTTTTGATTTTTTTTTTAAAAACCATCAATTGATGTAGTCTACATAAATTTATAACAACACAATCAGTGAGCAAGCTTTCACTTTTTTCTTTCTTAACGTCAAACAAAAATTTTAATTGGATGTGCAAAGAATAGGACGTTTTCCTTTCACAAATCCCAATTATCACCGAAAAAATGTCATTCAGTTTTAAGAGATTGCAGTTTCCGATTGTACTTTTGGCATGATAGTCAATAATGATAGTCATTAAAAGTGACAGGTTACAACATAATTGTTCCTTTTTTCTAACATAGACAGCTTAAAGCTGCCTGTTCATATTTTTGAGAAATAAATAAAAACTGTTATATCTACACTCCAAATAGAAAACAAAAGAATTAAAAAGGTAAAAAAGAAACATAAAAATAAATTAAATGTGTTGTGTATTCTCAAATGAATGCTTGAAAAGAATTTTCATTTTTGTACACTGAACCTGATTTTGAAGTATATATATGATCACATTAGTTGTTATAAAACAAGTACATTTTTAAATTTCTGCAAAATGTTTTTATTGTATATTTAATGTATCCCACGGTATTCCAAGTTCTCCTCGTGCTGCTGCTGTGGCTAAATTTAGACTTTTAACCGGACATGACTGCCTTTGTGCTCATCTGTTTCGTTTTAACTTAGTGACTTCACCTATCTGCGTTTTGTGTGACACTGGACAAGACATGACTGCCGCTCATTTGGACGAGTGCTCTGCACTGAATGATCTTAACTGCATTGTAAAAAGGTATTGGAGAACCCGTTGCCTAATGACCTGATGGTCAATGGCCTGGCATTTGTAAAATAAAAAAATAATGTATCAAATACACTTGGATACACTGGGAATTACAAAATATCCACATTAAGGTATACAATTTCTTATTTTTTATAAATAATGTTTTCTCTGGAATAAATTTGCAGTTCAATACAAATTATCCCAAAACTATTATACAAAATAGGATTTCATTAACTGTTTTTCATCCATCCATTCACCCCACTCTATTTTCATTACATTTTATTTCAAAATTCGGACGATTCTCTACTTAACTCGACCATTAAAATCTATGGCAACCACATTTGGCACGTTTAGATATACTTATTTTCCTAACTTGATACATTTTCACAACATTTGCCAGTAAACGTTTTATGAATATGGTAGTTTCATTTGTGCTTGCTACATGCATCTAAGATATCCTATGTATTATAGAACAATTTAAAAGTACGTTCAATCATGTATGGGGAGTAGAAAATGGGGGCCAAAACCAAGTTTAGTTGGAGAATACAACGATAATATTAACCACTGGGAGTGCGATGAAACGGACTAGGGGATTGGTCAAGCCAATGAGCACATTTACATATACAGCCCCTCCTCACAGAGTTACTGTAGGGGTTACCTACCATTGAACACCAGAAAGTGTAGTTAATGCAAGATGTTACAACAGCACATTTTTCGATGACGATGCAAGACCACATTCATGCTACTTATCCCGGTAGGTGGATAAAACACGACAGTTTTGTTGTTTTGCACCCACACTCCTTGGACATCAATCCCTTAGATTAATTCTTCTGGAGCCACTTGAAATAGCTTATGTATGAGATGCCGTTAGCTACAGTGTCGGATGTCATGGCATGGATCGTTGTCATTTCAGTGGACATCTTCACACCACAAAATCTTGCTTGATCATATCCTACAATTTTTCCTCCGTTGGTGTTGGATTTGCTGTCACGAATGCGATGACAATTTAGAATATTTTTTGACAGTCACTTGTTGTTACATATCTAACGTCAAGCTATGGTTCATTGTTCGTATTGTGAATATGCTTTACATGTAATAAATGTATTTCTTACCTCTTATTCCTAATTTTCATTCCGCTGGACATCACATCCTTCTTAACTGTCTTTGCAAATAATTACGACAAAATGTGGTTTGCGACATAATTTTTTCTGGTAATTTGTCGTCCTTTTGATGTCAGCTCCCTGGATTTGTCGATTGATTTCGATTGTCCCTGAAACTCAGCTTTATTTTTTTAAGTTTTTAAATTTAGCCATTTAGTTTCGCATTTGTGTATTTACATAACACTGACAAACAGTAGAAATAAAATGGCCGCAGAGTGAATAAAAGTAATTTAGTAAGCTGGAATTTCTATTTTTTTCCCATTCTAGATCTCTGAAATTAAAAATTTCATCAGATAATTTAAATTGTTTATAGGAATTTTGCTTTGAGATGTGATATAAAAATAAATATTAGAATTTTTACTCGTATTCTTTTTAACCCTTTATCTACCGCATTATGCTTTACTGCAAATGTTTCATGCAATATTTTTATTTTGGATCACTGCATTGAAAATTAAGGGATATACATCAATAAATTACTAAATTTTGGGAAATTTCATTCATTATAGCTTATTAAGATGATGGTGGACCTTCAAATTGTCAAATTTTGCTCAAAATTGCGATTTGATTTTAATGCCAATAATATTCTTTATAATTCATAGAATAATTATGTCAAAGGATTTTGTCATTATAATTTATAATTACTGAATTATTATTATTTTTTATTTTACTCAAATAAATGTTGAAAATGTACTTTCTTAGTTTGTAAATTTTCCCTATTCATTGTTACCTAAATGTTCCCTGCGTTTCAAATTATGTAATTTCTTATTGAAATTTTCACAAGTTATGAAAGTTGATGTAAGTCTAAAATTTGTGCATTAGTTTTCTGAAGAATTTAACAGATCATATTTTGTTTTGTTTTAAAAACCTTGAATGCGTGATATTTGGCGAAATATTTCATACAATATAGAAAATTTACTTTTTTTCATCAAATTTTATCCTAAATTTAAAATCCATTCACAGATATATTTTGCTGTAGTTCATCTATGTATAAAATAAAAATTATGAACGTATCTTAAAAACAAATTCTCAAGGAACATTTTTAAAAACAATTTTAAAAATCTTATTAAAAAATCAGATTAAAATAAATATTTTTAAATATACTTAAAGTATGAAATATAATAACCATTCATTATATTGATTTTATTCACAGCTAATTAAGATAACAATTTAAGAAATTAGTTTTAATGGTCCACCGCCCTCTTAATTAAATTAGTACTTTAAAGTACTGTCAGCACACAAAGTTCTCAAATATTCTGAGGATACGAAAATACCGAATTACTTTTTAACCCAATTTTAACTCTTAAAAATACTAAATAACCACAAAAAATACTAATATTTTACAGCACAAATATTTAATTTTAAAGATTATTAAAATTTTAAAATTTATTTACTTTTTTATACATAAAGTAAATTTGATGATATTCAAGGAAACAGTTTTTTTCATTAAAATAAAGAAATTCATGACACGGTGTGTATTTTGAGGAATAAGGTTTCGATTGAATATATTTAAAGGGCTGCATCCTGGGGGTAAGAAATGTTGTATTTTCTTAACATGAACTACTGCACTTTAAGTTCAGCCTCTTGATCGTCATCCTAAGAATCTAACGAAAATTCCAGCAGATAATTTGCTGGGACTTCTTCCTCAGAAAAATCATATGTTAGTACATCACTGATTTCATATGGTAGGTTCTATAACAAAACCAAAGACTGGGCTTCTTTTTTACAGACTTTCGAAAAAAGAAAATACTAATAAAAATAATATTAGCACCTTTAAAATCTCTCGAACTACTGTTAAATCTCTGTCACACATAAAGGAATTAAAATAATGCATAAGAAAATATATTTAATTTAATTGCGTGGCAATATATATATATATATATATATATATATATATATATATATATATATATATATACAAGCTCGGATTCAAAGTTACAACTTTTATAAAACATTAAAATTTAAAAAAGCGAAATAAATAATTTAATCAAAAGGAAACGCTAAAAAATGCATAACTCTATTGCAGTAAAATGATAATGCTTCGACAGAACAAAAATCAATAATAAGCTACACGGAAAAAATAAAAAGATGTAACACCCAGTGTGCTGTTGGTACTTATAAATATACTACAAAATTATTCAACTTAAAAATAATCATATGCGCTGTTCACGTAAAATAAATTGTCGAATCGTTTTTTAAGGTATTCCTTAACATGTAAAAAATAAGACACTTACCTTTTGGCATTAATACTTTTTCGGAACAAAAAGAACAATCTTCGCAATCCGATCAAAACGTCAGCTGAAAACGCAACTTCTGTGTAAAACTATGTGCCTTCCCCACTAAAATAATCATTATAGATTCCATGATGTCATATATCTTGAAAGAGAGGATTTCAAAGAATATTTCTGCTAAGTATCGAAGGAGTATTCCTAAAAAAGGCTGTTGTAAGCAATTTCAAAGTGAGTGGTACTTAAAAGTACCGTTCGTAGATAAAGGGTTAAAGTGTTCTTCGTACTGTGAATTCCAAATGTTGACCGATATACGTATCTCAACCCGGAGGTAACGGGTGTAATGAGCGTCATTGACGAATCATACGTATTTATAAAAAAAATAATTGCTTTTATTTTTTTAGCATTTATCACTTTAAGACCAATTTATAATTAATTCAATAACTTGGGAAAAACCCTTATCTCATAACCTTAGTAATAATACAATCCAAATGAAATTTTCTTCTAATTTGTTTGTAGATAAATTTCCAACTCTTTCCTAAAATGCTCTATCGTCTTCTTCAAACCGATTTCTTTAGTAATCCCTCTGTTCTAAGGGGCGTTATTTCCTTCAGGAAAAGCGGAAGGAGAAAGAAGCGTTTCCCCAGCCCCTTAAGTTCACATGCATGGGATCGGCTGAATTTTCATGCTAAACTGCTTTTAAAAATTCATATAAAGGTTTAAATGCAATCAAATAAGCTAAAACTTATTAATTACTATCATTGATAATATCTGAACATGGAGTACAAAAATTTTCGCTATATTTAGAAAAAAACATTTGCGAATTTAAAAGAAAATGTATTCAATAAAAAAATACATACACTTTAAAAAAATTACCCAAATCCCATTCATTTGCATACGAATATAGAAAATATTAGAAAACTAAACCAACTTATTCAAAATATTGACATAAATTCATAGAACAATAGATCAGAAACCTCCAAATGTCCGATTCTCTTGAAAAATAAACATGTGCAGTTGTTTATATTCATACACATCTCGGATCTAATTAAAAAAGAACATGCAGCCGAAAACACATATTGAAGTTCAAAGCTTTATGAAACATTATTCGAAATAAATACGGTTGTAACCGCCATCTATAGTGCTTATAAAAATTAATATAATAACTTTTTTAACTCTGATCACATCTTTGTGATCCTGCGCCTGCAAGCAGAGAAAGTTCAATCCCATATATGATACAGTGGGTCGTGAAGGGAGCAACGCGTGATCACATATAGCTGACCATGGTCCTGGACGGTTTACAGCTTGAATGCTAACCAAGACGAACAACTCACAATTCACAATCCACAAAAAACTTTACACGATAAAGCTAACACACAGAATTTAAGGGTGTAAATATCACATTTACAGAATAAGTTCAATTCCTCTATGGAAAGTGGGTTTCTCAAACTCAAATCAGAGTTAAAGAATAATTACTTCAAAAAGATGAGTTGAAAACCCATGGATAATGCCCGTCACAAACGCACTGCTTCTATATCCATTTATTTATGGCAACCCACTTTTTGTTAGGGAATTATTGTAGTCTTGGTTTTTTTAGCGCGTTATTTAGTTCAAGAATATTTTCGGAAAATGGAAGGGTTTAGTAATTTATATCGAATTTCATTTTCTCTCTCTCTCATTTGAGATTTTCTTAATTTCTTTTGTGCAGTTTTGACAGTGCTCTTGGTTTCTATTTATAAACTACTTACAAAATAATGTCTCGAATAAAAAAAAGCGAGGGACTAATACTGGAAACACAAAACAATTAAACTATAGTGTCATATTTCTAACAAATCACAAAATGATATTTTAATTCATTTTCTTATGTAAGGAATTTCCAATACCTAAGATAAGTTTAATTAAGTTGATTCAACCAGAAATTTACAACACAAATGCTGTAGATCTATTGACTTTTCAAAAAGAAATGTAAGGAACACATCTAGTAAAACAGAGCATACAGAAGCTTTCTCCATAATTTAATAAAATTTATGAACTATATCATTCCATAATTCTACCATGAACGCAATTTATTCTAAATGTTTTTTCTGCAACTTCGGAATTTAATTTAGTCCATTCTTTCTCATTTATTGCAAGGATTAATGAAAGTTTTAATTCATTTTTCTAACAATATTCTCATTAAACGAAACGAAGGAATCCTTGATTCTAGAATTTATAATTAAAAACTTGAGATATTCAGTTTAGATTCTTGTTACTAATACTTTTAATCGTAGAATAAACTATGTACCAAATAAATGAGAATAAAATAAAAAAAATGTAAATTATAATTTCTCCGTCTTTGCATAATTTAACTTACAAAGAAAATATTATTTTCATCAAATCAATATCCTAGAATTTTAATTTAAATTACATGTTAAGGTAGCTGAGAAACTTGAGGATGATTAAGTTTCAAGCCCTGTGGAAGTTAAATAAGAGTGTTCCATATATATATATATATATATATATATATATATATATATATATATATATATATATATATATATATATATATATATATATATATATGTATATATATATATGTATATCTATCTATCTATATGTGTGTGTGTGTGTGAGTGTGTGTGTATACACGTGAAAAAAATAATAATAAATGTGCATGTGAATGAAAATTAAATACAAATAGAAAAAAATTAAAAAGTGTGTCTAGTGAACCAAAAAGTAAAAAAAAAATATTGCTTACTATCAAACAAATATCTATTTTTTTCTACTAATATTTATTCTTTCTTGAACAGAGTTATTTATTCTTTCTTTCAACTAATATATGTGCTTTGTTTAAAAATTTTCTTATAGCTTTTAATTCTTTCGTAAATGTGTTGTTGAAAATGATAACATTTCAGCGTTTTATCGGTGTTTTAGGCAGCATTTTCTGATATTGTAGTGCCATGAAATATTAAGCATGCACTTTTCCCTTGAATATTATAAAGGCAAATTTATAAGAATGAAATTATGTTTGATTGAGGATATACATAAATTTTAGAGCTAATTATGAATATAAATAACAATATTATTTTTTTTAAAAAGAAAATACTCAAACTTATATTCAAACTCACAAATTTAAAAATTACATGAAAAACACGAGACAAAAAATTCTAATAAAAACCCAGTCAATAGTTATTTTTTTCTGTAGCAATAAAGTAAATTCTAAAATTCATTTTAAGAAGTTGGCTAAACATTATGCTAGGATTATAACCTATAATTATGCAAATGATTCCACAGGAAATATGATAAATTCATTTACAGTTTCGTTATAAAAGCCAAGTAATCTTAAATTTTCAAATACTTATGATGGTACTTGCCTTGGAACTACATCTCTCGAAATATGAACATGAGCTACATGTGTAGGATTAGCGAAAGGACTACGATCAAACATTATCTTAATATGACTTTATGAAGATATTCAACTTAAACCATTAACAAATTAAATTATAATAATTAATATGAGAGAATCTACGATGGTAAAATACGCAACACACACATTATGTATATATTTATAATAAGACTTCATCTAATTCAGACCACTATCAATAAACGAGCCGCCTAATCTCCGATTCTAATATTAAATAATAAATCCTACGTTTTTACAGGTTGGAGCAACGATTAATCTTGTCTTTGTATGCACTGGTGTGCAACTTGGCTGTTTCCTATGTTCGATCACTAATAACTTTTATTCACGTCACGCAAAACTCATTCAGAATTGAACAACGAACTGTAATAACCATCAACTGCCACAAACTAACATCAATTGTCAAACATTACCTTACAATGACATACCGCTTATTGTAAGATCCTATATTTAAACGTTTGTTCATTTGCATCTTTAATTCACACTTAACTTCTTGGATTTGATTGGCAAAGAACTGCCATTGATTCTGGCCCAAAGAAACCAAATGACTTGTTAAAGAAAAGACGCGTGAAACGTCATAACTCCTCCAAGAAAGAAAACGTGATTTATTCGAGGGTCTTAATGGACCTTAATAAACTACGTGCATAAATTATATTCTTCTACTTCTAACTTTCGACGCTTTAAATTTTAACTTCGAATATCCATTCTAACCATTAATTTTCAATGCTCCACTTAAATTTTAATTTTCACTATTCATTTTAAGTTTAATTTTTAATATTTCTCCTTAATTTGATTTTTCAACAGCCACCATAAATTTTACTCAATTAACTAGACCAACATTCATAGTTATGCATTTTAATCACGGTAGATTCTCACATGTACAAAATAAATGGACATATCCCATCCAAGCGAAGGGACCGGGGAAAACCATATATGACTTAAATGGCAAAAAACGAGGTCCGCATGTCCCTTAACTAACTTAATTCTACTTAAATGCTACTTAAAGTATAACAATTCTGCTTTTTTTCATTGACCTTTGTACAAAGAAAAATTAACCATTACAATCTTTATTTTTCCACATAGAATTCAGCTTTTTCACAATCTTCTTGTCTATTGTACTTATAAATATGGGCTTCAAGTCCTTAGCAAAATGAAAATTTTCTACATACGAGTATTTCAGGTTCTGTCACAGTGAAAGAAAAATTTCCGATGTCATTTGGAAAAAACCAAGTTTCACACATTATGATTACATTTCACAATTTTTATACATTACATATCACTTTTAAATTACAACTAATTTCTATACATATATTTTATCTGGCTTTTTAAAAACCTCCCCTCAAATCACGCAGCGCTGGTTAATGTTATGTTAGTATTCTGTCTACGCCGCGTTTCGCAAAATCAGATGTATATTAATATGAAACAATGTAACAATACATGTACATACACTATACAATTACAAACATTTTTCAATAAACAATTAAAACAAATAACCAAAGGAGTTGTCGCATCTTAGCGAAGTCATACACAGAAGTAAACAAATGCATTTTTACACTTGTTTTCTCCATATTTATATAAAAATTTACAAGACAAAAGGTTTTTTTCTCTTCTAGAAAAACACACTCATTGTAGTGTCCACTTTTCCTTGGCTGCTTAAATTTTAAATATCCGACCGTGACTTGCTTCATTGCAATAATTCTTCCGACCACTTTTTTGAAAGAATATAAAAAAAATGATAAAACCTGGTTCGTATGACTTGTAGTTGGCGTTTCCTACCAGGACCTCCAGGGATAGAGACTTTCTCGTGCATGTTCCTTTCCTTTCCTGGTCTTACCTTTGTTGATCACCTCCTCGTCTGACATTCCTGTTGTTTGATCTTGTTCGCTCTTCGATGTAGGGGCTATCGTTCCTTCCTCTGCCTTTTCTGGATTGAACTGGTCCTCCCTGTTGTGTCTTCCTCTCTATGGTTGGTCGGAACTCCAATCTTTTTCCACTTCGTGGTCTGAGGTTGTAGCCGCTTGTGGTGGGCGTTACTGTTTCTTCTCTTCGGTTTTCTTTCTAAATTTTGGCAGATTACTATTAATATTATAGATCAACGACAAAGCTCTTTTAGGTACATTATGTTCTGAACCTTTCTGAATCTTCCTTTCTGGTCCTCCTGACCCAGATTCATGTGATATTTTATAGCCTAACATTTCATTTTTGCTTCTTTTAATCTTTCTACTTTTCTCAGACCAAGAACTAGGTATTGATCTGATAAGTGGTCCGCGATTATTGGTCTTATTTGTGTGTTTCCCACCCTGATCATTTTTAAAACATAACCATATTTCCTCCAACTCACGCTTTACTTCTGAAACTTTCTTTTTACCATCTTGTGACTCATTTGATCTCCGTTGCACTCTATCAAAACCACTCGATTCGTCGCTTAAACTACCGTTATTCTAACTACCAGTTCCTATCTCCGTCTCGTCAAATTTTCTATGACGATATATTTTAACCTGATCTACATTAATCATTAACCATTTTCCCGCCTTTCATAGCACTACGCTGTTACACTTTACATCTAATACTCTATACGAACCTTCAGATTTTGGTTTAAATTTAGCTGCCACTTTTCTTGTTGCCGAACATAAAGGATGTGTTGCTATAAAAACCCAACCATTAACCTTAATTTTGCACATCACGCCTGCGTCTATTATAATATTTCTCCCATTTTTCATGCTTAGCTTTTGTGTTTCATCTAGCCTCCTCAAACAATCTCTCTATATCTCCTACTGCAAATTCCATTCCGTCTGATACCATCACTAATTTCTGAAAAGGCGTAATCAACTTTCGACCTAAAATAATTTTGCAGGGTTTTTTCCCGTTGTTTCGTTTACTGCCGTACGAATAGCATAAGCAAACTCACGTAAGAATTGGTTCCATGTGTCGTGTTGCTCATTGACATAATTTGCACTCATTTGCACCTGATCACGATTTACGCGTTCTGTTCTATTTGCTTGAGGTCTTTATATTACAGTCTTCACATACCTTATGCCTAATCTTTCACTTAAAATCTCAAAAATATTGGAGATAAATTGGGGACCGTTATCACTAATAATTTTATTGCATCTCCAAAACTCAATATAAAATTATCAAAAAAATTATCTACCATAACTCGATCAGAGGTTTTTTAAGGGGTATGATTTCAGCAAACTTGCTAAATCATCCCTAATTACTAATACCTATCGGTTTCATCTTGTGACGTCTCACGCGTATTTTCTTTAACAAGTCCTTTAGGTTCTTTGAGCCAGAATTAATGGCAACTCTTTTCCAACCAAATCCAAGAAGTGAAGTGTGAATTAAAGATGAATTTGAACAAACTTTTAAATATCGGATCTTAGATTAAGCGAAATGGCAATGTAGGGTAATGTTTGACAATTGTCGTTAGTTTGTGGCAGTTGATGGTTATTACAGTTCGTGGTTCAAGTCTGAATGAGTTTTTTGAGACGTGAATTCAAATTATTAGTGATCGAATAGAAGGAATCAGCCAAGTTGCATGTCATTGCATACAAAGACAAGATTGATCGTTGATCCAAGCTGTAATAAGTAATGATTGATTATTTAATATTAGAATCGGAGATTAGGTGGTTCGTTTATTGATAGTGGTCTGAATAAGATTAAATCTTATTGCGTGTTGCGTATTTTTAACATCGTAGATTCTCTCATATTAATTATTATAATTTAATTTGTTAAAGGGTTAAGTTGAGAGAGAGAGAGAGAGAATATCTTAACAAATTTCTATTAAGATAATGTTTGATCCTAGTTCTTTCGCTAATCCTACACCTCAAGCACATGCTGATACTTCGAGAGATACTCTTGCAAGGGGAGGAGCATCACAGTCTTACTCTTGACACTGGATACTTACCTAACAAACCTAAAGTAACTATTTTATTTGGATATTTTGATACAATTGGAATTAATCGACCAGCTGGTAACGCGTTTTTATAATTATTAATTTGGTACATATGGCATGTAGAGACATATTGATCAATAAATTTTCTCATAAACGCCAAACAACAAACATCATTTTTATAAGTTTTAAAACGTCCAAAATGACCTGCTAATGGCTTGTCGTGAAATTCTTTCATTATTTCATTTTTTAAAGATTTTGGAATGTATACTCGCATTTCTCTCCTAATGATGTTGCATATTTCGCATAAAACAACAAGCCTACAATTAAACGAAAATCTCGGGACCAACCCTCACATATTGTCGCATTAACTGAGCTATCTTCTAGGCTTTCCAGATTTCTATAGATATGACCTATTTCTGGGTATATTCTTTGCTCTTCTATTAACAGATTTCGTGACGAAAGTACCAAATCTTTGATTATTGCACAATGAACTTTCTCTCCTATTATACTTTGAACCGAATTTTTATCTGAAACATTAACCACAACATTTAACTTGGTTTCCGACACATCAACGCGCAAACTCCCTTCATCAACCTTAATATCTTCAACCTGCGAATCTTGAATCGCCAACGATTTTCGATCAAAGTCCAAAATTATCTTTGATCCACCAATGAAATGTATCCCAAGAATACATGGGTATTCCGAGTTTTTCAACACATAGAACAACCAAGGTTTTTCAAACTCCTTTATTCGAAAATTTAACTACACATCTCCAATATTTTGACATTTAGCTCCTAGTGCCGTGATCACCTGAGTACTCGATTCCTTTATTTGCCTAAAAAAATTATTTTCGGTATGTCTCCTCCGATATAAATGATTTCTCCGCTCCAGTGTCCCATGCCACTTTCGTAAAAGTATCGTTTTATAAAACAGGAACATACGAAAGTTCCACCGGATACATGCATATTGCTGAAAGTGTAATCGGTGAATGATTTATCGACTGCGTCTGATCACCTTGAACATCCATCACTGACTTTCAAAACATTTAATCTTCCCATTTGTCTTCTATCGCCTCGATTAAAATTTTCACTCAAACCCCTATTTCTTTGGACCTTTCTACTAAAATCGTCATTTTGACCTCGATTTCTAAATTCATATCCCCTATCGTTAAATCTCCCATCATCGTTTTGAAACATATTCCTGCTCTCGAACCACTGATTTCTTTGACGGCTATTATCATAGTTACCCCTATAATTACTTCTACCATTATTCGTTCTACGCACCACTTCAGAATTTCTCCAATTTCCTCGATTTTCACCAACATTAGACGTAATATGCTCGTTCCAACCTCGTCCTTCCACATTATCACTATTTCTCGAAACCCTTGTTGCCTTGCATGAATATCTTTCCTCAAACTAAGCTAAGACCTCCAACAATTGGATCGTGTTTTGTGGGTAACGCTCTTCTACGTAATCTTGGACTTGTGGTTAAAGTATAACAAAAATATGATCTACAATGGATTTCTCTGACATCCCCAGTTCTAATTATTTTTGGTAATTTTAACAAATCGTAAACAAAATCCGTTGGCTCCTGGTTCTGTCTTTGCCGTGACGCGTAAAAACATGTCTCTAAATCTTTCCTATTTGGGATGGCAGGGAATGCCTTCGACTATGCTACTTTCAGCTGCGCGAAGTCCGTGGCGGTATTTTGCACTAACGCTAATCCGAATATTTGGTACCAAGCTAGGGCCATCCCCAGGAGATGACCTTTTAAATAAGCACATGATAAATCCCTGGGTATCTCAAGTAATTTGATTTGATTGTCAATACCCTTCAAAAATTCGATGACGTTCTCAGACCCAGAAAAGTACACTTCTGGCCCAACATTAAACTTTCTCGCGTTTCTCATCTCGGGGTCATATAGATTAAACATAGTTGGGTGCCATTGTGATGTACCTCACCTTGGAAATACATCTCTCGAAGTATCAGCGTGAGCTAAGTTGTAGGATAAGCGAAAGGACTAGGATCAAACATTATCTTAATATGACTTTATTAAGATATTCAACCTTTAACAAATTAAATTTTAATAATTAATATGAGAGAATGTACGATGGTAAAATACGCAACACACACAATATGTATATAATTATAATAAGACTTAATCTAATTTAGACCACTATCAATAAACGAACCGCCTAATCTCCGATTCTAATATTAAATAATCAATCCTACCTTATTAAAGCTTGGAGCAACGAACAATCTTGTCTTTATATGCACTGGTGTGCAACTTGTCTGTTTCCAATGTTTGAGCATTAATAACATTTGTTCACTTCACGCAAAACTCATTCAGACTTGAACCACGAACTGTAATGACCATCAACTGCCACAAACTAACATCAATTATCAAACATTACCATACCGCTACTCTAAGATCCTATATTTAAAAGTTCGTTCATTTGCATCTTTCATTCACACTTCTCTTCTTACATTTGGTTGGAAAATAGTTGTCATTAATTCTGGCCCAAAGAACCCAAAGGACTTGTTAAAGAAAAGATGCGTGAGACGTCCCATACTGTTGTCTTAAACGAACTGTTTTCTCTTTTTGCTTATCATTTAAGTAATCTCAATATATCTGACTTATTTCCAGCTTCACATAATTATTTTATTTGATTATAAAGAAAAATATAACATATTTTTCTGAAAGATAAATATAATATTTTAATAAGATTTTAAATTTGGAAGTTAAGTAGGTTATATATTCAGAAATTTTGCTATTTTAATTTCGGAAAAAGTAGTAAAATCCATTAATGTATAATTTTATTTTAATTTACTTACTAAAAATCTGGAATATTAGTAGAATCTAATGTTTAAAAGGAAAAAAAAATACACACTTTTAAAATCTTAAAATGCATCAATCACATAGAAATTGATTTGAAAAATTAGGAAACACATTCTATTAAATAAGTTATGAAAGTCTACCTAAGTAAAACTTTAGAAGACGAAAGTATTTGATAAATGAAAACTAAATTCTTAAATTGAGAATTTCGGAAAGTGTAGTACTTTTAATACGGTTGTAAATTATCTGTATATCTGTTAAAAATCTATGATTACTTAAGAAGCTACGGTTTCAGATGTATTTTAGGCTTATTTCTTTTAATTTCTATTTTTGATCTAAATACTGAATTAATAAATACTAAAAGAAATTGTATTACAATATTCATGAGGGATATCATGAACTACATGTCTATATAAACCTTATTGTCAAATTTTTGAAATATACTTATGCTTTGAACCTTACAAAATATTTATTTCAAATAGACAATCACATAAAATTATTTCAATAATTTTCAAATTTAATTTCATATAAGCATGTTAATTCGAAATTATGTTAATTTTATATTTCTATAGATCAGTACAAAAATATATATTTATCAAAGTACATATAATATATAATTTGTATTACTATTAAAATTGAACCCTTGTCATAATCCTTCTCATACCACAGAATTATACTATTTGTACTATATTGAACAATTTCTAACTCCTCAAATATAGAACTTTTAGAAATTTTGTTTTATTAAACTTCGTTTAAATCTGCATTGTATATGAAAATGGCATGCAATAATAAGAAAAACAACAACATTGTACTGGAAAGCAAAAGTTTGTTTTAAATTCAGGCACAGTCAGACGACATTTAATTATGTATATATTTCATGCGGACTTTTACTAGGCATTTCTCAAATGAAATCCTTCTTTGAAAATAAAAATACATTTAGATGTGTGGCAAATATAAAATTATTTTTAATTCCACTTTTTATTTGACTAATTAATTTTAGACTATTTTCCCAGTCATTTAATATATATATATATACTTATATAAACATTTCCAAAATGTGAGTTTGGTTTTTTAAATGTTTTCGTTTTAAACACGCTATAAAAATCTTCTGCCATATATATATATATATATATATATATATATATTCTATTTTAGTTTTTTTTTCCTTTTGTTTTTCAAAATGTTTCGAAATTGTATATAATTCACCATATTTCTGAATAAATAAGTTTATTGACTCTGTTATATTTTTTTTGTTATATATGCTATACATAAAACATTAGGTTACTTCATTTCTAACTGTTTTAAAAACCGATAAATTTTCTGAAATTGTAGAACATTATGTACCTCTCAGTACTGTTTGTACTAAAAAGTACGAAAGCAATTATTTATATAATGAGTTAAAGTTTGTTAAATGCTATTATTAAATACTTTGGGTTACTATTACTTCAGGTATTACTTATTGCTCATAAAAACCTTTTAAAATCGAAACTAATTTGTGATATATGTGTGTGTCTGTATTAAAATGTATGTGCAATAAAAATGACCCTACATAAAAATTCCCTAATGGAGAAAGAGAATATCATTTAAAAGTCTCAACCTAAAATGAAACACTTTATCTAAATGAAAGAGTTTAAATTGAAGAAGATTGATTCGTAAGGTATTAAAAGTTACACTGAGATTCAATAAGGTTTACAGAAAATTTCCTGTACTTCTTGCAGGTATTCGACTATGTTCGATACGGTGATTTTGCAATAGCGTTTAAATGGATAATATTTATGATATTTATTGCCACTTAGATTAGAAAATGTATATAAAATTGTTTTAAGAATAGTATTACAATAAAAAATAATTTAAGTAACATATTCTGACAAAAAATGAACATAGAATGTCGAATTTCCAAAATCTTCTCCTTTTGTGAAAAAAATGTTTCTATTATAATAATATTTTGCCTGAATGCAGCTCAGACCACTGTACATAGGCTCAAAAATAATTTTCGAAATATATAACTTAGAAGTAGGTTTATCCGTGTTTTACTACAACAGAGAAATTTTAAGAAAAAAAAGGTGATAATTATTTCAATTGGTTGTGTGGTTTGTGGTTTTTTCAATAATTATAGTTGAGCCTCTATACCGAGGTCTGAGATATATACAGGCAAAATATCATTATAATGGAGGCAATCTTCACAAAAGGAGAACATTTTGAAAAAAGGTTGTTCTAAGTTATTTTTTTGCCAAAATAATGTTTTTAGATCATTTTTTTGGGCAAAATAACCTTAAAAAATTTTATTCATGTATTCGAATTAAAGTGACACTAAATGTCACGAAAGTGTCATCCATTTATGCCAGTGTTTCTCAAACTTTGGGGCGCGCCCCCCTGGGGGGTGATGATCTTACGAGGGGTGCGCAAGCATATCGAAAATAAAAGGTTTAAAAAATAATTAGTTTACTGGAATGAATTAAAACAAAATACTTTCAGACATAATAAAAAATGCACTTTTACTCTGATATAATCTATAGGTACGCGCGAAATTAAGTCAGCAAAAATAAACACTTCTTCAATACCTAATTAGTTATCTTTGATCCTATAAGAAAATTAAAAAAAACACTTTTGTTTGATTTGCTGTAATCCCATGATGACAGGTTTTTTTATTAAGCTTTTTTTTAACCTAACATACTACTCTTTCAGAGAAAAAACAGATCCCAGACCCAGAATCGAAAAAATTTAGGAACATAAAAAATTCATCACTGTTATTATTTTTGAAATACTGCACATTATAGCTGTAATCTGTTTGACCTTCTAAGTTATTGGTACAGTTAGTTATGACCCCTCTTTTATGTGTTCACTGTTGCGCTTTTTTCCATGCGAAAGAGTTTTATGATATTTGAAAAACCACGGAGAGCACACACACACAAGCACATGAAGGTTACTTGGCCGAGACGTATTTTTATAAATATTCTCAACATATAAAGCATAACGAAAAACGTTTCACACAATTTTCTATCAGTGACATACATACTACTGTCATAATGAATATACTTTATACCCGGAAGTGGTCGCGCGGGACACACAGATTACGAAATCATTAATTCTGGTAAAACTGCTTATTTCTTACCAAAGAAAAATTTAAAAGTCCTTGAAAGTAGGTAAGTAAACTTTCTCTTAGTTAAATTATTCACTGTAATCATGATTTGTATCGTGTACAATAAAATAATTATAAAACAAAAAATGATTGGTGTGACTCAATGACCCCGACCGTATCAAGTGCGCGCCTGCTCCCGGTTTTAAAACATGTTAAAGTCTTTTTCGCTTTAAATATTAAAAATAATACAGTTATTTTTCATCGATATTTTATATTATTGATCATTATTTAACATCAGTGGTGCACACAAGGGGGTACCGGACCTCCCAAAGCTCTTGATTTTTTCCGATTGATTATAATTCTAAGTTTATAGTACGCAAAATTTAATTAAGTAATTGCTGGTAATGATTAATTTTATTAATTAATGCTAATTGTTTATTTAAGAATTAGTTTTTTACTGTGTTTTGTTCTCAAAAATCGACAAAATCAAAAAGAAACCTGATACAAGATTGGTGAAATTTCGACCCCCGGAACCCCCTTGAAAATTCCTATGTGCGCTACTGTTTAACATCAATTATAAATTATAATTCTGTAAGGCTTACAATTACAATTCACATAAAACTAGTTATAATTTAAACAAACATTTTAAAAAAATCATTTTACGTTTTTGTAAACATTGTCGTGCACTTGGCTTTGCTTCCGTTACAATTCAGCTATTATATCAATAATGTTTTATTTTCTTATAAATGAACTCTTGCAAAGAGCGGGCACTTTAGCCGGTATACTTTTAATTTATCAGTGCTGCACAGAATATTTTATAACTAATTTATTAATATTAAATTAAGAACAAGTTTAATAAGTATTAATGACGTCCATGAGCTTGTCTTGGAAAGCAACGTTTTTATAAGGAAAGCTTATTATTAGAAATTGACCCTCTGAGATATTTTTCTATATTTAGCAGATATCTATATTTTGTCTTCTAAGCAGCTACCGCATTTTGCAATATGTTCAATTTAAAAATTAGAGAAAGGATATATAACATAATAATTTTCCTATTATTTTATTTATTTATTTTTTTTGTTTAAAAGTCGTATACAAAATTTAATACTTATGTTACTAATTTGTATGGTTTATAATTAAGATCGCCTATTGTAGCTTTAGCGTCAAAGTGCATTATTATGGCATTATGTACATTAATTATGTATAAGGGGGGCGCGAAAAAAATTGTGATCGAAAAGGGGGGCGTCAGTATTTAAAGTTTGAGAAGTACTGATTTATGCGTTTTTTTAAAATCACGGTTTCGAACCTAGTCGGATACCTTAACAATTATTTTTTGAGTTTATTTTCCTATCGATAATTGAATAATATTTTCCTTTCAATTCAAAGGAACCGGTTATGAATTTAGCACAATTTATTTAAAACGTCCTTCCCCACTCATTTTTTTTCCTGAAAGGAGTGCTTCAGAAACATATATATTATATATCCATTTGCAAATTAATTAACTTAAGTACAGCAAAGAATTCTCACACCTACTCATCCATGGTATATTATTTTTATGACTTATTCATTATAGATTTCCGAAAGATAACATTGATTCTCCTCATCGTGTAGCTCAGTGTTTCTCAAACTGTGGTTCACGTCTCCCCGGGGAGAGGGGCGCGGTAATCCTGCGAGTGTAGCACACGCATATTAAAAATAAAAGGTTAAAAAAATATTTTTTGGAATGAAGTAAAACGAAATGCTTTCTAACATAATAAAAAATACACATTTAAACTGATATAATTAATTTCTCTCATCTGGAGATCATAAAAAATAAAAGATTCCACTTCAAACATTCATTAGCTTTCTTTGATCCTATAACCAAATAAAGAATACATTTTGTTTGCTTTACTTAATCCCACGATGAGAATTTTTTATTACGTTTTTTTTAACCCCTAAAATACTACATTTGATATCATATAATTGACCTTAAAACTTACTGGTATGTTTCACTCCGTCTCTTTTTCTTTTAGGAAAGTTATAAATAATATTTTTATGTTGATTTTGTCCATGTGAATGAGTTTTATGATATATGGATAAGCAAATTAAGCACTTTGAAGAATTATTTGGGCAAGATGTATTTTTATAAGTACTCTGAAACATATAAATAAATAATGAACATAATGAAAAACGTTTTACACAATTAGTTTTAGAACATGCTACACTTTTTCTCATGAACAATTTTGTGGTTTTGATTGTTGTGTCGTACGACTTTTTATAGTTTATAAATGTAAAAGCGCAGAATATAAAAAAAATTGTCTTCTGTCATCTATATTGAAGAAAGTTGAAACTGATGAAGCAATTGAAGAACCTGCTGAAATAATGCATATTAATCAAGATAGCGAAAGTAAATATGTGAAAAGTGATAGGCATGAAATGTTTAAGTTGAAATGAAATTTTCAAATGCTGCCTAATGAACTCTATGAAGAAAACTATGAAATCATAAATGTAGCACTTCGCCTTGTTAAAAAGACACAAGAAAGAAAAAGTTTAAAATGTCATTTGTAGATCATCAAACGACAGCAAAACTACAATAACGTGAACAAAATATGACAGTTTTGCTGGAAAGTAACGTTCCTGAAATGTTAACAAAAAGTCTCTGTGGAACATGTTTGGAACTTTTTCTTTAGTTTTATTGGATTTTTTTTTCAAATTATGAAAGAAAAATTAAAAAGTCCTTGAAAATAGGTAAGTATATTTTCTCTTTATTAAATTATTCATTGGAATTGTTATTTTTATTGTGTATAGTAAAAATAATTATAAAATAAATTATAGTTTTATAACAAACTAAAGACACTCTTTTATAAGGAATCGAACTAAAAAGTAAAAAGATAAAAATATATATTATATGAAAGTAACATATACAAAATTTAATACTTATCTTGTTAATTTGTACGGTTTATAATTTTGATTGTATTGTAGTTTTAGCGTCAAAAAGTGCATTATTATTGCATTCAATACATTATTTTTTTTGGGGGGGTGATAAAAATTATGATTGAAAATTGGGTCACCAGTAGTAAAAGTATGAGAATCACTGGTGTAGCTAACAAGTTTGCCAAAAAATTATTCTTCTAATTTTTTTTTCGAGAATGAAACCGCGTAAATGCAATCAATTTATTACTATGTATGACCCCAAAGAATAATTATCGAGTATGAAAGTCAATAAAAAAAGGCCTAACTTTTCGCATTTTAGGGTGATTTATTTGTTTACTTTTTTTTATTGCTTAACCAGAGAAAAATTATCCTTCACCAATCTACTTGAAAAGTCACAAAATATGTTAAAATAAATAAAAATAGATTCTGCTCACGCACTGTACTAAAACTTTTGAAAAAAATGTATAATTATCTTTATTTTTTTTAATTTTTAAAACTTACATTTAATTCACTTACCATAGGCATTCTGTCTTTGTTCTAAATATAAAGCTTGATATAAGGGGCGAAAAAAGAATTTGAGACTTGTAAATTCAAAATATTTATATTTTGTTTGTGTAATATTAAAAAAAAAATTATCTCTTGTAAAATTTGCTAAATTACGCAATTTTATTTGTCTTTTTTTTACCTTTAACTATTATCTGTTGACCTTTAACTATTGACTGTTTTTTTACCTTACATTTTACCTTACCTTTCCTGATCGATGGAAAACTTTTCAGAGACAAGTGTGTCTTATATGCACCTCAAATGTCTCCACCAACCGGATAATCAAGTTTGCTACTTGTTCCGAAGGATTTGTCACCATCACGGTCTACTTCCCGATAAGGGGTATTGAGAGTGGTGCACATCCGTTGTGAAGGGGTTAATGCTATTCTATGTATTTATTTTTTAAAAGAAATTATTGATGGGTAGTTATTATTTAGCATGAATTATAAATTACCCAAGAGGGCTGGGTGGCATAGTTGGTTTTTCGCTGGCCTTGTACACCCACGTTTGCGGGTTCGACCTCGGCACAAGTAGATGGATTTCCATGATGTAAAAAAATCGACAGCGGCCATGTTGCATGATTATGCGGTACGTGAAAGTTCCCTTGAGTGCCAGTTTGTCTTAAGTTTTCTAGAAAAAATTAAAGTCCTAAGTACGGTTTTGCATCACCAGATCCCAGTTACCTTTCCAGGAAACTAGTCGTCAAATTTACATGTGGCTATTGATATGCATCTATATGGTTCCGCACGAAAAATAAATACCAGCTGCAGGGGAATGCGCTAAGTCTGCAATGGTAAAACACCAGTCCGTAGCCCCAATAGAAATAAAAAAAAAACCATACCCAATATGCCTTTGCAAATGCTATGTTTGAAAATCATAATTGTATAGAAAATTTAGATGCTGATCTACACTGGTGTGCAAAATTAAAGACGAGACGGTTTTTTCAATATAACTTCGTACAAAAAGCATTCCAAATCAACACATTTAATACCGTAAGATCCCAATACGTAAGGACATGTGTAATGTAAGCAACACTTACTAAAGAGAAATCAGAGGATAAAAAAAGAAGCTTGATTGAAAAAGTAGCATGGAGCGCAATGCGACTGAAGGCCGAAAAATCCCTGTGATGGGTGTCCAGCAAGAAACATCCGGTCTTTAGTAGGGGATATGATCTCCCCTGACTGCTAGGCAGGTTTCACAGCGTCTGCCCATGCTGAGAATGAGGGTGTCAATGAGTTGTTGAGGCATTGCTGCCCATTCGTCTTGCAGCGCCAATCGAAGCTCCCGAATCGTTACTGGTGGTAAGGTACGAGCTGCCAAGCGTCTGCCTAGAAAATCCCATACATGCTGGATGGGATTGAGATCCGGAGATCGTGCCGGCCAATCCATACGTTCAATATCCTCACTCTCTAAGAACTGTTTGGCAGCTACTGTGCGATGACATGGTGCATTGTCGTCCATGAAAAGGAACTGCAGACCCATATCGCCTCTAAAAAGACGCACATATGGAAGAAGAATCTCGTTACAATAACGGGTCCCGTTGACTGAACCTGCGTCGAAGATGTGAAGGTCTGTACGACTACCAAGCATGATGCCTCCCCAAACGAGAACACCGCGACCTCCATACCTGTCCCTTTCAATGATGTTCGAGGGATGATTGCGGCTTCCCCGCTCTCTCCAGATGAGTATGCGATGAGAATCGCTACTCAAACTGAATCTGCTCTCATCTGTAAAGAGTACTCGTCCCCATTCATTGTCTCTCAATTCCGGTGTTCCCGACACCACAGAGAACGTCTTCTCCGATGGGCAGGCGTTAAAGGTACACACCGTACAGGGCGTCGTGCAAACAGACCACCACCGTGCAGTCTTCTGGCCACGGTAAAACGCGATATCGGTCGTCCAGTCGCCTGTGTCGTGTGTCTAGCGATTTCTCGCTGTCTGCCGCCTGTTTCTTCTGGCCTGTAAGACAATATACGGGTCATATGTGGGTGTGGTTCCTCGTGGATGACCACTACTGATCCCCGGATAGCTGTTCCTGTACTTTAAAATTGTCTCCAAAGTCGTGAAATGATACTGTGAGCAATTCCGAACTCTGCAGCCACACTTGTCACACTGCGGCCTTTCTCCAACTTCCCAATCATTCGACCTCGGGTAAAAGCATCCAGATGTCGTCTAACTGATTGATTATTCGCCAGTTCTGGCTGAGGCAGCAACTCGGTGTGATTTTAACTGCTATACGGCGTGCAATCTCTTTGCCAGAAATACTGATCTTACACCGACAACATGCTTTATACTACTCAGACACTCCCCCATTACGTCTACCTGCATATCTGCGCATGTGCTACCGTACATCACCTTACTTAATCTCCTGATTGGTCTTTCTGTCCGCTCTGCCTCTTCGTTCAGCTGATATGCTAATTTTTCGACGTCGTCCTTTATTTTTGCACACCAGTGTATTTTGAAAATGTCTTCCTGAAGAAAACACACCTTCATCATCATGATTTTTCGTAATGAGCCCGACTTAAGTTTTGCATACTATGCCAGCTTTCACGGGTGATATGGAAAGATTCATGACATAATTGAGCTGCTGCTTGATCTGATCCATAATGATCACTGACTAGGGCATTATTTTGGGGATGTAAATTATGTGTTCGATACCTGATAACGACAAGCAAAGGCAAGAAAACTTAAAACCATTTACTTCAAAATAATTTTGCAAAAGGCTCAAAAATATTTTTTCTGGAAAAAATCAGCAGTATTTTCTTGTTGCTCATCTCCATGCCTAGCCAAGCAGACCAAGTTCATATTTCTGCAGTTCAATTTTTCAAATTAATTTCCATATATTTACTAATAAATCCTTCACATATGCGAAAAATATTTTTCTTATTTGCATTTTTTACGGGGAAAATAATATTCGAATAAAATTTCATGAATCCTGAAGTCCGAAGTATTACATGCTGCATTTCTTTTCCTTAATTAGCCATCGACATGCGACGTACGGAGGTTGCTAGAAAAAAAGGAGATATCTTTCTCTATTTCACTAAATTGTTTTGACTTTCAGTCAATAATCAACAGATAATAATGAGATAATTAGTTTCTCAATAAACGGTTCTTTTCTTTTATTTTCATATGTTTTTGAAATTTTTAATTATGTGACAGAAATTGTTTTAGTGTATTAAATAATTACAAGAGAGAATTTTGGGCATACAGTAGTAAATAATGTTACTTTCAAAAGATTTTTCCTTTTAAGAAATATATCTTAATATGTTGCTTCCAAGAATGGTATAAAATGCCATTACGCTTCAACAGTAAACATCTCAGTTTATGTAAAATATTTGAAACGATTAATAAGAAAATTAAGTATTTGAAGCCAAATAAAAGCTTCGTTCTGGCAGTTTCGAGTATAGAATCATGCAATTGTACATAATAAGTTCCATAATTAGGTACATATTTAATAATACATAATTAGTAATACATAACAATTAGTAAAAATAAATATATGCCCCAACAATAGAAACAAAACTGTTTCATAAAAATTAACGATATTATTAAAGTCTACTCGAGATAAGCTCTCTTGGATAAAAAATAAATACGTATACATATACTCCTATTGTCGTGGACAGCCTTTGCTAGCAGAATTAAAATTTATATGATTATATCAATGAATTGTAGTTGTTCAACTTAATTCCTTTAAGTGAGCTATGTTTAATAACATGATAACAAATTGTATGTCGGGAAAAATTAGATGTTTGGAAGAAAACCGAAACGCAAGGACTTATTGCCCATCGAATAGCTTTCAGTGAAATGGATTAGACCGTTTTTATTGAACACTCGGATCATCCATGCATTCTTATTTTCTAGGCATCTGATAATAATAATAATGATGATAGAATTCTAATGTTCTATATGGCACAAATTTTTGGGAAGAATCAATGACAAATGATATTTTTTCCAAAAATCACAACATTTGTGATTGGTTATTAAATCATGTCCGATTGAGCAATAGCTAACATCGTGACAACCATGACCTTCAATGTTATGGTGCAATAAATGACACAGGAGCAGGTAACTAGAGCCTTATGATCACACCAAAATGTTTAAAAGTTATGTCGAACATAAGACAGAAGTATTTTGCAAAGTTTGTGGTGCAGAGGTTCGATACGACATTAGCAGGAATAATTTTATCCAAATGCATTTGCAAAGTTTGTCAAAAATCTGATTATTTGTTTTCAATGAATAAGTTCTATGATTTTCCAAACAATAAAGAATAGTGTTAAATCACAGGGAAGTTATGCAATAATAAAAACAAAGCAAAATTAGCGAATTATTTTTTCTTTAATTTTTTTTTACAATTTTAAGTGCAATACGCAAGCTGGAGCTTTTTATAACTTGGATGATTATTTTATTATTGTAATTATTATTAATGATTTTTTCTTACAAAGATGAATGAAAATTTTTATAGAATGTAGTGATTGAAAAAAATCAGCCAAATCATTTGCATATATTTTAAAAAAAATGTTCGAACTCCCCAAGCAATGTACCTACTTAAGTTCCCATTTCCACCCATCAGTATTCCTTTTCAATATAAAACTACGAGGACAGCTGTCGATTAATCGTATTCCATACCATATTATTTTAATACAATATGAAATTAAATTTGTAATGAAGTAAATTTAAATTCATTTAAATGAACCCATATATACAGCGCTAAATTTAAATACTTAAAAATCAGACTATCTGTACATTAAATAAATTTTACTAAGCACACAATTTATATTAATATAATTTTATGATGTTTCAAAGCTTTTTGTATTAAGTGAATTTCAAAAAGCATTAAAGCATTAAAAACACATTGTGTCTAAAACGTTCTTATAAAAACAAAGAGTTACACTTTTTAGTATAATTACTGTATACAATGTAAGTTATTACCACAATGTCAAAAATAAATATTTGTGTGTTTAATATGAATATAACTAAACCTTTTTTAATAATCATAGGAATAAAATTATGTATATTAGGAATTTTAAAAATAATCTAAAACACTATAAAATAAATACAGTTTTATTTACTACAATAACGATTTTTCCTTACAATACAATAACCACAGAATTTTAATAACGGAATTACTAAAAATACTCAAGTATATATTGTTTCACCATCAATGAAAACTATAAAAACCATGAACAATGATCTTATCCTGGTAGAAAACAAAACATTTTTAATATTTGCCTATAAGTATTCCTGCCGGACTACCGGCTGTACGCTTTTTTTCTTCTGATGTCCAATATTGAAATTTCCGTGTGTCGTCAGACAATAGTAAGTAGAAAACGTGCTGTGTTCATCTGCTTAGTTGTGGGGATATTTATGTTTAGGAAGATAAAGAAAAATGAGGAAAGTTTTAAAGCCACCTTTTCTGAACCTTCACTTAAAAATAAGAAAAATCATCTTTGTGACTGACGTGTATTTGTTTTTGAGCCCTCAAATTGTTCAGAAAACGGTCAAGATAAGGAGAATGTACTTTATAAGCTTTTGCACCAAGAGCGCTCTTTATATACTTTTTCTCTTGGCTGTAATATCGACCATCTATCTTGAATAAAATACTATGTTCTAAATTATTATTTTTACTAGGTTTATGTATGCGTAAAAAGTTGAAATAAACATTATGCAGAGTAACTTCTTTAAAGAAAATCCAATTTTTCCGAAACTCTTTGTATACATATATTTGCTTTTATTTTTAAAACGAAAACATACATAAACTTAAACTCGTAGTAAGAAAACAAGATGTCACCTTTTGCTTTCATAAAAAATAAACTTGAGTTTCCAAATTCTAAAAGCAAACTTTCTTTAAAATAAGCATTATCACTACTGTATCGTAGAGTTTTTTCCTCTCAGCATTAACTAAAAATGAGTTTTACCGCAGGTGACGGAAATGCCTTAATGAAGAAAAGTTTCCGTTTCTGTTATACTTTGAATTCTGTTCTCACAATCTTCCTTTAAAATAAGATAGACTTGCCTAGCGATGGAATGAAAGTTTTTGAATTTAAACAAGTTTCTGTAGCGCAAAAGAAAAATTTACATGATTATTCTACATCTATTTTTTATATATATTAAACTGCTTGCTTCCTGAGCTGTAGTAATGGTCCCTCTCTGAATTTAAATAAATATTGTTATGTATGTATATATATATATATATATATATATATATATATATATATATATATATATATATATATATATATAAGCCGTTTTTTTCACATTTTAAAAAAATTACATTGCAAAAGTGTTAAATAAAGATATATTTCTTATATGCATTATATACTTGTAAGGAATCTTTTTTTTTATTTTTAGTTGCAATATATATGTATTATATATGTATTAATTAATATGTATTAACTCATATATATGTATTAATTTCATTCCCCATAAAATAAATCAAAATCCAATTATAAATTGTAAAAAAGGTTTTAAAACAATGCAGTACTAGTATTCTATCTACTTTTCTAGTCATTTTCGATTATTATATTTGAATTATGTTTGAAGTTAACAATTTACAGAATTAAGACCAAAATATAGGTAAATTATTAATATATTCAAGAACACAAGAGATACAACGATTGCAATGCACTATTTCGAAATAAGAAATAATGATTAACAAATAAACTTATAATACTGGACATTGTATATGCTGGTTTTTAAGGACAGTATTAAAATTTAAAGTGAATATATTTACAATATTGTTTACATTAAAGTAGATGTTTTTTTTGTTACTTTAATACTGCCAGGACACACTATTCTCTCTCAAAGAATAATAAATATTGATTAAATTTAATATACATCTGTATTTCAAATTCTCATAATTAGGAAAATTTATATTAATATTTATTACGATAAATCGGTAGATATAAGTTGAACCATACATTCAGGGACCTAGCTGCCTCCGTATAAGCAGTATCAATGATACAGGACCTCCAAGGTACAGGGGCCCCAACATGGCTAAGCAAAATATCGTGACATGTTAAAGGGCCTCCAAAACGCCCCCCCCCAAAAAAAAACAAATTGATATAACACCTATCCAGGACTCACTACTCCAGTGCGTAGAATATTGCAAAATGCAGTATATAGTACGATGTTTAGTGTTACACTTCATGTATTGATTTCAATCTTGCAATTTTTTTTGCAATTCAAATATATAGATACTTGACACCTTGATCAAAATTATTTCCATTAGAAAATGAATTTATTTTTTCCATAAATATATCTTACCTACACTTGAATAGAGCCGATATAAATTAATTTTATAATGATAAATTATTTTATCAAAATATTATTTTACACTTTATTATCACTGAGCTTTATTTAAATGAATTTTTTTATCTCTTTAACTATATAAATTTTAATTTTAATGCAGTGTTTATTCATATCGACTAGTATTTTCCCAAATCTAAAAACATTAAACTAATATTTATTGTAACAACAAGGAATAATCATGTAAGGGTTTTTGTTTCACATTCGCAGAAACTAATTTCAGACTAAGCTTAATTTTTAAACAAATTATTCAACTTATTAAATAAAAATACAGAATTGAATATTACTTTGAAATACGGTCTAATAATACATGTAATTTACGTTAATTGCAAAGTAATGGATAAAATACATTTTGCACAGATGTATTATAAAAGGCTAAAATTACAGACTTCAGTACAAAATAGTATTATCTAGATGCCCGATAATATACTATGTTAGTTCTTTCGCTATCTCTTGACACTCAAGTTTAAAAATTTCATATTTGAGTACTTTTTGGTTTTATTTAGTTTCTTGAAACTAAAATTATATCAAATTATACTTACAAAGATAAAAATAAGGAACGAAATGGTTTCAAAAAATTTTGTAAATCAGTAGAAATAACTGCTCTTCTTTTTATATGTAAATGTTTTATTCTTTGCAACTCATTATTTTTCCAGAAAGATTGGAATTTTTATTATAATCTAAATAGCTGAACTTTATGGAGCAATTTTAATTCTGAAAAAGCATTTGTTTATTTTTTTAAAAAAAAGTATTGTCCTTTGTATTCTTTCGTAAGAAAAAATAAGAAAATATTATACAGTTTTCAATATCGGCTTTTTATTCTGTTGAAATTGCATAAGGCTTCTTTAGAATATAATAAAAACAAATCCAAGAATTTATGATCTCCATTATAATGACAGATATTAAAGTATTTTGCTAAGCGTAGCGCAGTCATTTTAAAAAGAAAATCATGAGTGTAGTGTATTAAGATTAAATTAAAGCTCCTTCAAGTGGTAGGAAAAAATTAGGAACCAAAGCGGCAGTTTTCTTCACAAACCATGTTAAAAGCGCAAAAGAAAAAAAAATAAGATTATTATAGAAACAAATTATTAAAACTATCTATTTTAACAAAAAAAATAGAAAATATATCCAAATCTGTACTCTTTCTATTGAAAACTAATTTGCGTGATAAAAATGAGTTTTATCAAGTTATACGTTAATTTGAAAGAAAATTTCAACATGAGCAATGGAAATAGTTCATTAAGAAAAATTGTGCTTCATTCGTTATGCATTTAAATGTTTATGCTGCCACTTTATTTATGGAGATAAATAAGTGTTTGAAGGAGTATGAAAATACCATATTTACTTGAATCCAAGCCGTTATTGATGCTGAACCACATCCCAAATTCTCAACATAATTTAGTGAAAAAATGTTGTCAGAATTAAGCTGCATCCTCTATTACCTACATGTTTTTGAGAAAACAAAATTCATGTAATAGGCTTATCAATATCCGATAATTAAGAAACTTTTAGAAAAAAATTAATGAGAAACAATTTATTTAATGAGCATTAAATCTTTTAAATACATACAGAAACCTATAACAGCTCTTACCGTCGACATCAAGTTTCCAAAGTGATTCGTTACTCCCATTGTAACTGCTGACTTTTGAATTGATGCAAGCGTCGCCCTTTTCCCACACGATGTCTTCTTCAATGCCATCAGATGCATTTCTTATACAACATTTTTTAAATAATGTATTACAGAAGAATGCAAAATAAATTTTTAAAGACAATCTATCATTCATACGCAAAAGTCATAACATTTTGTTACGCAATCGACATATATTTCTTTCTTCAGGTTTCAAATTTTCATTAATCGCTGCTCTGTTTCCGTTTTTTCTATTATGTATGTAAAATTGTCTCTCTTAGCATACTTGCGTCATAATAAATTCGTATCGATGCTATTACCGATATATCTGGTGTTTAGGCGTATAAAAGAAAGTTTATCGCCAAAAAAATTCCTAAATAGGAGCAGACAACGATGTTTAGGATACGCTGAATACTCGAGATCAACAGAGAAAAGAGATGAATCCTCGATACAAGTGGCGAAAATGAACTGTTACATTTTTCTTTTAGAGATAGCTAGGAACTCATTTCCCCCCATCCAACAAATGATTTGCCTTCGTTTCTTAGCCACACTCGATTTTCCGTAGCAATAAAACTGGAAAAATAGTGTGGCTTAGATTCCTGTAAATACGGTACATCTGGGATGACATTAAGATTTTTATATTTTTTACAGACATATATTGTTTTTTTAAATGCATTAAAAATTGTTGTTGAGTCCAGGAGCAACAAATATTTCGCTTTTTCTTCTTAGAATATTGATTATATTGATAAAAAATATTTTCGGCAAAACAACTTCTAATAATTCACCTGGATTTCTGAGAATGACATTTATGAAGGGAAAAAATACAGGCTTCTCGTTCAGACGAGCTCCAAAAAACTTTAAAAATATAGAAATGTCTTATTACTCAAATTTTTAAATTTAAAATAAAGGTTCAATTTATTTTTTTTACATAATAGAGAGGACTGACAAAATCCGGAAGAAAATGTTGAATAAGTTTTTATTTTCCAAAAAAAGTCAATTTAAATACACTGGTGTGCAAACATTAAGGACGAAGTCGAAAAATTAGCATATCAGCTGAACGAAGAGGCAGAGCGGACAGAAAGACCAATCAGGAGATTAAGTAAGGTGATGCACGGTAGCACATGCGCAGATATGCAGGTAGACGTAATGGGGGAGTGTCTGAGTAGTATAAAGCTGATTGTCAGTGTAAGATCAGTATTTCTGGCAGAGATTGCACGCCGTATAGCAGTTAAAATCACACCGAGTTGCTGCCTCAGCGAGAAATGGCGAATAATCAATCTGTTAGACGACATCTGGATGCTTTTACCCGAGGTCGAATCATTGGGAAGTTGAAGGAAGACCGCAGTGTGACAAGTGTGGCTGCAGAGTTCGGAATTGCTCACAGCATCGTTTCACGACTTTGGAGGCAATTTTAAACTACAGGAACAGCTATCCAAGAGTTCAGTAGTGGTCGTCCACGAGGAACCACACTCGCAGATGACCGATACACATTGTCTTACAGGCCAGAAGAAACAGGCGGCAGACAGCGGGAGAAATCGCTAGACACACGACACATGCGACTGGACGACCGATATCGCTTTTTACCGTGGCCAGAAGACTGCAAGGTGGAGGTCTGTTTGCACGACGCCCTGTACGGTGTGTACCTTTAACGCCTGCCATCGGAGAAGGCGTTCTCTGTGGTGCCGGGAACAACGGAATTGGAGAGACAATGAATGGGGACGAGTACTCTTTACAGATGAGAGCAGATTTAGTTTGAGTAGCGATTCTCATCGCTTACTCATCTGGAGAGAGCGGGAAAGCCGCAATCATCCCTTTGAAAACCATTGAAAGGGACAAGTATGGAGGTCGCGGTGTTCTCGTTTGGGGAGGCATCATGCTTGGTAGTCGTACATACCTTCACATCTTCGATGCAGGTTCAGTCAACGGGACCCGATATTTTAACGAGATTCTTCTTCCATATGTGCGTCGTTTTAGAGGCGCTATGGGTCTGCAGTTCCTTTTCATGGACGAAAATGCACCATGTCATCGCACAGTAGCTGCCGAACAGCTCTTACAGAGTGAGGATATTGAACGTATGGATTGGCCGGCACGATCTCCGGATCTCAATCCCATCGAGCATGTATGGGATTTTCTAGGCAGACGCTTGGCAACTCGTTCCTTACCACCAGTAACTATTCGGGAGCTTCGATTGGCGCTGCAAGACGCATGGGCAGCAATGCCTCAACAACTCATTGGCACCCTCATTCTCAGCATGGGCAGACGCTGTGAAACCTGCCTAGCAGTCAGGGGAGATCATATTCCCTACTAAAGACCAGATGTTTCTTGCTGGACACCCATCACAGGGATGTTTCGGCCTTAAGTCGCATTGCGCTCCATGCTACTTTTTCAATCAAGCTTCTTTTTATCCCTCTGATTTCTCTTTTAGTAAGTATTGCTTAGATATTACACATGTCCTTACGTATTGGGGATCTTACGGTATTAAATGTGTTGATTTGAAAAGCTTTTGTACAAAGTTATATTGAAAAAACCGTCTCGTCCTTAATTTTTGCACACCAGTGTATATATATGCTACATTAATCTGAGTTGATTATTTGATAAAATAGGCGATGCTGTTATAATATGCAAGTCAAAATGTAGGGAATTGTAAACTAAAACAATTACTGTAAAACATAAGAAATCAATATTCACAGCATGTGATGTATGAAGCATGACCGCTTGCTAACAAATAAAATGTCTCACAATTATCAATTAAGAATACAGACACTTGAAAACAATTCTTGATTAAAAGGAAAGAAGATTTATATTATTCAGTACTCATATTTTGTTATATTTATTTATGTTTAATATTGATTTTTCGGTTGGTATTAATTAAGGTGAGTGAGAAAAATGGCTGTTTTTTGAATTTGAGGACGGTTGTGTGAGTGTGTTTTAAAAATTATTACATTATGGAGTCTTTAACGATTACCCCGTTGAAACAAATATTTGTTTTTATTTCTTCAGAATAATGACAAACATTTATCCGTAGTTAAATTACATGTTTAAGATATTTCAACTATTTTTCAATTTGGTGCTGTTAAAAAAATAATTGTGTATTTTTCTTATATTTTAATTTACTATTTCTAAGTATTTCGTATCTTAGAAAATGGGAAAAAAATTAACTACTTTAACAATTATGTACATGGAACACAAATATGCTGTTATGTTTCGACATGAACACAAATTACTTACATTTCGTACTCATTTTCCTTTTTCTATGATTTTTATTCATATATCTTTATTCATAGCATTTGGATTCTAAGGAACCTAACTTCTTGTTTTCAAAACTTTTAACAGCATTTAAAGATATTGAAATGTGAAGATAATTGGCATTTTACTCTTGGCATTTTAAATCTTTCATTTTTTAATTCATAACATTTGATGTATATCTTTCTGTGTATTGGTATCCTCCTTATTTACTTATATTTATTAAATCTCCATTGAATCTAAAGAGACATTAATTTTTTTCTCTATTCCCTACTGTTAGATTGCCATTGTTTACAGATGTTTCGATTTAATGAAGAGAGAAAATGCCACTGCATTAAAATCATTTATATGAAAAACGTGTTAACAATAAAAAATAGAAATAAAAAATGTTTTACACTTTAAAACTATAGCACGTATTTAGATAAGAAAATAAGTAGAAAATAGGAGAAAGTGATGGGAAATGTTTTTATTGGATCGTAAAGCTAAAAACATATATGAAATTTGACACCCTTTTTGAACTTAAAAAAATTTCATGCAGGTATAGTTATTTTTTTACCCATGCTTATAGTTACATAAAAAATAATAAAAAATATGAAAAGTAAGTACCCGGCTGAAATCCAGCAACCTGAGTCATGTTAGTGCGTGAAAAAACCATTTAAAACAAGATTAGCTTCATATTTTAGCTCTTATCAAGACGAATACTTTTAAAACTAGAGATTATAAAAAATAAATAATAAATTAAAAAAAAACTTGTAAAAACAGAACCTAGTGTGTGTTAAAAATATTTAAAGTAAAGATTGATTTCAAATATGAAACCGTCTTTTTAGATCTTACTAAAAATTTAAATTCTTAAAACCTGATTAAAAAAAAAAGAATCATCTTTGAGACTTCAATAAACACTACATTCTAATTAAATAAATACAATTCTAAACAAAGAACTCAAACTAAATTTTTGCTCAAAGTTTAATTCTGAAAAATACCATTGATTTTGTCATTTTACTTTATATAAATGTGTATTGTTTTTACTAAATTAGTTTTCCCCGATAAGTGCTCTGTATTTCTATGTTGAAAATATTTGTATTGTGGCAGCTGCGAATTAAGTATTCGATCGCTTCCTTTCAAATTAAACACAAAGTAGAGTTGTAGTATAATTGTGATAATAATTTTGCTTTACGTAAGGAAACAAATATATATACATATTTTTATATATATATATATATATATATATATATATATATATATATATATATATATATATATATATATATATATATATATATATATCAATTTGAAAATTAAATTTGATTTGCAGAAGAAAAATGACTATCAATATTTTCTACATTTTTATTACTTTTATATTGCTCATTTCTTAATACATTGTTCCTTATATTTTATTATGTTTAACATTGTACTTGTAGATATAATTTAAATAAAATAGTTGAAAGAGTAAATAAATGTGAATTACAAATAAAGAGAACACGTAAGTACATGAATGCATTGCCAAGAAAAATACTAACTTATTTAATTCATCATTCAGTGTATGTAAAAAATATTAAATATATTGTTCTTTTTTCAAATGACTGAACGATGAGTCTCTTATAAACCACTAAGCTACATTTTTTTTTAAATTTCAGATTAAAAGCTTTCCAACTCCAAATGAAGTCATTGATAATTTATTTATTTCGGAATGTATGTATATATTGTATTTCATGTGTTTTCACTCAAAAAACACTTGAATTTTTTTAATAATTATTTATTCAATTTTCAAATCATTACGAACATGTTTAAAATTCAAAAGTGTTTCAGGGCTCTTCTTTTATATTAATTTTTATGGAAATTATGTTGCACAAGTCTTAATAAGGTTTGAAATATTAGTATAGTTAAAATATCCAAATATTTTATTCATCTTAAAATAACTGTAATCATATTTAGATGAAGAAGGATATTTCTTTTTCATATGATTTTATGAAGACGATATGTATCTATTCTTTTGATTCTACATGAGATTTCCTTCTATTTCAGTATTTTTTGGCATTGCTTTTCATAAATAAAATGTAATTCTACTTTTTGAAATTGAGTATATTAGCATAAATAATAAAAATGACTTTTTCTTTCATCTGCGCTTTTTTTATCTTTCAATCAATATGTAGTATCCTTTTATAATGCTTCATTTGTTCGATTCAAGAGCTTATATGTATTTTTGCAGTTATGAAAAAAATTTTAGAATATCCAATACAGAAGGTTTGAGTTGCTTAATGAAATAAATATAAAAACGATTAATTATCCTTTACAAATGGAGCTTCGAATAAGTAATTGCCATTGCAAACGTAGTACATTCCATGGGAGCTGATTTCACTTTTTAATTTGGTACTATATATAGGTGGATACTAATTGCCGCAATGTAATATATATATATGTATATATATATATATATATATATATATATATATATATATATATATATATATATATATCTGAACTATAAGTGGTCCAACAGCCCAAGACGGCCAATGCATTTTGTTCTAATCTGTGTTTAGGCGCTGAAATGTATGTGTAGATGTTTTGGTCAAGTAGTCAGTCTGGCGCAAAATCCGTGATATTCAGTTTCCAACGAAGCTTGGTATCCATTTATCGACCCACTGAAGTGATGAAAGGCTGAGTCGATCTTGCCTAGCACGGGATATATATATATATATATATATATATATATATATATATGTGTGTGTGTGTGTGTGTGTGTGTGTGTGTGTGTGTAATAATTCCCTCTAGCATCCTTTTAATTAACTTTTTTAACAATATTGAAATAATCTTTTAAATGTTCGGTTCGAAACTAACACCCTGATCTTAATCGTAATCGCTGGATATCATTACATCAGAAATCCCTGTCCCACACATTCTATCCAATCAGAACTACGATTACGTAATCATCATGCGCTTGCACTAAATAGAACCAGACACCTTGTGTAATCGCGTTCTCTTCTCTCTTCCTTTTTTGCCGTCATCATGTAAAAAGGTACATAGCTGATTTTTGTGTATTTGTGTTATGTCCGTCAAGATATCTCTTCTGCTTGTCTTCTGTCCACTATGCTTTATAATCGTCGCAAGTTGTCTCGTTAACGTGAAAATGTACCGTAAATTTGTCCTAAGCTTTGACGTAAGCTTCAAAATAAAGAAGATGAACATTCACTGAAGATGCGTTTAGTGAAAACCTACTAACACTCGAAAAAATTTTACACTTGACCAATATTTTACATATATATATATATACTGATGTGCAAAACTTAAGCAACAGGTGGGTTTATTGCCATGATTTCACGAAAACTCATCTGAGAGACATGAAGTTCAGAAATGAGGGAGGGTATTTAGTACGTAAAGGATGACGAAAGCATCGGCGCTGAAAGATGAATACAATGGATACAATATGGAATCAAACAAAAACAAGCTTTATTGAACGCATAGTATCGTGACTCATGATGGTCTATTCAACAGGAAGAACAACAAGCAGATGTTCCTTAATATGGTATATGCCCTCCCCTCACTGCAATGGTTGCTTCGCACCGTCTCCGCATACTCAGAACCAGCTGGTGCAACATTTCTTGCGGTAGGAGTGCCCATTCTTCAATCAGCATCTGTTTGAGTTGTTGGGTATACTCCGGATAATGTAAGCGTGCTGCAATACGTCTCCCCAAAGCATCTCACACATATTCGATGGGATTTAAATCTAGGGAGTATGCTGGCCAATCCATTCGAGTGATATCTTCCTTTTCCAGCAGCTCTTCAACAGCAAGAGTCCGATATGGTCGTGCATTGTCATCCATAAAAATGAAGTCTGGACCAATGGCACCTCGGAACAGACGCACATGGGGAAGAAGTGCCTCCTAACAATAGCGATTAACGATTGCAGACACTCTATCGAAAATATGGAGCTCAGTTCGCCCGTTCAGAATAAGGCCTCCCCAGACAAGAACTCCAGGACCACCGTAAAGGTGTCTTTCCTTGATGTTACTGGTATAAAACCGTGTCCCAATCTCTCTCCAAATTATAACGCGTTGAGAATCGCTTCTGGTACTGAACCGACTCTCATCCGTAAAGAGTACACGACTCCATTGACAGTTGTCCAGTTTTTGTGCTCTATGCGCCACTGTAAACGGTGTCGTCGTTGGTCAACTTTCAACGGGAGGCAGCGTTCAGGACGGCGGGCGAATAGACCCTCTTTGCGAAGGCGTCTGGCCACAGTAAAATGTGACACTTGTCGCCCCGTTGCTCAGCAATGGTGTTTGCTGACTGCCGTCGGCCTCTTTTCGCCTGCAGGATGATATATCGGTCTTCCCCTGCAGTTGTCATCATCGGGCGGCCACCACCAACCTTTCTAACAGCTGTACCTGTGGTTTGGAACGCTTTCAAAGCGCGCGAAACGACACTTGTTGATTCCGAACTCTGCAGCTACACTGGTGACAGTATGCCCCTCCTCCAGGTTTCCGATCATTCTTTCACTTGTGAAGTCGTCCAGGTGATTTCTTCTAGCCATATTTCACGAACTGGCTCACTGGCACTTGCAGCGAATATGTTGAATCGTGTCTTCGTCCTTCATTTTATTTTACTGTTGAACAGCACGCGCCGACAGCACGCGATTTGCGTACGCTCATGTCGCTTCTGGCGTTTCGTTCCTGATATTTGCATACACATGACGTTTCTACGGACTTACGTGTTCACTGTACTGATCTCCAGACCTTCTTTTCTGCAATTTCATGGTTATCTGCTTGATTTTTGCATTGCTGCTTAAGTTTTGCACACCAGTGTAAATATATATATATATATATATATATATATATATATATATATATATATATATATATTATTGGTTCTCAATTAGTTTTTTAAATATAAATATTAAAAATATTATTTTTTAATAAAAGGAAATGAAATTTATTTTGTTTTTTAACACTGCAAATGATAAAAACAATGCTTAGATGCTTATTGTCTGGAAACTCAACCCATTTAAAAAAAAAAAAAAGATGAACCACAAATATATATATATATATATATATATATATATATATATATATATATATTTATATATATTTATATGTTTGCATTATATTGAAAATACATGTTTAATAGTCCACAAATATACTAAGTGAAAATAATTTTTTTTCATAATTCTTGGGTTAAGAATAGAAAAATTTATAAGAATGCGCTAGAGGACCCGAAAGACGTTGTCCTGTTCACACATCTTAATTCAAAATAAAAGATTTTTGAATATTCGATACTGCGATTGTAACGCAGTCTGCTGGATCCAATGTAAAACATTCCAAGATCAACAAATTATAAATAAAAAATTAATTAAATAAACATTTCTAAACCGAATTATAAATCTAAACCATTCTCGAGTCCACTGGAACAGACAAAGACTTTCATCAAAATCGGTCCAGCCGCTTAGGAGGAGTTCAGTTTCATACACACACACAGAAGAATTACATATATAAAGATTATTTAAAAAGATAGTAATTAAAAACGCGCTAAAAAGCGTGAACCGTCTGCATTTTCGTAACAATAAAGACCAAGTTTGGCCAGTTTGGCTGAAAATCAATTTTCGACGCCAAATTACGTCTTTGTCAATTCATACTATTAGCTTACGATCTCTATACATATTTTATTGGTTTGTTTGTTTATTTATTTATCTTGGTGAAATGTATAATCGTTAATAAAATACATTTTAAAGCGCTCAATTGAGCTGAAATGTAATGTACGTGTTTACTTTGAATGACAATACAATAATTTAATTATAATTGATAAAAATTAATTTATTAAAACTAATTATTTAAAAATTTACAAATACAGCCACGTTGGCGACTTAGCGACCCTTTTTGCAACTTACGTCAAAATTTGAAAAGGTTTATTCCTCACGTGTTAAAGCATTTACTTGAAAGAGAATTTTATATACACGGTTGTTTTGGATGACAAAACGATACTTTCATGATAATTAATAAAAATTAATTACCACTTAAAGTTGTGATTATGTCATATGTATATACATATTTATATTAATTGCAACTATTTAATAAAAAGTAGCTAAACTAATTTTTTCTCGGTTGATCTAAGTAAGAATTGATTTAATTTTTTTTTTATTTTACTAGAGTTTATAACAATAGCTTTGTTACAACAATGCAGGTGAATGTGTTGAGTTGTATTTTTTGAATGTTTTTAACTAATTGCGATATTGGATCGAATTTTGAATCTAAACCATTTTCGAATTTACTTGAACCCACACAAAAATTTCATCGAAATCGGTCCAGCCGTTTAGGAGGAATTTAGTGACAAACACACGCACAGAAGATTTCTATATATAAATATATAGTGTAGCATATTGTGTATTTTATATTGTAATTAGATAATTAATTGTATTTATTTTGTTAAAGAATTATAGATCGTATATAAAAATTTACTACAATATAGATTATATTTATTGTATTACATTACGAATTGAAGAATACAGATTGTATTTCTTGCTTTAGTTTGCCCACAGGGGGTAGACTACAGATTAAGCTTATTGTTTTACACTGGTATTTTAGAATATAGATTGTGTTTCTTGTGTTATATTTCAGATTAGGGAATGTATTTATTGAATTAGATTACAGAATTATAGATTATAGATTGTATTTATTGAATTAGATTGCAGAATGTAGATTATAGATTGTATTAATTGAATTAGGTTGCAGAATGTAGATTTTAGATTGTAATTTTTTAATTAGATTGCCGATTGTAGATTACAGAGTGTACTTATTGAATTAGTTTGCTAAATGTAGATTATTAATTTGTTTTATATGTTTTAGATTGTAATCAGTACATTATATAATGTATGTATTTTCTTATGTTTAGAAGGATTACATGTAATATTAATAACGCATATCTATCTATTCACTTTATATATATATCATGTTTTTCCCTGTGTAAAAATTTTGAATATTTACTAAAGTGTTAGAATAGAGCAGGGAATATTTTTTACATATTTATGGGCCAAAAAAAAAGAAATGAACAAATTTTCTGTCTGAAGATTTTTGGAAAATCTTAAACAGCATATAATATTTTTTGGTCATTTGCATAAAATGTTCGTGGAAATTTGGAAAATGTTCAGCAAATACAAAGCCACGCTAAACTCACGAGATGTCACTTACATCGCAAGAGAAATATTTCTCCTTAAGGTAAAGACCGGAGTGCAAATTTTAACGCGGAAACCTGACGAATACTTTACTTCACTGCAACATTTGTTGGCTTATATAAAATTCTGCTTACGAAATAATGTTGTGTGAAAAGATGATAGCATTTTCGCAGGAAAATGCGCTTTTAGCAGATTGTTCAAGTACTGGAGGATATTAGAGTTATTTATTTCCAAAAAAGTAAAAAAAAGGGAGTCTTCTTATATCTGCTTCTATGGCTGCTTCTTATATTTTGGAAGGAAAAATAAATGGTAGATTTTTTTGACAAGAAAATGTAAAAAAACAAGTTCCAAATACTTGTTGGAACATTGTTTCGTAAAATATGAATAAGATTGGATAATATAAGTTGTTTTGTTCAAGCTAACGTAATGATCTTCGAAAGCTTGTTGTAAGCGTACAAGGAATTTTCATTTATCTCTTCTTAATTTCTCTGGTGCTTTGAATACTTAATAAGATTAGAAATTTTCCAGGATATAAAAATCATATGGGATTTTTTTTTGTTAATCTTTAAACATAAAAATTTACGATGCATATATCAAGTATTTATATACACAAAAACAATCATATTTGAAAACTACGTTTATGTTTTTGCTCAGAAATATTTCTAGATATCAAGCATTTATTGAAATGGGATAAGTTAAATATACAAATTGGAATGCATAACGAGATATTATGTGGTTCACGAGTGATTTAAGTAATACTCGTGCTGAGAATTCACTTCATGTGAATAATGCTTCTTCAGTTTAAACTTTATTTGGGTTAAGAACAAAAATGTTATTAGAATTGAAAATAGTAATGCTTAGTGAATAAATGGAAATTAGGAAATCAAAACGGAATTTTAGGCTTAGAACTGAAATGTGCGGATAATTCTTCTTTGCAACTGAACAGAACAAAAAAGAGTATAATTCTTAAAACTTCAAAATAAGTTAATGCTAAATGAGCAAATAACTGTTTTGAAAAATATCAGAATACTTTAAACGTAATGCATGTAAATATCCTCAGAAAATGATTTAAATAATTGAAAACATTCAACGAACTTAAGTCAATCAACTAAATAAATTACTGATTCACTATTAAGAAAATGTCATTAAATACTCAAGCTCATGTTACTTGGTTGTTTATTTCCTTTTTGACAGTTTAAGATGTCGAACTTTTTGGAAGTGAAATAAATGTTTAAATTGCGCATTCGAAAGTGCAATGTGAGTACTGCTCGTGTGTCCTTATACGCGTATAAAATCCTTCAAGACAAAAACACGATAAACTCTCAAAATTGTCAGTTTTTCAAATGTAATTAATTTGAATTAAAAGTTTATATATTTCATTTAAACAGAAATATATCATCTTTTACTGTAAAAATTACTTAATATTTTACTTCCAATGTCAGTAAATCTTAGATCATATTATGATTAATCACATCCTAAAAAAAAGTGTTTAGCTCATTTATAAATATTTTGTGTGTGATGAAAAAAATTAGAATTTTCTAATAAAACATTTTAACTATATCACTAAATTGTTCTAATTTTATTATGTTAATTAACCCGGGTAATACCATACCTACCTTCTGACTTTTATTGCAAAATGGGTACTTTCTCATATATCATGAAGCTGACTTTAAGAATATTTCCTTTGGGGGGCCTTAGCATATAGGCGAATTCTAAGTATATATTTTTGGATAGCGCCTTTTCGGGTATTTCATACACTGCACGAGAATCTCCGTTACAGCACGCTTTAAATCTTTCGTATGGTGCTATGGTGCATTATTGTACTTATGATGAAAAAAATGTGATATTTAAGTAATTTAATAGATACAGTACTGAATAAATATATAGTACCACAGTGTGATACCGGGTTAAATATTATCAGTAATATGCAAGTATGAATTCTAACAATATCTTAAATGTGTAGCACTTAAAAGCTCGTGTCCTTTTCCTGATTTTAATATATTATAAGTGGTTCTTAATTACAAATGTTATCTGAAATTAATCAATTATCTTCCAAATAGCATGATGTAGATTTTAGAAACCTTGTGAATAAAAGCGTTTGATCACGTTTTGTCCATAAAACATTTTTAAACGGGAAAATGACAATACTTTAATGGGTTGTTTGTGGTTTAGAAAAATAAGATCGTTCACAAACATTTCTCATGTTGCTACGTAGTACGATGTAAATTAAAAATTAAATCTTATCTGAACATTCTTGTGGAATCAAATTTGACAACCCCTGATTTTGGTAAGTATCCGGGGACCTCATCTCAAGCGATTGTATTGTGCTGATTCTAAAGTTTGATAATGGCAGGATCATAATGGGGATAGTAATTTTATGGTTTTGCTTAGGTCATTTATAGTTCCTTTGGTTTAAAACATGAACTGTGAGATATATGTAACCATTATGGACCCAAATTTTCTTTCATTACTCTAAAGCAGGAGTGGGCTGACTTTTCCTGTATATGGGCTACTTCTACATTTTTTAAGGTGTTGCGATCCGCCCAGTGGTGCAGGTGTGGTTATCCTGTGTTAAAGGAATTGCATATATTCTTTTCTTAACACTTGTTTTCGACATTGTGCTCCTCTTTTAAAATATGGCACACATATTACAATTTTTACTATACACAAGTAACACAAAATGTTCAAGTCGAATGCTTGAAGAGCTGTAAGAGAGAGTGAATGCCTGCACGTATTCAATAGACGTATTCCATGAAGCAAGTTGAGAACATACTTGAAACAATGAATTTGCAACCAACGTATTTATTTAATTTGTTCATAACTGAGTCCCACATCATTGCAAGACAACATCAGCATTAGGGCCTAATCCCGTGGAAGCGCGGAATGTGGAATGATCTCAATAGCAAATCCCGTGCTAACACAGGTAGGTCTATCTTTAGAATATATTCTCCGCTTCAGTCGGCGTGTAAGGAAACATTCTTTTATACGGCTGGGATCGTAGTGATCGCTTTTCCTCCTTTTTGCGGCAGCGAACGTATCAAGCGTTATATTGCACTTCGTTGACTACGCATTTATCGAATATTTTACTTAAGTAAACATAGTCACATCGATTGTAAAAAGCCGAGGCTCCCTTCTAGCTAGTTTCGTTGTTCCAAGAATATATTTCTTTTAATATGCGCATATTTGGTCATAATAAAGGTGGTCACCTCAAAATGCCTTGGTGACCCATCGGTCGATCACGATCTACTTAATGCCCACCCCTATTCTAAAGCATTATTTCGGGGAAACCTTTTTCTCTTCCAACAGGATAACTACACCATTCACCCATTGAGACATGCTCTACAAGTTTTGACGAAATAAATGTTTTGAAGTTAGACAAGCCTCTTAAGAGATCACTTTAAAATCCCATAGAGTATTTGAAAGATGCGTTAGATTGCTAAGTACGTAACCAGTCAAATTAGAGACCCTTACTGCTGGTATTCAGTTTCGCTATGATGGACAAATGACCACTTATTAAAAACGTTAAAATTCTTCCCAGACGTGCAAAGTCTGTTATTGATGTAAAAAGGCTGACCAACATCGTTTTTCATATACTTCGATATTCTGCTAGTCTATTGGTTGTCTAGAGTCTTACGGCCAAATAGTGTATTATAAGAATAATAGTAAGACATACTTTTTCTCTCAGAATAGATTTTATTTTATATTCAAATAAATTAGTGGAAAAGAATATATTCAACAATTATTAGTAAAGTTGCATGGATTTTAAACAGTCGTCTTGAAAAGATTGCAGTCGGTGTCAAGGGAAAAATGAAGTTTCAGGTAAAATTATATATTATTAATATTAATTTTTTTATGAAATTAAACCAAAATTCAAAAATATAACCATTTAATGTATATATATTTTTTAAATAATAAAGTATATAAATTATTTGGATGATAATAGAATGGCTTAATGCTGTCAAGAAAAAAAACTTTTTAACACGATGAATATTTTCCTTAAGATTCTAAATTAATTATTTCCCGTCATTTTGTGAAAAAAAATGAAACACTGGACATAGAATAAAATTACAAAGGCTAAATAAGAGAGTTTCATTTCGTTAAAAAATATGTCTATTGCAGGTTCTTAATATATCTTCAATAATTCTACTTCATTAAAATATAATCTCATTAACATATGAATATAATCTACTAGAAAAAGTACAAGATTCTTCTGCATTACAATATCTTTCTTCTTAAAAAGTTAACTTAGTATTTTTATGAAAAATTTTCTTTCATTTTTTGCTAGTTTTTTTATGCGAAGAAAAAAGAACACCTAGCTTTAAATCAAAACCACATTTTATACTTTAATTTTTAAAAGAATGCTTACTTTTTCCATGATTTTATTAATGACGACAAAAAACAAAAAATTACCATTCAAAAGTTGTTTTTTTTTACATCCTTACATTTAAAACCAATTATGTATTCTCAAGAAAAGGATTTTCGAATTCGCAACTTCGATATAAAAACGTTTAATTGCGTTTCGTCTATTAAATATATTTTAGGCAACATATAGGTTGAGCAACCGTCGTTGCTCATTTTGAACGGTTTGAGATTTCGAAGAAATTTTTGAATAAATCAATGGAAATAAAATATTCTCCAAAAAAATTAATAAAATACCTTTTTTAGAAGTTTATTTATAAATTGATTTCCTGTAAGTGTCAGTTAATGTCTCATCGCAAACATACCTCGACTAAGGCACTTTGATGAATTGCTTTATTTTTTACACCTGTAACGGATTCCCGTCTTGAAAGGAAAGCAGCGTACCTCTCCTTGTTATCTGCTGATATCTTCATCTGTAATAAATGTGTATATCAGTGTTTCTCAAACTGTGGAACCAGCCCCCCTAGGGAGGCGTCTTAACCTTACGAGGGGGCACGAGCCTTATGAAAAGTTGAAAAAGAATTCTTTAAAAAACATTAACTTACTAAAATTAAACAAACAAATACATTCTTACATAATGAAAAATAAAACACGCATTTAATAATGCACAATCTATTTTATAATTAACTTAAGAATACTAAGTTAATGACAAGTTTAATATTTACCAGTGACCATATGAATTTGTCATGTAACATCATACGTCAACGTTAACATTTATCTTTATAATTTGTAAGGTTTATAATTAATCTGTTAAATGCCGATTAAAAATTATGCGATTCGCTCTCTAATGCCCCCGTTTAGCACGTAGGTAAGCGTACGTGGTGTATTGAGGGGGTGGGTGCTAGAACAGGAATGTATAATAAAATCCTCTGAAATAGGTGAATCCTCCGAAAACACTGTCAAGGTCATTTTATTGCTTTCGAAAGCCTTCGGAATAATTTTATGGATAGCAGTTCACAGAAAAGATATAACTTCGGAAAGACGTATATATACGTCTGAGGGTAATAAACTCAGGGGCTGAGCGAGATGTTTATATAAGCTGGGGGCTTAAGAGATTTACGTCGTATGGTATGTGTTTGACGTCATAGTATTATTGAATTTAATACACCGCTATTGTACGGAGGGGGGCAATGCAAATTATTATTGAATATTGGGTTGCAAACATTGGAAGTTTTGAAAAGCACTGGTGTATATTTTTCTGTTCTATTGTATGCTATATGTTTTTCTTCACTTGTATTTCATATGTTCCCAGGATAAAAACGCATGACAACAACAACATTAAACTCATTTCATTAAAGTTTCGTAAATTATGCTGTAGAAAATATTTCCTTACAAATGTATATAAATGAAAAAATAAATGTGTGTATATCTTGTATGTTTGTGAATTGATAGATCAAAAACGGAAAGTTCAAATAATACAATAAACTGCGGTAGATGATGTTCAACTCAACAAAGTTTTCTGTAATTTCTGTAATGGTATACTTTTCTTATAAGTTTTTGATGTCTGTGTGTGTTTGTGGTAACACATTTCTTTTTTCTTTGTTCACTAATGTGATTAAGTCTTTTTAGAAAACCAATTTTTTTTAGAAATATAAACTACCGTGAATTCCGGCTTATAACGTGCACTTTTAACACGAAAAGTAAGATCGAAACTTAAGGGTAGGCATTATATGTCGAATATAAAAATTAAAACTCCAAAATTTAAAAAAAAATGAGTATAAAAATAATTAACCTCTAGATCAGGGATGGCGAACCATTGGCACGCGTGCCATTGATGGCACGCGGCACAATATTTTTGGGCTAGCCACCGATCGAAACGATTAATCGTGATTGATTCTTCAATCAAGGAATTTTCAGTGAGATTTTCTCAGTTCAAAGAATTATCAGAAAAGCTCGTTTGTTATGTACCCTGATGTGACGCCATCTGATAAACTGAACTTGCCCCAATTCGATTGGTTGGAAATTGAAAAATTTGAAAGGCAACTGTGTGATTTCTGGTCTAGTTCAATATGGATTCAAAAATGTATTGAAATAAGGAAAAAAAGTAAGAATTGGTTGAAACTGAACGATTAACAAGCAATATAAGTAAAAATGCCGGTAAAGGAATTTCGGAAACATTAAATTCACTTCCAGATACTTTTAACTGTTTGAAGAAGCATGCTTATGATATCTTAACCATATTTTCATCGACCTATGCTTACGAGTCATTATTTTCAGACATGAATAACATTAAAGACCCGCTTAGAAACCATTTGGTAGATGACTCCAATTCAGCATGCATTCCGCTAAAAGTAACATCTTGTCCAATAATTTATTTGTTATCTAATCTGCTACTGCAGAAGACAGTCACACAGTTGTTACTTTATATAATTCGAATTACACATGTACGTGAAACATTTACTACTGTAAATACAAAATGTATTTTTCTGTAGTAAATGAAGTCTTTTGTGTTATTAGTATTTAGTTTTATTATTTTCCCAAAAATAACCAGTCAAAATTATTTGATATATGGCACTTTTATACCTCATTAAATATTTCTTTAGAAAAAATGGCACGTTGATCCATAAAGTTTCACCACCTCTGCTCTAGATAGATCGAGTAATGTTTTCTTAATAGAAATTACATACCTAAATAACATAAAGGGGTCTTCTTCTTGAGATATACTATAATTTAAAACGCCTGGGACAATACCTGGAATAAATTACTCCAAATCATACGATAATTACATATATACATTTCAGGATCCTTCATAAAATAAAAAGTGCGTGTTATACGATGAATATACCTAAACTTCTGGACTGTATAGATGCGCATTATACACCGGATTTTACGGTAATTTACAGATTAATAGGAAATATTTGAAAAGAAGTAGCTAACATAATCTTAATCCATTTTATTTTATTTATTCAGACTTTTGAGTTTACATCGATTTTCTTGCATTCATCAATCCAGGCAACACGGTATGTATACGATATATAAACCCGGCATGAGTAAATGTTGTTTAGGTAACTGTAACGGTTATACATTTATGGGGAACCTTAGAGAAAGCTCTATTATCCACTCTTAATAATAAATTGAAAAGAGAATAATTTGTTAAAGTTACATAAAAATATATAGCAGTCCAAATTAAGTGTAGCGCAACAACGCTGGTGGAGGCCGGATTGGGAAACCACTCACCCAGTTGATTTAGTTTCCGTTTCACATTCGTATGAAAGCAAAGAGGAAATGTGACGCCACATCTCCATGACAAGAATACCAGCCTTTCAACCTGATCTCGCGTCTTAACGGAACGAAGAGAGAAGGGACAAATTTCTTTAATAACAAATAATAAGAGAATATTATTTTGAAATCTGTTTCTCGTTACCTCTTAAATTACTGCGTTTGGCTATTGAAGGAAAATTTGAAATAACCACTTGGAAGAAAGCAAGAAAAGGTAGAGGAGTTTGAATTAAGATCATGAAGGGTGATGTTGCCACGCTATACACGTACGAAAGACTGCATGACATAAAGGAAGGGATAATTAGAGTGAGTGAAGTCTTGCAAAATAAAACAAATATTGCAACAATATATATATATATATATATATATATATATATATATATATATATATATATATATATATAAATATATATATAAAGCACATTTAGTTTTCTTTTTCTTTTTTCATAAGAATTTTCTTATTCATAAAAGACATTCTGATCCTTTTCAGAACTGGGAAGTGTCAATACGAGTGGTCTCTAGGCATTTTAGCCTTTTCTCCATCTCACTTCCGTCAAAATCATGGGGTGAAATTTTCTTCTTTATTTCTCGTGCCTTTGATATTTCCGGACTGGCGTGTTCAAAAGTAATGCGCTAAAAAGATTAAAACAATTTATTTCTCATGCCCGGAATCATGTTTATTTCTCACCAGACAGTAGTGCCAGAATATTAGTAACGTGTTTATAGATATTTATTTTGAATTACATGTGTTAACACAATCAAACATATATATTAGCCATATGTTTTTGCGACGTTAACTTAATTACGTAAAGTTTCGCTGTTCGTGAATACACGTGGGTTGTGTTCTTTATGTGTGTGTTTATTAATATTGTGTACATGTGGGCTGTGTTTTTATGAATATTGTATACATTATGGAGTTGGACATGAAGTAAATCGGGTTCTAATTTAGTATAAATTGAACTGAGAGTTATTATGAAATATATAACTGATTGTTTTGAAAGCTCGATTAAGAAGTCTGAGAGCAGTGATGATGAATCTGTGTTATTACCAGTGAAGTTAGTCTTTTTATCTCACAAGAAAAAAAACATTACTAATATATTTTTGCATTTACATAAGTGTAATAAAGTTCTCCATTAATATACTGCTCAAAACAATTATAGGATATTGTATGTTTTGTATAAAATAAAGATATAAGCGAAATTTTTTTTTGCCGAAAATGGAAGAAGAGAATCACAAATGCAATTTTTTTCTGATTTTCAAACTGTGGAGTAGGCTAATTTTGAGTTTGACGTCAAAAACGTCGCTTCAGAGGCAGCGAATGAAATTGGACTTTCAACTGAAATGAAGACAAGGATGATCTGCATTCAGTGACTGCTTTGTTTCGATGGGTACTATGTCTCAGCGAAGTCATTTAACCGATTCAGAAACTTGGAGAGTTGTTGGTAGGTTAGAAGGCGGCAATACTCAAGCGGAAGTAGCCCAAGCCATTGGAGTGTCACAAAGTGTGATTTCCAGGATCTGGAACCGTTTTTTGGAGACAGGAAGTGCGGGCCGAAGACCAGGACAAAATCGTAGATGGGCAACAACGCCCAATGAAGATCGCTATTTAGTGTTAACGGCTCGGAGATACCGAAATATGAACTCTACTCTTCTCCAGCAACACCTTCGCTCGGCTACTGGTACCACGGTTTCATCTGAGACTGTCCGAAACCGGCTCCATGCTCACCGACCGATGGTATGCGTTAGACTAACATCGAGGCATCGTCGCGACCGCAGGGAGTGGGCAACAGAGCATATGAACTGGAGGAGAAATGAATGGAGCAATATTCTTTTTTCTGACGAGTCTCGTTTTTTTGTTTATCCGGATAATAGACGTATTTTCATCTGGAGGGAATAATCCGTGGGAATAATCGTGGCAGTAGGAATAATCCTGCGTTCGCGCACGAAAGTGTCAGATTTGGCGGTGGGGGAGTGTTGGTGTTTGGTGGCCTCTCCATTGACGGGCGCACAGACCTCTACATCATTCGAGATGGACCTATGACTGCTCGACGATATAGGGATGAGATCCTCAGACCTATTGTAGTCCGTTACGCTGCAGCAATCTGAGATGACTTCATTATAATGGACGATAACTGCAGGCCACATTGTGCTAACATGGTGGAGGATTTCCTTTTCGAGGAAGTAATCGTACGAATGCAATGGCCAGGTTGTTCTCCAGATATGAAACCTATAGAGCACGTTTGGGACGCTCTATGAAGGCGAGTTGCTGGCCGCCAACCACCCGCACAAACTCTCCAAGAACTGGAATTAACTCTTCTGGAAGAGTGGGACAGAATACCCCAACTCGTGATTAATAGCATCATTGACTCCATACCTCAAAGGTGTTCAACGTTGCTGGCCGTCCTTGGAAACCATACCTCCTACTGAAAATGATTTCCTTGAAGAAAACACTTTTCTTCTTATTTTTTTTCTCATATGCACAATTTTTTTTTTCCTTTCGTACACAAATGCGCAATAAAATGCTCTTTTTTCTGCCAAACATGTGTAATTTATTCCCATATAACCTACTACGTCTGTCAACTATGTATCAATCAGCTAAAAAGTTTCCAAACCCCAAGATCCACCTAAAACCACAATATCCTTTAATTATTTTGAGCAGTGTATTTAAAACTAATGTTTTCTTTAGTTTGTTTTTTTGCTGGAAAACCAACATTCAGTCAAAATAACCCTAAATGTTGGTTTTCTTTAAAAAAACTTTTTTTTTATTTTGAAGCTAAAAAAATTAATTAAAATTTAAAAATAAATACATATATTAAACATACATACATTTAGTTTTGTATAATTTCTTTAAATAAAAAAATAGGCACTTTTATGGCCGTTTTCTTCAAAATTCTGTGACCACTAAGGAGTTAATATAGCTAGGGATATAACTGGCATGAGCCGGGATATCCCTGATAGGTTCATTTGGAATCTGTGGAAATTGGTTGAAGAAATTTTCTGATTGGTTTTGATGAAATCAAGAAGCGGCAGAACATTAATATAATTCGGTATCCCTATATCGACATGTTGAATTGAGCCATTTTAGGAACCTGCTTCTCAGAAATTGTTAAATATAAAAACTTCAAATTTTGTCTGTATATTAATTAGGCTTCTGCATTTAAATACTAGTAAAATGTTACCGATATATATTGTTTACTTTTTCAAAAAAAATCATCGTAAGCGTATCGCTTTGAAATTTGTGAAAATTGTCATTTCTTTTACAATAACTGCTTTTCAGCAAAATATTTTGGGAAAATCTTCAAAAAAGTAGCACTATTATATATAGTTACATATTATTTATGAGCAGTAAAAATTGCAAGTACTTTCATTCCGTATTTTCTGTGAATTATGTACACGCAGTTTGAAAACAATCATTTTGAGAAAATTGCATTTTTAGTGTAAAAAAGCACTTCATCACAAAAATAATGAATTACAACATGAATTTGTCCTATTTTATTAAACATTAGTATCTTCTTAATTTTTAAGCATAGAATAGGAATCAAAGAGTCTTTCAACAAGATTTTTTTAGCATTTTGCATCTATTTTCACAAATTATGTAAAAAGCTGTGAAGAATTTTTAACTTCGATGCATTACAAATATCAAATTTGACCTTATAACATCATAAATAAAATGTAAACTTGTATGAATATGTTAAAATCATGAGTTAAGAATACATGATTTTATTACGTTGCGAAAAGTGTAATTATGGATTTATATGTTCCCATGCAAACACAATTTCTTAAAGTTTCAAAATTCAAACTTATCTCTAAACTATACATAAGATTTCTACAAATGTTAAAAAAACTGTTTTTATGTTTATTAAATAGGAAATTTGTGTATTTCAATGCATGTAACAAGCTTCTGGCAACGACAAAAAGCATAACACATCTGAGTTGAAATTAGTTACCTATTATTGAAAACCCTTTAAATATTAAAGCTTAAAAACTTCTCTGAACAATAAATAAACATTAATATTTTTAATTAAATGAAATATTTAAAATATATTGTTTAGGTTTCTCAAAACATGTAACAAAAAACTATCACTATGAGTTCTTTAAAAAAATGACATTTTTTTGTCACGATGTATGGACTCCAGTAAAATATTTTGAGAAAATCCCCAAAATTCTCACATGAATATATATAGTTACATATCCGTAATATATGAGGAGAAAATTTCATTACATTCATACATTATATTCTGAGAAAAAACTTGAATACAGTTTTAAAAACATCATTTTTGAGAAAATTGAATTTTCACTATAAAGTGCCACTTAATCACAAAAATAATCAATAACAACACGTATTTGTCCCATTTTTTAAACATTAGCATCTTTGCAATTTATTTTGCATAAAATAGTAAACAAAAAATTTATAAATTGCCCAGAATAGCATTATTCAGATTTTTTAACGAGAAGACAACAAAATTTTCTCAAATTCTGTATAATTTTTTTAAGAATTTGTAGCTTTCATGCATTACAGATATAAAATTTGAACAGAAAGCATTATAAATGTAATGTGAAATGTATCAATATAGTTTTGGCGTGAATTTGAGGTGGTATTTAAAAATACTTGATTATACGCTTCGTAAGCTTTTCTTAGGTTTTCGTAACATTATAATTAGGTCTTGTTGTTGCAGACAGTTTCTAAGTTTTAAACTTCAAAAGTTACTTTAAACTGGACAAATGATTACTAAAACAGGCAAAATAAAATGCTTTTTATGGTTTTAAACATGAAATTTATGTATTTTTATGTATGTAACAAGGTTCTCGCAAATAAAACAAACATCACATTTAATGTATCCCCTCATACCTTTTTCTCAGAAACTATTAAACACAAAGAATCAAATTTTTATTTATATTGATTCGACATTATATTTATACTGAGGTAATTTGTTTTTAAATATAATAATTAGTTTTTTCAAAGACAAATTTTTAGTTCATCGAACAATTATTATTTTGAATTTATTAAACATTGTCATTTTTTGTTATGATAACTGATTTATATTTAAATGTTTTAAGAATATTTCAAAAGTCTTTTCAGTAGGCACAATTCAATTTAAGAAGCATACACACAGTAAGTTTACACAATTTTAAAAGTATAAATTTTAGGAAACAAATTTTTATATAAAAAATCTTACATTTGTACATTGGAACTTCTTTGTTAGTTTTTTTCTATGCATTGTTGGCATTTAATTCATGATATTCTAAACTAACTAGAGAAACTGTGCAATTGTAAGAATATATTATTTACTTTAATGTAGAACTCAAACACATAAATATACCTTTGTTTTTCTTTCAGAATGTGAAATAAAATACTGTATGTATATTCAAAACATAAGCCGAGTATGCGTTTCTCTTCAAAAAATGTACTGAAAGTAAGCTTAATATATATATACATTTCTAAACACACTCATTTTTTGTCCAATTTTTTTTCAGTTTGAAGTAGTTTTTCGTTATAAATTTATTTTACTATGTTCGTGCAACGCCAAGCTGAATGGAGATTGAAAATAAACTTGTCTATGTTTTCTATTTTGCTTTGAATTAATGTTTCATTAAGATAACTGGGACGTGAAAGTACTTTAAGTTTTGCATTTTTTAATTTTACTTTTAAAAATAGAGGGCACTTTGCTGCATCCATAGATGCATTATTTATGAAAATGCGATAAATAGAACTGTGATTTTCTGAAAATGCATTTTTTGTTCATCCCGGTACACTTTTCTCAAAATCTACTTTACCTATATTGCTGATGTTTTGCATATTATAAGATCCACAAATATAAAAAAAAGTGAATGAATTTGTTTTCAAATAAGCATTCACAAATTTTTGTTGTAGCAAATTTCTGCGCAAAATTTAAAGAAAATATGAGTCACTAAATTTAAAAGTTTTTTTCTTAATTTATATAAATTTATATTTTTAAATTTTCATTTCATACCTTTTATAGATTGTTATGTTTGCAAAAACTCTGTAAAATTTTATAGTTATATATGCAGTGAGTTTTATGAAAAGTATGCCTAAAGTTAAGAACATGTCTCGAAAATAAAAAAAAAAAGATTGATCGTTTATTGCTCATACAGATTTAACCCTATTTTAAAATGGAATTTTTTTTTACATTAACAAGTGCATAAATGTACATATAATTCAAATTAAAAGTTTTACTTCCGTTGCTTTTAATTTAAGTAAGTGAATACCATTTAAATTCGCTGTAAGAAAATTCATTTTTCCTTCTCGCAGACGTGCCAGTTACCTTAACTAAATCAGTATTATGTTTTGTAAATTTTGAGCTAAAAAAAGAAATTGGGATGGAGATCTTTTTTTTCCGAAGAAAAAAGGGGAAAAGGTTTCATACTCGAAAATGTTCGTGGAACGTCGAGCTTAATTGAGGGAAATAAAACCTGTATGACAAGGAAAAGATGTGGAAAAAATTTGTAAAAAGTCAACTTTAATGGCAGAATTACAGAAAGAATTGTAGAAATCTCTCACGTTAACCTCGCACCCACTTAGAAGTAAGTGCTGGCGTCATATAAGGAAAGAGGAAATTCCCTTGAGTATTTAATTGTAAATTAGGTAAATGCCTTTCAACACCGGGCTAAACAGAGCGGAAAGAAAACCGAACGATGGGGCAAGGAAGTCAAATAAATCGCGAATAAAGAGTATTTTACTGTAATATAAATATAGAACTAACACACCCAACCTTGGAAGTGCTGATATGGAAAAGAGAAGGGAAATATTTTTTTTAACTCGAGAAAGCCCGTGCTATACATTCGCCAGTTCCTGTGGCTAGTACTATCTTAAATATTATTGTTGATTGTAATGCATTTCGTAGTGCTTATTTCAAATCTGAGAATGGTTTTCCATTCCACAAGCAGTTTTCACAGTACAGCTGCCAGAATACGAGATTGTACAGTACGTACAAAATAGCACAAAATACAAGACCATAATATGCATATTAAAATAACGCAAAGATTAAAAAATTCTGCACTTTTAACATGAATTTTAAAAATTGCATGAGTGTTACATGTTTGAACACCAATATTTAATGATGAATTCGCTTGATTTGATCCTGAATCCACATCTTTTGCAAGTGGAATGCACTATTTTCACACACAAGAAGCTATTTCATGAAATCATTGTTCAAAGAAATATAAAATTTTTGTAATTGCATTTGTTTGAAGATTATTTCTTTTAAATATGATTATGTATGTTACACCGTAAGTTCTCTATCGGATTAAGATCCGATGACTATCGTAGTCAGTTCATAATATTCACATCAAGCCATTTCTAGACTACATTTGCATGGAGATGTGAGGCATTATTGTCCTGAAAAGTCAATGACTGATTTCCAAAAAGGTCTCCATAGTCGGTAGCAATTGGTTTTGTATAACTCTGTTTTATTTTGCCTAATTCACTGGTTTTTTATCTTTCTCTCACTGGATGAAGTCTTATAACAACACGAGAAGACATGCAGCCGGATATCACCACTTCTGACACATGCTTTATTTTGAGCTTAAGATACTGAAAACTTATTTATGAGTATATCTTCTTACATACACATTGTTGTTACCTGAAATACAAAACTAAAATTCATCACCTTTACTATGTATTTACGTTCGAAAAGAAATGAACCTTTGCTCACGACAATCAGTATGTAAGAGTTTCAAGCGTGCTTTATAGCCTTATAAACTATATTCCACCAGTATTTCTCTCACAGTTCGTGTGAGCCCACATTCCTACCAAATGTAAAAATCCATTCTTTCAAAATTTATGTTTAATTAAGCCATTAATTAAAGCGAAATCAAGCGCAATACCTTGCATTCCCGCAATGTCATTTTTCTCGTATCATCCATGTCACTTCCTGTTCATAATACAATTTCTTTAAGAATATTTTTCCAACATTCCCTCGATATTACAAATACCACATGGTACTTCAGCAACAATTTGTGCTTAGAATAACATTCTTCTTTCAAACGCTTTATTTTGTATCTTTCATTACAATGCCGAAGCAAAAATGTACTTCTAACAACAATATTATCCACCCATAAACTTCGAAATGCACCACACAATTGCTCTAAATGCAGTAAAACATGCTGCAAATTATGATGTAAACCATTTATTCCAAATGTTTAATAATTGGTTAAATAATGCAGCATTTCATTGATTGTAAAAGCAATAACTTATTACACTACAATGTCATTGATCCTGTCTTATCATAGCTTTTCTAAAAAATCGGTAAAGCTACTTAATTTAAATTATATATGTAAACAGATATTTGAAATTAGCATGAAGCAATCCTCAAGAATAAAGTAAATAGTTAAGAAAGGACGATAATTACGAAACGAATAAATTATAGTTTAAATAATTAATAAACAAAAACATAACTCTTAGAATGAGATTAATATGATTAAGGAGAAAATTAATGTCATTGTGATAAAAGCGTAGGGTGCTTTGTATTACATTTTTACACTAACTCAGGATTTCGGAATATAACTTGTAAGGATTTATAACAATTAATATAGAACACCCCACGCTTTTATCTTATTGCTATTTTTTCTCTCGTTAATCGTTGAATTCGGGCATTAAGAATTTTTTTTTACTTTTTAGTTCGATTCACTAAAAAAGCGTGTTTTTTTTTAAAACTATCATTTATTTTTTATTTTTTAAATTGATCTATAATAAAAGCTTGTTTTTCTTAGTTTTTTAAACTATTATCTATTCAATGTTGAATTTTTCCTGCAGTTTGATATTTGGAGCCGGAATTAAATGGCTGCTGGAATTAGACTTGTTCTCCAATGGATATTAATTAACGGGTCTGAAGGGTATTCTGTCCGTTTACCGGGTCTCGGATGAGCCCCATATTGTTGTACTTCAAAGATATGCTCTCTATAGATACAGATATAACTAATAAAATTGTGTTAAGAATAAATATTAAATGTCAAGTGTATTATCACATTTTAAACGTATTGTTTCAAGAACTGATTAAAATATTTAATTATAATGTTAATTCGCACCATCACTTCTAAACATATTACTTTACGAAAATAAAAAGCTTACTATTGTGCAGTAGAAAGTAGTTATTTCTGCAATTTTGGTACACCTTCAATAATATTTTAACACAGGCAGTCGTTTACCATTTTCTTCACACATGTATGCGACTGCTTCTTCAGATCAGGTTTTTTTAAAAATAATTTATCTAGGACCGATAACATGGTACTATCAATCGTAAAAAACGCAAAAATGTACTTCCATTTAAAAAGAAGTTAAGGGAAAATTATCCAAACCCTATTTTTATAAACTGTCTAACTGTCATGGTTTGGTCTTTAAAAAGTTTTAGATAATATCTGATACCAAGTAATTTCAAATAGAAAAGAGAAAAAAAACTATTCTGGTTTTCTTCGATTAATTTACCAAGTTTTATTTTCACTTTCACAGTTCAAGGTCGACTGACGTGGGAAATCAGCTGTTTTGGTAAAATTAATTATGAAAAACAGAATGCCCGAGTTAAGCAGTTAAAACATGAATTATTTCTTTTCACGTGCACGAGTATTTTTTTTTTTTTTATTTACATTTTTAGAAAAACTAAACAATAATTTATATTATGATAAGGAATTACTAACACACCCTCTTCTTTCTCACACAAAAATACTCTTTTGTTTGTTTCATTTGTATTAATTACAATCATTTTTATTTTCAGGGTTGCAAGGGTTTAAGGGCAGGGTTTTTGCATCGCCAGATCTGGAATTATTCGCCAAAGTGTAAAAATGGTGTATGAAATTAGTCACCAAGTCTGGAAATGATGTATGCAATTAGTCGCCAAATCAGGAAACGAAATAAGGCATTAGTCGTCCAATCTCGTAAATCTTATGTTGAGGATCCTGATCAGAACAATGGAGAACAAATTATGAAACTTCTGAATTGCCATCGGTATTTCACAAAAGTGCAAATTTTCAAATTAATCTGACCTTTTAAAGTGGATAAAAACGTGTAAAAAGATTTCGTCACTTATAAGTGAAACTTATTAAAGCCTGTTAAAATATAAGTCAAACTCAAAAATTAGGCAAAAAAATAGTGTGCTCAGGACTTTTTTTTTCCAACTCTGTAAATAGTATATATATATACAATAAAAATCCATTGTTTTTTCGGTAGATGGTTGTAGTGTCTCGACATCTCGTCAAGTATCGATCAAACAATTACTAATTTTTGCTCGTTGTCAAGGTGACATTTCACTAGAAAATTGGTTTTAGTTTGGTCCATTCAGTTGTGAGTTACAGGGTGTTAAAAATGGACGTCAACAAAGAGAACATCGGTACATTTTAAACTTTTTCTTTGATAAAGGCGAAAATGCAAGCCAAGCGGCTGAAATAGTAAATGATGTTTATGGTAGCAGTACTGTAACAGCTATGTACGATCAATTTTTTTTTCTGTCCATTCCGTTCAGGCATTTTAGATGTTAAATTTGCCTCTTGCACAGGCAGTCCCGTCATCAAAAATGCTGATAAAATCACAGAAATAATCGAAATTGATTGGCATGTTAGTAGTCGCAGCATCACCCAACAGCTAAAGATTGACTATAAAACTGCTTTAAACCTCCAATTGGACAGCACGGAGTTTTCCGCCCTACTAGAGAGGCTTCGAAAACGGACCACACTAAATTTTTTCCTAAGGCTGGTGACTCACCAAAAATGAACCAAACAAATTTTCCCCTTCAAGTAATGTGTTCAAAACCGGTAAGGTGGTATTTTTCCGAATTCTTTTCCCCCTTTAAAGGTTTACGATCTTGAAAGATAATTAGAGACGGTCGGGGAGACACAATGGGCGTTGAGGGGGAACTTTTATGGGTCACGGAGAGACCGGTTCCTTTAACAATCGTAAAATCTCGGAAGAAGTTCTTTAAACCCTAAAGTTTACGGAAATAAATTGCAAGTCAACGTGTTGAGAATTCCCTTGTTTTGTATTGCTCAGATAACAAATTATATTTGAATTTTGAAAGTCTGAACATTAAATTCATTCAAAGAGAACTTTAACTTCAAGTTTATATTTTGTAACTTGAATCTTCAAATAAAGAGTATTTAAAAGCATCTGGACAAATTTACAGTTAACATTTGCGCATATAAATAAATATTAAGATCCTTTTTAAATTCAAGTTAAAAAAATATATATTTATGCATAATCCCTCATCATTCATGTTCCATTAGTGGTTGACTGAAGAAAAGGTTATTAAAATTTGGACATTTTTATAATCTTAACCATGCAAAACTAGGAATTTTGTATTAGCTCCACTAAAATTCTGCATTGGAATTTCGAAAAAGATATTTATGCGTGTCTCACATACTCAGTTGAAAAACATATATTTACCATAAATACTAATAATTCTTTGGATATTTAAAATTATCATTAGATTAATTTTAATATATATATATATATATATATATATATATATATATATTCGACTTCTAATATTTTTTCAAGTATTCCTTAAATTTCATATAATTTAATTAAGTGAGGGGATATTAAAGTCGCACTCTCTCTCTTCTCTACTCAACTACTTGAGGGCTTTTGGCGACGGACTTGTGGCCGGGGTATCAGGTGGTCAAGGTATCGAATCATGGTTGGCATGTCTCGAGTTCGAGCCCAATGCCACAAAAGACCCGCCGTGTAGGGCAGCGATGCATGTTAAATCTATCGAGAGCTGAAATGTCCTTTCGTTGGTGTGGTAGTTAGGAGAGGGGGGCCAGCTCAGGTGTCGCCCTCGTCATTTAACCCTCTAACTGGATACCTTACTCCTGAAAAGTTATTCCGAAAGCGTTTAACTCTTATTTTACGATTCCCTTCAAAATATCAACATACTTTTTTCTTTCCCCGTTTTAGAACTTGGGAGGTCCAACGAGGACAATTTTACGACCCAGTTCGGTCCTTTTGTAAACTAAGAATAAAGAGATCAATCGTTTACAGCTAGCTGTTAAGTTGCCTTAAGCAATCTTCTTTGAAAGCGTAGTGGAATTCCGCGTTTCTTTCTCCTATACGTTCAGTCACAGCAAAATTAAAAAAAAAAAAAAATGAAAGGTAAAAAAAAGGAAAAAATTAAATAAATAGTATGTTAGAAGTTAAAAATAATTATATTTTCTTCAAAGAAATATTATTTATCTGTCATTTTTAAAAATTAAAAAAAATATATATATTTTTGGTATTGCGATTTGAACCAGAAAAAGCATCCTGTATTCATTTTTGAATATGAGAGTAAGAAAACGCGCTCAATTTCTGTTTTTAAAAAGGGTAATGAGGTAAAAAAGAGCAGAGGCTCTATATCATTTTTAAACAATAACACAATAAATATTACATACAATGATTATATTTATCAAATAAAAACCGATCTTTCTCTATTCAGTTATATTTTTAACTTAAAAAATATCATAAAAAAGTATTTCTATACTTTTTAATTTATTTTAATTAAAATCATATAAAAGATATTTTTATGTTAACTGCATATTTTTCGGAAAAATTTAAATTTTCCTTCCTAGTGTTCTCTTTTTTCGAACTTCTTGTATGAAATAAAAATTCATTTTCTACATCGGCATTTGTGATGGACATAACACACATTCAGTCAATAATTTTTAATTTTAATGGGGGATATACTTCTTCAAATGCGCATGACAGTACTTCTAACCATTTTCTACTCAAGTTAAATTTCTTATCTTTCTGTTTCTTTTATTACAAGGAAAAATGTCACACATCGATAACTACATTTTCACTCAATTCAGTCATTACAAATTATATTGTGATAAAAGTTCTCCCTAATTAATCTTGTCTTTCAAAACAGTACACTTAAAACAATTTTGTTCAGTGAAGTTAAACGACAGTTCCACAATGTATTCATACCAAATTTTAAAAACAAATTTAACACTTGGAAATGTATCCTGTAATAAATATTTCAGTATACACAAATATTTCCTGCTGTAGGGTAGAAATAGTATGAGATGTGGTGTGTGCGGTTGTGAAAGAATGTTTTCGTACGCGTGTAGACTATTTTTGAAAATTTAAATATCACTGAAGCTGATCATATAACTGCAAATGAGCCTTATTTTAATGTGTGCTGGTATCAAAGTAAAACACTTTACAATATTAAACAGCCTATGGAATTACACTCAATATCAAACTATTCGCAAAATGACTTACAACTTCTATTCAAATTGTAAAGAAACTGAAATATAAATATATCTTACTGCAGTCAAAAATATACATAATATGTAAATATCCTGTTGCTCCACTTATTTCTGTGCATTTTAAAAACTGTAGCTGAATGCAATTTTTTATATTTATAAACGAGGCAGAACAGCTCATAAAGTCGTAAAAATGTCCTAATCATTTTTAAATATACTACTATAAAAACGTATATGGATTGTAAGATCAGTTGTAAAATCCTAAAAGCTTTTAGAGGAGCTAAAAACATGTAATTTTGGACTGATCAAAATTTTAATATAATACACAAATATACATGTTATTAAGCAAATACATTTGAAAATCAAACTTCCTTCTGAAATAAACGTAATTGAAAGAAAAATGTTTAATTGCAAATGAGTGGAAATACATGTTTATCTAAGGGGTAACCCCAAAGTGAGGTAATCCTCAAACTTAAGACTCAAACTCAGAAGCACAACAATCCATGAGGGCCAGGAACTACTGTGCCCATCATAATACACGTGACCATTGGACGCTGAGGTGCATGAACAGATGTCTCGATTTCGTGGTCTGTCTGAAGAGAGACCTTCAGTGTTTAAGACCCGAAGCAAGCTTGGTACTCATTTATCGACCCAATGTAGCGGGGATGAAAGGCAGAGTCGACCTTGCGCAGCCCGTTAATAGAACCCCAGACCTGTCGTGTGGAAGCACCATAAACTACTACTCGATCCTATTCGGTGAAAAATAAAATTTAATGTTAGAATCTTATATAAATCCCTAATGAATGAGGGAGTCCAAACTTTTTTTTTTTTAATTTAAACTGTTTAGACGGAAATGGTTAATTATGAACATTTCACAAGTTGCATAAATTAAAATTAACCGTTATAGTTTACATAAATTTTTAAGAGTTCAAAATGTGTATTTCGGCTGCACGAATTAATTTTAAAAGGATACGGTTACGAAAAAGTAGTACAAATCTATCTAAAGTAGGGTTGGTTACCTTAGATATTGTCAAACACAACAATGTATTGGAAGCAAATTCCACAATTCTTTGTTATAAAAATGTATGGAAAATTACAAGATTTATGTTTCATTTGTAATTTATATACATATAATTTTTCCTGGGAGCTTTAAAAGCTAGAGCGGCATCCATCAAAACCGCGGTTCTCTCTGTTTTTCCAGATCGCCCCTGACTAAGCCGGCTCTGCCATAGTAAGTGAAAATGCCGGATTTTGTTTGTCAAGATCATTTTATAGCAGACTGCATTTTTCATGTATTTTAGATGGTCGTTTTATATTTTCTACATCAATATCTTAATGTCTGAATTTAAAATTACATAAAATTCTTGACATTCGCATCAATGACCATGATAATTTTTATTAGTATATGAATGTGTCATCATACGATTACATGACTAATATTAACACATTATTTTAACCATTTAATTAATATTAAGTATAACATAACGTACACAAATTTTCTGAACTTTAAAATAAATATTTCGAAAACTACTTCAGATATACTCAAAATATTTTATTCTATGCTTTAGCTTCTCAGTTTTGTTTCTATGTAAGAATTTATTGTAATTGTATATTCATCTATTTTTTTAGTATATTTTTTGCTCTTAGCATGCGGTTTTCAACTGAATTGTATGAAATCTTCGAAATATTTTAAAAGATACCAAAGAAGCTGTATAATAAAATTTGAAATTTTTATTATACTCAAACAATTGCTAAAACTTATGGTAAATAATTTTTAACTGCGCGATGCATTTTTTTCGAAATTTCAAATGGAATTTCTAACATAAAATTTCTAGCTTTATGAGGTTGAGATTTCAAAAAATATCCAGATTTTAATTACTTATTCAGTTAGCCTTTATAAAAGATAAATGTTGAGGTATTTTGTATAATTAGATATTTTTGAACAATATATAATTCGAATGTTTTTCAATAGCTCGAATTTAAAATTGTTTTTTATTTTTATTTATATGCATAAATGTGTACTGTAAATGTTTCCGTATATTTTTGATTACCATTTATTCAAACATTCAAGTTATAAAAAAAAATGTGTGAAAATCTTCATTCATTGTGTCTTTGATGTAAACTGAAGTTCAAGCACTTAAAATTCAAATATAATTCGGTGTATTTTAACAATATATAACCAGGCACTGTGCTTAAACTTCCCTGAACACTTAGGCTTTAAAATCTAAAAAAATACTAATAAATCTTAATTAGTTTTTTCCGTTATTATTTTTATCAAAGTGTAAGAAAATGTTTCAAATGATTTGATGAAGTTTAAATTTATTCATTTTTAGTGGTTGGAAAATTGAAAAAGTTCCAAATTTTAAAGAGTTTGGTGTTTTATTATTTTTTTCGTTATCTTATAATAAAATAATCATGTTTCAAAAAACTGAAAGCTTTGATTAAAATAAGGAAAATGAAGCGAAAGAATATACTTAAAAAAAAGATATAATTTGTCTAACTATATAAACTAGCAGATTGCCCTGACACGCCCCAACTTGTTACAGTTTCAAATTAATATGAAACCAAAAGGGAATTGTAACATATTTTACTTATGCGTTGGAACTTTCCAAAACTTTAAAAACGAGGTAACAAATAAACACTTCCTGGGGTTTAAAGAAATTTCCCCTCATTTTTTTACGATTGCCGAAGGGTCAAAACACGGGGTTCCCTGTGAGCCATAAAACTGCTGCTGTGTTGCTTCCTTCGTCCCTCATTATCTTTCAAGTTGTTAAACCTTAAAAGGGGAAAGGATTTCAGAAAAGTGAGGCTAATCCGCTTTTGAAAACGTTACTTGAAGGCAGAAAAATCCGTGCAGTCCATTTTTTGAAGCATCTTTACACTGGCGGAATTTTCCGTGCTATCCGGTTAGAGGGTTAACCATTTTTCAAAATTACGAGGTGCATCACTAAAAGCCCTCGTGTAGCTGAACAGTGCGACGTTAGTATTCACTCACTTGGCGACGGACCTCGTAATTTTAAACCATGGTCAAGTGACGAGGATGACGCTTGAGCATCGCTCCCTTACACGGCGGATCTTCAGAGGTGCTGGGGTCGAACTCATGACACGTCAGCTACGAGTCCGTTACATTGACCATTAGGCTACCGTGGTCTCACAATGTGGTTGATAACTACATGTTATGAGTAAAAATATGCTGAAACATTTGATGAACTTATAATAGATTTTTGCATAGAAGATAGATGTGTGATATGCTAAAATGTCAATATGTAAAGTTATGAATTTTTGAAAAAATTAATTTAAGTTTCAGTTTGAACTTATTCGTTTTGTTTCGCATTTAATATTAAATATAGTCGCGATAACAAATTAATAGTTTAACGCATTCATAGATTATAAAAAATAAAGGTATAAATGACATTGTTGGGAATAATATGTTTTATAGTTTTGAATTCAGACTTCTTTGCAGGAGTGTAGACTATTTAAAGGCTGATGTAGAAGTTAGAAAACTAATATTTAAAATATATGGAAAACAATATCTGCAATTCCATGATCTTGACGAGCAAAAACGGCATTTTTACTTAGTAGGGCAGAGTAAGCATAAGGTAGGAGCTTGTGGAGTAAACAACCAGGCCTCTGCAGTTTTGGCAGGTACTGAACTCGCATTTGTTGCTTTCAATAAGGAATAAAAAAATAACAAATACAAAAATAAGTCATGTAAAATTTTATATATTTTAATAACAATGAATTGTGAACTTAGTTTCCAATTCATTGTCATGAGTTGGCAGTAACTAAGGTACTCTATCGACGTACTTCTTATATATATATATATATATATATATATATATATATATATATATATATATATATATATATATATATATATATATAAGACGTACGGTTGATAGAGTACCAATAATTTATCGCATTTTTATATTTCGTTCTCGTAAACTTTACTCCTTTTAAAACATGTATTGACAAAATACTCTCCTTTTTGTATATTAATAAAATTTTAAAAATATAATGGTTATCTTACCCAATATTTTAAATCAGGGGCGGCAACTGTGTAGCTAAGACGTGCCAAACCAATCTGTCAGTATCATTCAGCGTGCCACATAGTAGGGAATTTTTGAAATCCTTCGATTCTTACGGTAATATTTGCAGATTTAAAGAATAGAGGTGAATAATTTTAATTTACAGTTTTATATTTTATATTAATTATGGATCAATAAAATACATTTATTAACATAAAAATAAACAATATAAAATGTTACTATTTCTTCAACAAAGATAAAATAATTAAAAATGTATGTTTCAACATATTTACTTAAATAAGAAATAGACAAAGTGAAATATAAATGATTCCCTTCATTACATTTAAATAAAAATTGTAATGCGAATTAACTCTTTCACGACTCTTCTTTCATATCGCAAAACCATGACACAAATAATGCATGCCACGATTCTGAGCATTCAGTTTTGTTAAACAATTTCTTTGCGGAGTCGAAATATTTTCATATTAGGAAAGATTTTTTACTTTGATATGCCGAATCATAAGTGGAAAGCAGAGTACATGCAATTTTCTTTTTTTCAACAATTAAATCCCCTAGCAATAACACTCAATTATTTACAAATTAGCTGTAAATTTATCCTTAGAATTATCTTTCAGATTATTTTGTAGTTCCATAAATGTCCATAACTCAGAAGATGTTAGTCAAATGAGGTTTATTATCAACTTCCATCCACTCAAGAATTTACAAATTTGTAGAGTAGTGCTGAGCGCCACTAAGAATTGTACCACGTGCCACAGGTCCATAGATTGCCGACACGTTTAAAATGTTCTTATTAACTAACCATCTCCTATTCAAAAACAATTTATATGATAAAAAAGGGTTTTCATTCAATTTGTTGGGAATTGTATTAGATTCAACCATAAGTAATTTTGTGTATCAAAAAATTACGTTGTTTCGGGGACCCCTTAGAGCAAAACGAAAGTAATTTGACATAATTGTAGTAAGTTTCTCTAAAAGGGAAACGTTCACTTTCGAAATACACTGCGTAAAGTGGTTTTAGGTGTACGAAGTTATATTCACTATTATTCTAAAATAAATTTTGATATTTTGGTTTTTCGTATGTTTTGAAGTTATTTTTCACAAATATACTTCTCCATTACATTTCTTTCAAACTTGCAATTTTTCTTTTGCGGCCACGGTATCGTGATGGTCATGGTTATGAACTCGTGTCGAGTGTTCGAGCCCTGGTACCACAAAAGTTTAGCGTTGAAGAGGAGCTGATGCACGTTAAACACGTCGAGGTCAAAAATCCTCACGTTGGTGTGATGTGGAAGTTTGGAAGAGGAGTTATCAGCTCAGGTATCGTCCTCGTCACTTAACCGCGGTTCAAAATTACGTAGTCGCTCGTCAGTAGCCAACGTATTGACTTAGAATGCAATATAAACCCTTGACGTGTGCACTTGAGTTAATCCGAGTACGCTAAACAGTTCCAAATATGAATGTGTTTTTTTACTGCCACTATGTTATATATTTATCTTTCATTCTTTTTTACAATATGAGTAGAAGTTGTAAACAGTTTGTCACAATAAAATTAATTTTTGTTTTATATTCAAATTATACTATTATATTGATTCTGAAAAGTTGGATAGTTTGACAAGCCATTATTTCACAATTTTAAAGCATTGAACATTTTTGAAAATTTAAAAACTTTTCTAAAATATTAAATTATTAAAAATATTTAATTATTGTAAGTGATTAATGTTTCTTAGATTATTGGAAACAAAAAGTATAAAATTTAAAATATATCTCTTTGCTTAATTTTAATAATTATTTTTATGGCTAAACCTGGAAAAAACTTAACTTTTTTAAATATTAACATTAAGATATTTTTTAAAAAAACTAGAGCACTCAGACCTAAATCCATATGAACTTTTATAGAACATATGTAAGGGAACATTTACAAGATATTTCAAGACTCTATCTTGAACAGGAAAAACGCCTTAGGGATTAGAAAACACTCTTATCTTCAAAATTAAAAATCTGAGAAAAACATATTTAAAATTTGTAAAGGCATGAAAAAATTCCATTGCCTGTAAAGCTTTAATTTTTCAATATGTTACTATCCAACTTGTGCTCTACATGAAAATTCTACTTGAAATAAATATGACTGAAATATCTTTTTAATTCAAAATATTCTAAGACATAACATTGATAACTGTTAATTTGATCAGTTATTCACTTTTATCAGAACCTTATATATTCACAAGAGTTTTAAATGCAAAATATTTATACAGAAATTAGTAGTTATACAAACGTAATCCAGAAATCACCAAGTTTGTAAACAATATCTATTTTTTCTCAGTTCCCCATCGTGGTAGTTAAGCAAGTTTAAGTTTTTGTAGCATGACTTTCAAATACAGCAAATGTAGAACTACAATAGATTTATTATAATGTAGTTTGTGGTACATCAGGGAAATATCTAGTTCATTCTGCAACATTTGTATTCTGTAGTCTAATTGTAATATTACCTGAAAAAGCTGAATTTTAGATTTACCATTTTCAGTCATATGCCATCTCTTTCAAGTATTATTTATCACAGTAGCCTGCGTACATTTTGGTCATGGTATTTTTCAAAAGGAAAAAAAAAATAATGAAAACAAAGCAAAGAGCTTTTTAAATTATGTAAACTATGTGTCAAAAATATATTGGTCTTTAAATCAATCTTAATTAAGAAAATGTGAGAAAACTCAAAAACATGAGCAAACAGAAATGATTTTAGAAACTAAAATTGTAGTTAATTGCCGTTTCACACGAAATATTGGATTGTGTTAAAAAATATTTTTAATTAATTCAATCTAGGAATGCAAAAATGCTTTAAAATGAAACCGAATTTAATATCAAAACTCAGAAAATTAAAATTTCTTAAAACCTAATTGGTTTTTAGATCAGAAATTGTGCAAGTTTTCCAAATATATGAAATATATACATATTTGCAATAAATTGGGTGAACTTTCTGTTGGCCGTGAAGTGTAGAAAATGTCAATTTCACAATCCTCGCCCTAAGCCACAGCTGTAAATGAGAAACCTCCCATTTCGAAGAACACAGAGACAGAAAAGCCATAAAACCTTCCCCTGCAAAACCAATTAGGACCTCCTGCGGCGTTAACAGGGGAAGGCATTAAACTGCCATTCGTTTTTGAAGCAGTTCGCGAAATTTATCGGAACATTTTCAGATAAGCTAGCTTTGGAAAAGTAGATCACTTTCGAAGTGAAATTCAATTAGCGGGTCATCCAGTCAGAGGTTTAAGTCATTTGGGCGAAGTTGGATTCAGAAAGAAGCTCGATGTTTGGGTGCCACACCAATTAACACCAAAGAACATGATGGATTGAATTTCCATCTGTGAAGCCATGGCCAAACAAAATGAAATCAACCCATTTCTTAAGCGGATGGTGACTGGGAATGAGAAATGGGTCACATACGAAATTATTGTGTCAAAACGATCGTGGTGAAGCAGCTCAAAATGTTGTCAAACCAGGACTAACATCCAGGATGAATCAACTGTGTATTGGAGGGGGGACTGGAAAAGAATAATTTTTTTATGAGTTGCTTCCGTAGGATTAAACACTGAATTCCGATATCTACTGTTAACATCTGGACTGTTTGAAGCTAGTGACTGACAAGAAACGGCCAGAATTTGCCAACAGAAGAGGTGTTGTGTTCCATCAGGACAACACCACACAACACACGTCTGTAGTGACTCGCTAGAAACTCTGGAAACTTGGTTGGAAAGCTCTAATTCATTCACCATATAGTCCGAATCTGGCACCAAACGATTGTCACCTTTGTATCGCATTGCAAAACTTCCTGATTGATATGAAATTGGGATCAAGATAAGATTGTGAAAATCGATTACTGGAGTTTTTCGCCAATAAAGGCCAATACTATGAGAGAGGCAATATGAAGCTACCTTTAAAATGGCAACATACTATACAACAAAACGATACATATCTGACCCATTTCAGATAATCTGAAATATGTTAAATGAAGTTTTTAATTTCATGCAAAAGTAATGGATAAACATAAACCGTGAGTCGACATAAATGAGAAAACGATCGTATAAACATAAACCGTGAGAATTATTTTCTAATGAAATAGCTGCAATACGAAACTTTTTTTTTAGCGACAATATTTTTATTTCTGATATATATTCTTTAAGATAATGCTCATTTTTTTTCGATTTATTTGTTATTTTGTATTCTAACTGAGCAATTCATACCTTATGCATCATTTTTAAAAAGAAAAATGGGTGGGGAGATATATTTGAATACAGTAAATGATCGCTGACCTGTATTTCATGCCGTGGAAGAAAATCTCGCAGCATAATAAGCATATAAATTTGAAAACTCGATAAGTGAATGTGAGTTTTACGAGCTTCTCAGAAATTTGGATTTTGGCATTGACTTTAAAACAATGCTTCCCAAAATTTCTATATTTGCGACTCAATTTTCAGTTATAATTTTCATCGAATCCCCCTGCATACAATAACAATGTACACGAATTCAATAACATACTTTCACGTAAAGCTACATATCAACTTTAATTATAAATAATCATTATACTTGTCTTGATAATTTGTAATTTAATTTAAATTATCAGGCCGAGTATTAAATTTTATATATAATTTTATGATATGCTCATAGGGTAACTTGTAATTCTTAAACTGGTTCTTATCTTAGTACTGTTAAATTAATTATGAAATACATTCTGCAGTACTGATACATTTATAAAAGTATTATATCAATGCAAATGCTTATTTTATTTTTTAATATGTCGGAAAGTATTTTGAGTTTTGCTTCCTTTCAGTAAATTAATGTATTTTTTATTTGTTTGTTTTCAATTTTTCGATATATATACTCGCGCTCCTCTTGTAGGGTTACAACGCCCCCCCAAGGGGGCACACCCCACTGTTTGAGAAGCACCGCTTTAAAAAAAAATTAACTTAACTATCTTTTTGTTTTCTTTTATTTTTTAGAATACATACAAGTATGCTTCACTTTTTTTCATTCCTAATATTAGCTCATTCTCTCTATATATGTATTTATTTATCTTCGTGAAATTTTCAACCGTTAACAAAATACATTTTAAAGCTCTCAATTGAGCTGAAATTTTATATTTATGATTATTTTGGATGATAATACAGGAATTTAAAAATAATTAATAAAAATCGATTGATTAAAATTAGATATTTGAATAATTTCAAATACAGCCACATTGACAATATTTTTGGTGACTTAGCGATCATTTTGGCGACTTGTGCCAAAACTTGATAATGTTTTTTCTCACGTTTTAAGGCATTCAGTTGAAATGAAACTGTATGTACACGATTGGTTTGGATGACAATACGATACTTTAATGATAATTAATAACATTAATTACCACTTAATGTTGTGATTATGGTATGTGTATATGCATATTTATAATAATTGTAACTATTTATTAAAAAATTGCTAAAATAAATTTTTTCTTTGTTGATCTAATTATGAATTGACTTAATTTTTTTTATATATGTATTATATTTGTTTTTTGGGTGTACATCTCAAATAACTTTTTTGAGTAATATATGCGCATATAAAAATTTCAATCAGTGTAATCTCTGGATACTTGAGCTTTGTCTGTTAATTAACATAAAATTAAGAAGCAACTGCATCATTTCCAATGATTAAGATGTAGAAAGACAAATATAAATGTTGATGTAAATTTAATTATCTGGAACCTAATTTGTAGCTGTATCACATTTATAAAAAGCAAAATTGTAAGAAATCATTTAGGTTATTAAAATTTAAACCCTAAATAAATATTCTGTAAAACTTAAAACTTTACCTAATTAATTATATTTGCTTTGAAAGACAAGATAAAAAAGAAGGTAGATAGCTTTGTGCCCAAGTAATTCTCCCTTCTTTGACAATCGATCCATCGTTTCTTCTCCAAATGACGCTTCGATAATCAGCACGCATTTATCATTCTTAGTAAAGTCATTTATTTTAAGTACAATTTACGGATCTGTCACTATATCATGACTTATAGTAAAAGTTTTTTTAAAAGAAAGCATTTTTGACACTTCTGTAAAGAAATATATGCATAAAATTAATGCCTTTTATGTATCTGAAATTTAAATTTTTGAGCTAAGAAGTATTTTGATGCGTTGTTCTTCATATTATCTAAATCTGTAAATCGTGACAATAGATGTTCTTATAATGATAAATTACATAGATGCGACTCCAATGATCATCACATTTGCTAAATTTTACTTTTAGTAATACTCATGATAATTTAACTTTATCTGATGAATATATATTTAAATGAGCATTTCTTGTTGATATATAGGTTAAACATATGCATATATATATATATGTATAATATGTATATATATAAAGAGTGTTTTTTTTCCAGGTTTAGAAGTTTAAGTTGGCATTACTGTGCAAGATGGCGACCGATTGAACAGCTGTCAAGTGATTTATTCTCAGTTTGGTTTGGCAATTCATCAAAACGATCATCAAGCAAGGCGTAGATTCGTCGAATGGGCCCAAAACGAGATTACCTTATTTCCCGATTTTCATAAGCGAATTTTGTTTAGCGATGAAACGCACTTCTGGTTGAATGGCTACGTCAACAAACAAAACGGACACATTTGGAGTGAAGCTAATCCACAAGTGTATGTCGAAACACCGTTACATCCAGAAAAACTGACTGTTTGGTGTGCTTTATGGGCTGGTGGAATCATTGGTCCGTACTTCTTCAAAAACGATGAAGGCCACAACGTTACAGTCAATGTTGATCGTTATACAGCGATGATTACTAACTTTTTCATTCCTAAATTGAACAATCATGATGTCCAGGAGCTGTGGTTCCAACAAGACGGTGCAACATGTCACACAGCTGGTGCCGCAATCAATTTATTGAAATACACGTTTGGTGACTGCCTAATTTCACGTTTTGGACCTGTGAATAGGCCTCCAAGATCTTAAGATTTAACACCGCTAGACTAATTTCTGTGGGGCTATGTAAAGTCATTGGTCTATGCGGAGAAGCCACAAACGCTTGACCATTTGGAAGACAACATTTGCTGTGTTATTGCGGATATACGGCCACAAATGTTGGAAAAAGTCATCGAAAATTGGACGTCCAGATTGGACTACATCCGAGCCAGCCGTGGCAGTCATGTGCCAGAAATCATATTTAAAATGTAATGCCATAAGATTATCTTTCGAATAAAAACATTCATTTAAATCGAATAATACATCGTTGTTTTATTGCAATTTAAAGTTCTATACCTCTAAAAAAACACCCTTTATATCTATCTATCTATCTATATGTATATATATGTTACCGTTAAAGTATATAATTCAGTTATTTCATAGAATAACTAGGTATTTCATTCCGTTGAGGGTTAAATGATACAAATCTAAAGAGTTATGTGCTGAAAAGGAGGTTGGAGAAAAAGAAATACTCCAATATTGGTCCAAAAAGTACTTGCTTTATGTACATATGTAGTCAATAAAACTTATATTTAAACAAAATACATTCCAGACATAGTGATTGGCTACCATTGTTACAACTACATGTTTACATTTTGAAATTATTCGTTACAGTCTTCACAAATCATCTTCCGATGCTCAAAACGTAAGAATTTTTCGTATTTGGCACAACACAATTTTGAGAGTCTTCTTTTATTGATCTCCATACAAGAGAGACAGTACTTCCTCTTCTCAGCTCTTGGTGTAGTTTCACTTTTTTATTTCTTGAATAAATAGTTGTGCAACAGTTGTTGCTTCAAGTTTGAGTCGTAATGAGCTAGGCAAATCAATTATACCTTAAGGCCGTCTTTGGGTGAAATACACTCTGTCGCAAAAAATATATGCACCCAGAAGAAATCAAGCTACAATCACGAAACTCGGCAAGAATGTAGTCTGGTAAGAGATATGCAAATGATTAAAATTTCGAAGCCAATGAGACAAGGCTAAGTGTGCTATGCGCATATTAGTTGCGCAACTGGGAGAGTTTAAAAGCATGAGTACGAGCGCCATACGGCTATCCAAACGAATCTGATGACTTTGATAGACGATATTGAGACTTAGGATGCCTCTAAGACGTAACCGGCGGCAGTACGAGCAGCTGACGGACTTTGATAGGGGTCGTATAATAGGCCTCAGTGAAGCAGGTTGGTCGAATAGACGTATCGGCCGCCACCTCGGTCGGAGCGATATGGTAGTTGCTCGGTGTTGGCAACAGTTGATCACAGAAGGTAGAGTGTACCGTCGCGGAGGGTCAGGACGTCCCAGGAACACAAATGATCGCGAGGATCGTGCAATCAGAAGAGTGGCCACTTCGGCACCAACAACGTCGCTAGCATCGATTCAACGCCACTTACCTCCTTCCAGACATCCAGTGCCATCAAGAGAAACCATAAGAAGAGGACTGACCGAAGTTGGCTTGAGGAGCCGACGTCCGCTAAGACGCTTACCACTGACCCCACATCATAGGCAGTGTCGACTGGATTTTTGCCGACCTCGGGCAACTTGGAGTGTGACAGACTGGAGACGTGTCATCTTCAGTGATGAATCCCGATTCAGTCTCAGTGCTGATGACCACCGCACACGTGTCTGGAGGCGCACCGGCCGCGATCCGATCCGGCATTTATTGTCGAGCGGCACACAGCAATTTCACAAGGTGTGACATACTGGGGAGCAATTTCTTGGGACACACGATCATCTTTAGTGGTCCTTCAAGGCACTTTGACAGCTCGCAGATACGTGGACGATATTTTAACGCCGATTGTGCTACCCATGCTATCAAGTCGCCCAGGTGCCATTTATCAACAGGATAATGCTCGTCCACATACTGCGTGACTCTCCCAACAATGTCTTCAAGGATATGACGCCCTATCATGGCCTGCCAGGTCACCAGATCTTTCACCAATAGAGCATGTCTGGAACGCGCTGGGAAGGCAACTGCAGCCGTCCCGAGATACAGGAGAATTAACTGCGCAGATGCAAAGACTATGGCAGGATCTTCCACAGGGGTCATAAGTGATCTAATTGAATCGATGCCACGCCGAATTTCGGCTTGTATAGCTGCCAGAGGTGGCTTTACTACTTACTGATTTTTAACCTTTTGCAAGCTGTAACCGCTTAATAAAATGATATTTTGTTCTGAATTTTTAATCATTTGTTTATTTTCATATACACTACATGCATACCAAATTTCGTGAATGTAGCTCAATTTCTTCTGGGTGCATATATTTTTTTGCGACAGAGTGTATTTGATATGATCTCAATTCCAAGCAGAAAAAACACTTTACAGAAGTTGGACATACACACACACCACACACACAAATTACGTGTACCGAGTTATTTTTGTACAAAACAGAAAACTATACGTTACAGAAACACTTTGAAATTAAGGAAAAATTGGAAAGACATTAGAAATAACGTTGTTAGACACGCTGCACCTATCACATTCAAGGTACCTACCATCCAATATATATATATATATATATACATTCGTTTTGATGTCTGAAATAAAATTGATTAATAATTTCTCAACTATTTTTTTTTCAAGATTCTTGGTTAGAAATAGCATAAAATTGGAAATAATAAGCACGAATAAAAACCTGAAACCGGTTTTTAATATTCATTTAATTTAATACTTTTAAAATAACATTTAAAAAAAACTATTTTTGTATTAACATAATTTGTATTGTAAAATTTGAAGCAAAAAAATCTAGTTTATGAACAGATTTCTGGAAAATACTTTATATTGATTTGAAGAAGAAATCGGTTTAAACTTTATGTTTGTATACATTTCTTTTTATATCAATATTTTAAAGGATGCAAAAATTGCTTTTTCAACAAATTTTTTCATTTTGAAATTCAAATTTCTGTTTAACGTCTTGGTAAATGTTTCTGCTATTATCACTCTTTAATCGAATACATTTAAAAATATCATATATTATAGATAAGAAATACAATTCCTTTAACGGCTTGAACGGTAACGAATTTTTCATTGTGACTTATTTCTTGACATATAACCTAATTTTTCAAACATTTTAGAAAGTTCATTCCAGAAAAAGAATCTTTAATATTTTTTACTTTCTGCCCAAGCATATATTTAAGCAGTTAAGAACATCTTTATGCATTACAATTGATGTATGCATTTTAGAGAAAATTCTAATTTTACCATTAATGTTTTTAAACTTAATTTTGGCAGCATATATTAGAATATATTTTAATACATATATTTAAATTTAATTCATTGACTTTAATTTTAATTTCGATAGAAGAAATGATAGAAAACTTAATTTCCATATTCCTGTTAAGGATTGTAGCATTGTTGTTTTCTAATTACTAAATTTGCTTAATAGTTTGTTTTATAGAAAACTTATTTAATCGTGTTTATATACAATATTATACTATCGTAACATTAAAGTTACAAATCGTTACAAAAACTATAATGCTAGTAAATATTTTGCAATGAACAAATCAGTCCAACTACAATGGCATTATTCAAAATACCAGAAAAAAAAACTGAAAATTTAACACCATAGAAAATTTTAAGTATTTTTAAATTCTGAAACCAAATATATTTCAGCATATGATTCAGTCAATTTTGAATCTTAATTATTTAAATTGTTAGAATTGAATTAATAAATTTTATTAAGAGGAAATTCATAAAAAAAGATAATTATAATTTATTCGTGTTTCAGTAAAAATAATGTATACAAAACTGAATTCAAAAATACTAAAATTATTCGACCACTGTTCAGTAAATCATCTGAATATATTTTTTTGGTTTATCAAAACTTAGATTTAATGTCTATAAACATAATTTTTAATATATGTATTCAAAATAATATATTTGATAAATAAACGCAGTTTGTAGATTAATCCTAATATTGTGAATAATAGAAAGTAATTATAGAAGTAAAATATACAAATTAATACTCGTGTGTTATTTTCTACTTTTTTTTTTTACTTTTTTTCCATTTTAGGAAGGGATTTCACATTAGAAATTTTATAAAAAAAAATGTTTGTTTATTCTAAAAACAACAACATGGAACACACAATGCACAAAATTTAAAATCTTTGTATTCAGAAAATAAACAATACATCGCTTAAGAAAAATTCTGCAATTCTCATTTTGTTTATACTAATTTTACCCATTTAATTTAATTTGAATTCAGAAATACGTTTTACTATGAAAATGATATATTTGGTTATATGTCTTCAAAACTATTTATTTGATTAAATAAACACAGTTGTTCCAATAAAAATAAACTAAATAAAAATACCTAAAATAAGTATTTGCTTATTTCATTTGCTTTCAATACAGTTTAAGAGTATTATGCACTTTTGAATAAATTTCGGTGGATTTAGGTGTGAACTATTTAGACGCAAAAAAAGATAAATTCAAGGAACTTTTTATAATAAATTTACATTTATTTGCATGGATGCTTGTTTTACAACGAAACATATCTTCATCTCTTATTCATTTACTTCCATCCGTTTCCATAGAAAATTAAGTTATGTAACTGTTCCGCTTTGCTTAAAATGCAATGAGTATAATGGTTATTGAATACTATAAATCAGTTATTCTCTAAATCAAGATATATCTTAAGAACTTTTTTTGATAAAGTATTTTTCAAATACGTTATTTTTTTTTCTTTCTATTTTCTGATTAGAAGTTATTTATTTACATTTTTGAATAGTGTACTGTTTTTTTCTTCATTAAATCGCATTAAAATAATTGAATGGAATATAAACATTTTTACTTAATTTAATAAATAATTAGTCATAAGAAATGCATTAAAAATCTAAGCAACTAACAATATTAAAACGCAAGATGTTTTAAGGTATCTGACTACGTTCGGAACCGTGATTTTCAAAAGCGCATAAATGGATAATATTTATGATATTTAGTGTCAACTAGATTATAAAATGTATACAAAATGGTTTTAAGAATAGTATTACAATAAAAGAATTATTTAAGAACAATATTTTGACAAAAAATTAACTTAGAATGACCCATTTTCAAAATACTATCCTTTTGTGAAAAATGCTTCTGTTATAAAAATTTTTTGCCTTTATCTAGCTCAGACCTCTGTACAGAGTCTCAACTAGAATGTTTGAACTACATAGCTTAGAAGTGGATTTATCCATGTTTTTCGACAACAGAGGGGATAAATTTTAAGAAAAAACGCCGATAATTATTTCAAATGTTTGTAACTCTGAAAATTATGTGATTTTTTTAAAATTCATAGTTTTACGTGTATACACTTTGTTGAAGTTGTTTGTAATATATATTCATTAAATAAATTAATAAAATATTTTAAATCCCTTACTATTATTAAATTCGCATTTAAAGAAATATTTTTCATAATATCTATTATTAGGAGCAAATTACATTATGTGGGCCTGCAAGTAACAGTTTGGCTAATATTTATTTATACTTTTATAAAAATGAAATAATCAAATGATAAAGACTCATGTTATTTATTTAGATATAAAGATGATTTAATTATTTTTAGCAATTAAGTATGTTCCTAGTTTTAAATATTGGCAAGAATATTTTTACTGATATTGCAATATTAAATCAGCTAATTTTCCCGACCTCCAGTTTATAGTGGAGAATAACTTGCTGAAAAGTAACATTTTTGGTAAAAGAGACTAAATTCGGTTTAACAATATATAAATGCTATTCCGTAATATTAACATACACACATCTATTTTTAAAAACATTATTCTAAAATTTTTCAAAAGAAACAATAATTATAGTTCATGATAATGTATTAAGAATGAATACAACATTATCTTTATTTCTACTATCCAGCTAATACTTTTTAAGAAAATTTCAAAATAGTTTTAGTTCATCAAAAATTTTAATTTTATTTTAACATGCCTTACATTTTGATTAGCCTCAAAAAAGTTAGGTAGGTGGTGATTCAGTATCTTTAGTTTAAATCTCGACTCACATATTTTGCAAGTAAGGGGAAAGGCGGCTAATCGAAGTAAATTTGAAAGAAAACGGATTGTTATGGCTTGAAGACTACCTAGTTATGGCCTGAGTGGCACCAATACTACATAACTGGACTGGTAGGCTACCCATGTTCTGCTGTTTTAACACGTATGCCAAGTGGACAAACAATGGTAAAATCAGAGAAGTAGACATCTTACTGCTGGATGTCAACGCGTCATCAAAGACAAAATACTTCGGAACGTGTTCCAAATGGTAATGCAAAATTGGCGCCTGACAGTGGCTCGGCTGATAGCCCAGTACAATAAAGGTCCAAGTGCAAGTGTTTTGAAACAGACAGTTTAGCTGAAGCTGCAGGATATGGGACTGCGTAGCAGAGCTCCACGTGTGTACTACTGTGTATCAAACGTTATTGCCAACTACGCCTAGAAAGGACTCAAAAACAAAGAGACATGAGCATAAATAAGAGGAAAAGAGTTTCCTGATATAATGAATCACGATTTTCTTTCATCACGTCGATAGCTGTGTGTAAAGATGCTCCGTGTTTCGTGGCCAAACATTTTCTCTCTTCATCCACACAATCTGGTATTTACGGCAGTATGCTTTGGAGAACGTTCTCATGAGTGACTCTGGGATCCTTAATTCTGTTTGAAGGAACTGTGAACGTTGTTGACTATTTCAGCATAAATTTAGAATTGTGTACCCTTATATGGCGTCAATTTTTGCAAATTCAAATTGAGTATTCAAGCAGGATATCGTCCCCTGACAAAATACCCGAATTTTTATACAATAGTTAGAAGAGCATAAATATGAGTTAAAATTAATGTCCTGTAACTCTGGCGATCTCAGTCAGATAGAGCACGTCTGGGGCTTCATAGAAACGCACTGCTTAGAGATCAAACATCTCCTTTTTGGAATATCTCTATTTTACGAGGCCACTTCTTAGACCAAAGGATGCCATCCCAAATGTCTTCACGGGCCACTTCGGAAAAACATTATAGTTCCGCGGTCCACATATAAAAATATACATTTTTATGTTAGGTTTGGAACCATTACAAACATTCCGTGAACTGGCAATTTAAAACAGATTGAAATGTTACTATTATTTTCATTGACTTTCATGTATACAAACGTAGATAATATAATAATAATGCAATGACCAAATTATATTTTATTTATTTAATTAGGGAGATTTTTGTTTCTAAACTATTTCACTAAGTCTTTGCAAGTCAATTTCAGTGCGTGCATGTGATCATCGTAATTGATGTTTCAGGCTTTCGTTTGTCAAGTTTGAATAGTAATTATGTTAGATGAATTTCATTTTCGAAAAGAAGATTTACAGCAGAAGAATCAACGTGGTAAAATTGAAATAATTATGGGATTCAATTGTTTAAAAAAAGAAGAAAAAACAAAGATATTGCACAAAATAGTCGTATTTTGTAAAGTTTTAATGAATCTTGCTGACCGCAAATTATTCAAAACGGGCCACTTGCAACTTCCTTGAAGCTGGTTGGCACCCCTGTCTTAGACGGCACAACCTGTCTCCAGTCATCTACCAAGAACTAGTGGTATCCATACTGACGTTATATATGAATTATAATGGCACGTACCTTGATATGAATGCTGTATGACATGAAAAGTAGAAGTCCAAGAAGAAATATAATTCAAAACCGCCAATGATATATCCATGTCACTCTTGCAGCTAATGAAACTGAGAATCATTACAAAATACGAATATCAAAGCAAAACGCATATTAATGTTTCTGTATGAGACTATTGCAACTGCAAAGCCCTTCTAAAGTAATTTTATCAGAAAAAGGACAAGCTCTAGTGAATACATGAGTCGTATTACTGCAACATGCATTATTAATAAAACTGTATTATTTTTAGCAGTACAATGCACATTCATGGCTTTTTGTGAGTTAATAGTATGAAAAAAAGCTTCGTAAAAGATATTTATATAAAATTTTAATGAATAATTCAGAAGTTCGAAGAAACAGAGTGGCTGGCAATTTACGCGCGAACGCAGAAAACTTATAACTGTGCAAGAAGAGGTAATAAGATGTTGCAAATGCAACCATTCATGAATGCATTATGCTAACCGTTTGGTTAGCATAATGCAGTTAAACCAAAACTGTTGTTATAAGAACAATACAGAAAATATCGAAGTTTTGTTAATTTTATAAAATTTTAATTTTACTTTTATACAGTTACAATTTTTATGAATTTTAATATGATTTTTTTCTAAGAAAAATAACCCATCAGATATTTTTAAGCTTTCATATAGTTTTTTTTAAGAGAAATTAGTTTTGGGACGGTATTTCTTTAGCTCATATAAGCCATTTAAAAAAATAACAATAGATTTTAATGCAATTTAGAGGTAAAATGTACTTTCTTTTTATTTAACTGTGTAGAATCGTTTTATTTATGATTATGGCTGATTCATTTTGCATATTGAATAATATTTACAGCAAACTATCTTCCTGACTGCTGATAAAAGGCATTTGTTATAACTTTTAAACTAATTAAATAAAATTTATTACGTTATAATATGTGTTAAATCTCATAATCTGTTTCTTATTTTTTGAATATTTTTTTATATAAACATGATATATTATTTAATAAAACAAAGCTTTTTTGCTTACATTTAATACATTTGTTCGAAAACATTCAATCGAAAAAATTGGGATATTTTCTCTCTCTCATTTATACTGAATTTAAAATATATATTTGTATGTAAACATGTACAAAATAACAATTGAAAACAAATGTGATTTGAGAATATCAAATTTTACTATGAGATTCCATCAGCGGCTTTTCTTCACAAAACCATGTTTAAAATATGCTATGAACCTATCCCCCTCCCTCTCAAGGCACAGGAGTATGCAATAACACAACTTTAAATGACGATCGCAACTCCGGAATTGTTTGCTATTTCACAATAATAGTAAAAAAAAAACAATTTAAACACCTGAGTGCTTGAGTACTTTCTAGAACAGATCACTGAGTTACTTAGAGAATATTAAATTAAATGTACAACATAAGCAATGGAAAACGAATATTTAGTTATTTTTGTTCCTTTACAAGAAAGGTTTTTATTAAGAAAAAAAAAATATTGCACTCTTATCTCTTCTACTGATCGTTTGTCGAGAGCATACTCGTTTTCTCCAATATTCTTAAATTTTAATGAATAATCTGTCGAATTAAGCTATTTAAGTTCGAAATCTAATTACGACAATGTGTTTCTCCAGTTTTAATCCTAAATAATCGGTCACGTCTGTTACTGAATCCTCAAATTCGAGGGGTTGCACTCGTTCTGAAAAGTTACAAAGTTTACTCATACCCATCAACTTACCTTGTTTGCGTATCACTTAGTTATTCCTAGCCTTGTGCGTTCTAATAAAATTACTTTAAATTTTATTGTGAATTTAATTTTAAACTATTACTTTTCTTTGCCGGTAATCATTTCGAATTTCATTCAATTACCTCCCTACCCATGAAGCTTTTCGATCCCTTCCGGAAACCTTATAAAGATTGAGGTTTTCCCTCAACCGTTGTTAGGAGGAAGTACCACACGACATACTCTCACACCATCTCAAAATTAGCGAAAATATAACCACGGAATAATATTGGCAGTGCTTAAAAAGCAATTTCTATGTTTTGTTTTAAAACGCCTGTCTTCTACACTCTCCTATCCTGCACAAGACGTTTCTCGATGAACATTACTGGAAGGCTGGCGATAAATTTAATTGATAAATTCTGTTTATGACATTTTTTTTTATTTATTTATTTATTTTGTATTATGTCTTTTTTTTATTTATATTTGCTGTAACTGTACATAATATGTCATTAGAAATAAAAAAGAATAATTTAAAACTTTTGATTATTTACAATATTAAATACAATTTTGACGCCTTAGTGTTGAATATTTTCTAAGATTTGGGAAACACTTATATACATTAATTGTTAAGTTATGCATATATCTTAAGTGAGAGAAAAAAAAGTTCCCAATAGATTTTGAATTATCTTTGCTTAAGTACAACTGTAAAATATAATTATAAAACAACAGACTCTTATACCATAAAAAAGTGAACTGAAATGTAACTTTAAAATGCCATGGAAATACTTAAAAAGTAATTAAGTGAATTTTTTGACTCTTTTTTTTAAATTACACGATTGAATAGTTATATTACCTGAGTGCATGAATCAATTGTAAAACAAATCAAAAAGTTATTTAGTTATTATAAAACTAAGAATAAATCTCTTAACTGGAATAAAAACAAAGATTATTAGATTTTGTTTTAACTTTTGTTTTAATATAATTGCAAAACAAATATTTTTTTTAAGTGCCAATTTCTTATTTGTTCTATCCATTGATTGATCGAAAACATTTTCGCATCCTTGAATATTCTCAAATTATAATAGAGAATATGTCGAGTTAAACCTTATAAGTTCGAAATTTAAATACGAAAATGAGTTTCCTTAGTTTCAATCCCAAGTGATCGGTCAAATCCGTTTCTGTTATTTCGTAAACTTCGAGTCCCTCGACTCATTAGTTAATGGAATCAGAATATATAATTGCTCCCTTGGATGTCCAGGAAAGGATTTAAACTATCTCGCACTTTCAATTAGCTCCCATTTCCCTCTAAAAATGAAAGCTTTTAAGTAGACTAGCTAATGATGCAAGCGTGGAGGCAAATAACTTCGTCCATGCAAAATACATATGCTGCAAATGGTAAGTAAATTAAAAGCTTTTGAGAAGGTCACCTTTGAAGTATTCTAACTAGATATAACTAAATAATTCTTTATGTGACTTCTATGACTAGTATCTGTCCAAAATAGTGTTTTTAAAAGGTTTCTAAAGGTCTTAAATTATTAAATTATTATTCTGTTGGTACGTAAATGTGTAGTATTCCCTGGTGGAATTCTTTTCCGAAACAATAGCTCCATTTCGAAATCTGGTTACAGATGTATACTTTACACACAATTAACGTTCATTAATGTATATTGATTTACTTATTAATATATATCCATTAGAAATATATTAACAGTACAGTAACATCATCGAAATTTCACCTAACCTTCATTTTACTTAATAATTACCTCTCTATAATTCGTTGAACTACTTTTTTATTGTTAGTTAGCTCAAAAACACACATCAAACATTTAATTTATCATTATTATTTTCGCTATATTCGAAACATATCTTAAAATTATATCTTTGTAAATAGTTCAAACATTCGCGATTATTTTTCATTTTATTTCTTCATAGGTGAAAAGCAGTGAAATACTCATACAATTTTATTCACTGGATTTTTGTTTTTCATCCTGATTATTAATTACTTCATCTTAATATACTTTACCTTAGATTAAAACCTAAATGATTGATAATACATATATTCAAATTTTCTCGATAAATCTATGGAAATTGATCGAAGTACTCCACACTCCTGTAAAAAATTTTTTTCAACTATAATGCCACACTTTTTGATTGATTAACACAGAAAAGTTTTAAAATTACTGAACCCAGAGGAAATTAGCCTTCAAAATATTTTCCTTTGTTCTTTTTAAAATAATATAGAGGAATTACTTGTTTCAAAGCTATTATTTTAATGTCTGTCAAATAATTTACTTATCAAGAAAGATTTTTTTAGACAAAAAGAAAATAGAATGTCTTCAGCTTAAGAATATTATTTTTATTTCATCCTCATTAATCAAACCATATATATGTATATATTTATATACATATATATATACATGTATATATATATATATATATATATATATACATGTGTATGTAAATTGTTTATTCTAAATTAAATCTTGAAACTGAATGATGATAGACTATACATTGAAATTTTTTTTTGAAAGTCTTTTTTAAAAGCCCCACTCCATTTACATGCCATCATAGATTTTGTAAATACATCGTACAACTAAAACGACAGATTATGATCTATGAATCTGTATGTTCGAAAATATTTGAACTTGACATTCTTCAGAAAATTACAGTAAAAAATAAATTAATAACTTATGTTTATTTAAACTAGCCATAAATTCACTAAACCGTTCTTATGTTTAAATTCTAAAAAAAACACCTATAATTTCTTCAAAATCATCTAGTTGTTTTAGAGGAATGCTTGAACTGAATATTTTTAAGGGAACTTCAGTAAAAATATCAAGTAAAATATTAAAAAAAAATTAGATTTCATTTCCCTTAAAATATATATATACCAGTTTGTACTTCTTAATTTTTTCCTTATCTTGAAGAAACTTTTCTGCCTAGTTTGTTCTTTGGAGATTTTTTGCACTAATAAAAAATTCAAAATCTTATTGGCTTAAATATCGAATAGGAGTTGTATGTTAATGTGTTTTATGTGTTAGAATTTTGATATTAATATTAAATAAACATAAAATGCTTTTTTTCTAATTTTTAATTCGATAAATTTGTTTATATTCTTATCATGCAACATAAGCAAGCATGCAGTGACCGCGGTAGCCTATTGGTAACGGATATGAATTTATGGTCAGCGTTTTCTGTAACCCGTTTTATCCCAATTTATTTATTCTGTTCAAATTTGAATAGAATTATACTTTCTAAAGTTAGTTGAATCTAAACAAACTAAAAATAACAAATTTTGAAAAAAATATACATTTTATATAAGAAATCCAACCTGTCCTCTATATAGGGCACTGGAATGAAGGGATTAAAATTTACACTTAATGTTTTAGTGTTCTCTTTAACGATGGAAAGCTATTTCCGAATACACAATTTTACTTTATTTGATTAATACTTTCTTGTTTACAAATTGTTTCACTTTTCAGTTAAACTTCATTCTAATTTTGGTGGAAAGGTCCATATTAAGCCTGAAAAGAGGTTTTATCACATTTGCCACAGTATGTTTTTGTTTTTCCTTTGTAATCCTCTCTTTGACAGCGAAATTGTCTTTCTTTTTTAAGTAAAAAAAAAATGGCCAACTCTATATTTACGGATGTCTTCTTTTGCATAAGAAGGTATAGTTGAGATCATTGGTCTACCTCTAGTTTTTATCACAGTTTTTGGACTGTTGTTACAGCTCTTCTGGACTCCTTCAAGTTTAGGACTTCATTTTTGTTGAGAGTTTTGTGAATTATACAGGCGTTTACCATAGCCATATCCAATGAATTCATAAAAAGTATCCAGTACTTTTCCTCACGAAATTTAATAGAATTAAATCCAGCCAAACAGTCGTGGGGATAAACACCGCTTATATGTTAGTTTTAAAAAATTACCAAATTCGGCGTCTTCACGTTAGCTATCTTTGAGTCTTGATACTCGCCTCCAAATTTCATAAAATGATTATTGAGAAAGACAAACAAAGATTTTACGTTAAAGGTTCGATCCTGGACATGCTGACTTACAGTTTCATTGTCCACAAAGTATAAATAAGAATTCAACTTTTGGCAGGGTTTCGTGACATGGCATTTTTCAGAAGGACAAAACCAAGGTCTTTAGCACGGTAGGTCTTAAAGTACGGTATTTTTGGAAAGGTAAAAATCTATATAATTTGGAAATGTGAAAATCTCAATCGTGTCATGTTAAGAAGAATTTTGGTTCCCAACAACTGTTTACTGTAATAAAACTAGATTTTTTAAAAACTTGCATATCACGACATTTGTAGACGTAGCGCACAAAATGTTTCCATTCATCTTACTATTCGATGCATTCACTTCTTCCACATCCTGAATTATTTACAAATATAATCATCTTTAACAAAGTGTGGAAATCTGAACCTATAATTCTTTAATTGAATTTTAAAATAAAGTTCAAGAGATATACGTTATAAAGTTCTAAGTCTGAAACATATAGTGAAACACAAATATTATTTTGGAAAAATATATTTTTCTAATTCAGTATCTCAGTAAACAGTTGACCCAAGGCATCGTCAAGAACATTCACAAATTCTAGCAAATGATCTTTTAAACTCATTATTGCAAACTTAGAACTGAAACCATACACATGAAAAGTATGGAATCTAATTTAAAATATTCAGTAATATTTTTCGAGTTGATTTCTTTTCAGAAGTTCGTTGCCTCCTTTGATTCATTACTTTATATAATTAGAGTAATAACTGTTCATACGAATTTCGAAGAAAGGGCTTTAACTCTTTCGAATATTCGATTAGCTTCATTTTCAGCTTTTAAGCAAAATACATCGAATAAGGCCAATCAAAGAAGCGTGAAATTAAATTTTCAGATAGATGCAAATTAAACATGTATTAAATGAAATGAGAGTTAGATGATATTCATTGTAAAATTGTTCAATTTAAATACTGATAATTATTGAAATAAATATTTATAAAAGAAATATCTGACGTATATATATATATATAAAAAACCAATATTGTGAATTTCAGAATCATAGACTTCATATGCGTGATATTTCCTTAAGAGGTTTTGTTAAATATAATTCGAAAATTATATTTTAAATTAATTACAAGTAATATTTCTCAATATATTTTTCTAAATATGAGAAATCCTATATATATCTTTAGCACATCATTTTTCCAAGATTGACTGTCTCTGATGCATAAATTTTTCAATAAAGTTTTTATTTCTGCTTTAAGAATTTTTTTAAAAAAAAAGGACCAATGAGAGGGAGACTAATTTAGATAATTCAAGTTGATTAATAAGCATTTCTAAAATTTTTTCTAAATTATGATTACGTGAATTTATTTAGAAGGAAATCCATGTGCTCACACAGCTGTTTACCACATTTATACAAAGAAACGAAATCAGAAATTTTTCTTATTAAAAACTAAGGCTTTCAAACAATAAACTTGATTATAATAAATGTTGCTGCATTTATAAAAGTTTGAAGATGATACCTCATATAAATGTATTTTAAAAGAAGAATCCAAAATATCATATTTCTTGTGTCCTAAAAATTCAGTATACAAAAAAATGTAATATCCTGATGCATTTTATTTAAAGACATCATTGGTATCAACAATTTTGCCCTTTTTATACCTTTAATTGAACATTTTGCAATAGTTTGTAGCATTATATAGAGTGCGAGTAGCAAAGCAAGATTACGAAACTTAATACTTGTCTCTTAATAACAAATTTCTTGAGAAAAAATGGAGAAAAAGCAAAACTGAAATTGTATTCATGATATAATAATCAATAATTTTAAACTATTTATACACATGAGGTTAAATTTTGAAGAAACCCTTCTTAATTTGCTTAATACTCCAAAAAAATTAGTATAATGTTGTGATGAACTATTTTATTGGCATGAGTGAGTGAGTGAATCTTAAAGTCGCAATATTTAGTTACTCAAGGGCTGTTGGCGAGGGAATTTTCAACAATGGAGAATGACGAGGATGACACCTGAGCCCGCCACTTTCCCTCATAACTTCCACACCACACCAACAGAAGGATGTTTCAGCCTAGACATATTTCACGCCCATCGGCTTACACTTGGCTTTTACACGTCGGCTCTTCAGCCCCAACTCAAGAAACGCTGCCCACGAGTACATTACCTTGATCACTAGACAACTGCAGTCAAATTCTGTCCGCATATGTTAAACGGAAAAATATTTAAAGGGATAGTATTAATCGGGGTGAAATGTTTGCGTAATCGTGAAATCTATTATTCAAACATTCGATTCTTGTAAATATAAATATTTCCTTTCTCTCTCTCTCTCTCTATCAGTATGTAAAGTGTGTGTGTTAAATTATCAAGGAACAACTTGTTCTTGGAATACAAATTTAGTGGTCAAAAAGTTACAAAAATCTTCAAAATAAGTCCTACGTACTTTTTAAAAAAATAATTTTACTAAGAGCAACTTAAATTATTTTGTCAATTCAAATCATGGAAAAAGCAAAGGGTGAATATGGTATATATACAAAATCAAAATTCCTAAGTAGAAATCCTTCTAGTGAGTCTCTTCTTAGAATATATGCAAAGAATTATTCACTAACTTCACTAATTGCCGTAAAACAAAAAAAAAACCTTTTTTTTCCTTCGTTTTAATTAATTCAATAAAATTGATCAATATTGCGTTTTAAAAGTGTTACAAAACATGAAAATAATTTATATATGGTACATGTTACAATGCATGAAAATACTTTATATACAGGTATGAGAGAGAGATACATGCTACAATTCATGAAAATAATTTATGTATGATTCATGTTACAATACATGAAAATAAGTTTTATATTATACGGCTGTGTATATACGAAAATTTATTACAACTATAAGTTCTATAAAGAAATCCTTGGTGAGATTTGCTAATGACTTTATTTAGTCGTAAGTTCAGATTTAAAATGTTCGTTAACACAAGAAAAATATCCTAAAACCTAATAGAATTGGTCTGTTAAACTTGTATGAGATTCTTCGTTATAACTGCAGTTTCCTCTTGGGTTTCTGGATCTCGATGTTTACTATAAGATGCAATTAAAACTCGTGAAGTGAGTTTGAAATGCAATTCGCATAAAATAAATGAAAAGCGTGAAACTTTGTTTGTAACGCTACATTACTTTCCTCGGTGCAATTTTGCCACGCTTTTGTAAATCCAATATTTCGAATGAGATCTCTCTTTCACTTGGCCACAATACCGAAAACGCTGATGTTGTTCACAGTATAAGACATTTATGAGTAAATATTTATTTCAAAAATTGATTCAATTTGCGTAACATTCCAGTATGTAAATACAACTAATTTATATATTTTTTTACGAATTGCATTTTACAACTTCAATTAAAAGAAAATTTATATTACCAAATAAAGAGAAAAACTGATATTGCTAAAAAATATTTGGTTAGATTTTGGTCAAAGCGATTTTTCAAAATTGGAAACCAGGGATTTGAAATATATTGAAGTTATTTTACACTAATTTCATTTGTATAATCTAGAGCTATCAACAACGTTCGCAAATAGTTTTCTTCAAACTCAATTAAATACTTATATTTGAATAAATTAGTTTGTCGTGAGGTAGATAAAAATACTTTCTGTACGTAAGTAAAGACTATATAATCACTGAAGTGCCAATAAATTAGGGATACATTCCTAGTAACGAGTTGTGCCTACTCTGACCTTAATAATGGTTGTCACTCGACGAGGTATAAAATCAACACGTTTCTAGAAACATTCCACGGGAATGACTTGCCATATATTGGATAAAGTTCTCCATAATTCAGTAAGTTTCGTTGGTACTGTTTCATATCCTGTCATGCCTTGTTTCAAAAAATTAATAAAATGCTCAATAGAATTTAAGCCTGGGCTTCTAGGTGGACAATGTATTGTGAGAGGTACTGTTGCCTTGCTGAAAACTCCATCAATGTGTGTAACACAGAGCAGCAAAAACGGGCGGAGGTGATCACCCAGAAACTCTTTGTACCGAATTGAATTCAATGAGGATCGTACGCGCACTTAAAATCCAAATAGTGCCACGAAAAAACACCCCAGGCTATGATTGAGCTATCATGCCCTTGTACAGTTACAACCTAGCATGCAAGATCCCTGTCTTCATGAGCCTTATGTCATATTCTCAGCCTCCCGTTGGCGTTAAGTATTCAGAATCGGGACTCATCACTCAATTTTACTCATTTCCAGTTCTCTACACTCCAATCTCTATGCTGTTATTCTCAGGCAAGACGTGTAACCCAATGGCGAGCATTGAGCAATAGGCCGACGGCTTCCAAAACCCATACAGTGAAGCGAGAGTTGTACATTCCGTTTATTGACTGTATGAATGGCATCTTCTTTCAACTGGGTGGTAATTTGAGCTAATGTTTGGCTTCGCTGGCTCCGTAAAATACGCCTAAGCCCACTTTAACCATGCACTGTCAAGGCTAATTGTCCTTTGCCCGATCACTACATTTTTGTCCATCATCCATATATTCTAAGTATACTCTTGACACTGCCGACCTTGAATTTTCTAGCTGTCTGATGGTTTCGGAAATTTAATGGTTCATGCGTCGTGCACCTATGATTTGTCCACGTATAAAGGCGTCTATAAATCAGTCAGCTTACCAATATTGGCAATTCCATTAAGTAATTTATAACAATCACAGTGTGTGCTATATATGCACTTACCACAGTACCGTCTCTTGCGCATAAATGATGCTTATCATTGCGCAATTTGCATAGTCCTTTCTATCTCTAATCCAGTGGCACTTCGGTATATATATATATATATATATATATATATATATATATATATATATATATATAAACAAGGAGTTTTATCATTGTGAGGAAAAAACAATGAGTTTTAAAATCCACCACTAGATGGAGTTATGTAATGTAAACTGTTGACATATGTAAATGTCGTAACCGTAGTAATCCTGTGCGCGTACAGCAACCTGAGGTGTATAAGATACGATACGTGAACCGCAGTCACAGTCATTTTCAAGTTAAAGAAAATTAGTTGTTTCTCCAGGAAAGAGTTTTATTGGTAAAAGTATTTTAGCAAAAGAGAGACTACGCTATCGAAACTTTGTAGAAATTTCGGTTTTTGAAGCGGGTACTAAAAGGTTCTCCTTAATAATCAAGGACCAACAAATCTGATTAGGAAATTTGAAGCAACGGTAACATTGGAGATTCAGCCAGGAAGGGGACGAAAATGAATTGCAGCACAGGTAGTGGATGATTTAGCGACGCAAGTGGATGAAGATACATCGCAAACCATCGGTAGCACTAGAGTTTTGGTATATTGCAGCCTCTTTAGACCAACCTCGTTCCACAGATCATAAGATTCTTTAAAATATCTTACACTGTTATCCCTCAATACATCGTTTCTCAAACTGTGGGGTTCCCCTTCTTCGAGGGGCGTGATAACTCTAGGAAGGGGGCGCGAACATGTTGAAAAGTCTAAAACGAAAGATATTTTTTTAAAAATTACTAATTTACTGAAAGTACACAAAATACATTCTGTCATAATAAAAAATGAAATACGCATTGCACTGATATAATATACTTATTAATGTATCAATACTACACAATGCATTTGATAATTAATTTAATAATATTATGTTAAGAACTAGTTTGTTAACTATCGATAACTCCATGGTCTTGTCATATATAAAATTATAGACAAAAATTAATCTTGATATTTTGCTCAGTTTATAATTAACCCCTTAACTGCCGATTAACTGGTACACAATTCGCTCCCAAGTCCGCCGGACACATTGCCAAGGTCCTTTTATTGCATTCCATAGTCTTCGGAATAAATTTATGGGTAGCAGTGCACAAAAAAGGTCGTACTTCGGAAAGACGTATGCATACGTCTCTCTCCGGGGAAAATAATGCTTTGGTAAAGTGAGACGCTTATATACGCGGGTGGCACTTAAGAGGTTTAAGTCGTTTTCTACTTTTAGCGTCATAGTATAGTATAGAAATAGAATTTAATTTATTGTTATTGTATGGAGGTGGGCGATGAAAATTTTGATTGAATATTGGATCGCAAATATTGAAAGTTTGAGAAGCACTGCTGTAAACTGTCGATACTGCAGCAACCCCTGTGGAATGATTTACGTTGTGGTTTTTTGTGCGAGTTTTATTTTCAGAATGATTGTCCAAGGAACATTTTTGGCTTGATGAGAACCAATTTAATCTAAAAGATGTGGTTAACACACTCTCTACCACCGAATTAGGGCTTGTACAAAACCACATCAATTCCTATACATTCCATTACACTCTTTGTATGTAACAATTGGCTGCAGCTTTACTACAACTTTCATAGGCCCCTAGTATTTTATTAAGGATCCTGATAAAAAAAGATGAATTTTATTTTGTAAAACAAGGTTAACAAGAATATTAAGTGTTCCCTTTTTTATTGAACTATATATTCCATACTTATGATAAATTTGATAAAGAAATCTAACCATAATCTCAATATCAACCAAGTACAAATATCCTCATATTCAAAGCCACGCATATAAAAAGTAATTTGTCCTTGACCTTTCAATCGTTTTTTCATAAGTTTTGCTCTATTTTGAAAGTTTTGATGGTATTTTGAGAAACAGACAGTAAATTTTTTCCAGATTTCGTAATGTATGTATTGTATTCATTAATAATGATACGGAATTATACAAGAATTTTGAGAAATTTTAGTTTTTAAAAAATTGTGGGTATGTAATATTTGTGAGCTGAATATTGAGCCTTTTATTCAAACCTTAAAGAAGATTATATTCTATATTACTACGTATTGTTTTTGAAAGGCATTATTATTTAGAATGATTTCACTTGAAATTTTACTCTACAAATATTTATATATTATACAATTATTAGCAGAAATCTGAACAACATTTATATCATAAAGACATTTTGTAAATTTTCCATCGATGTTTAAGTCTCATATACGTGTGAAATATTTTAATATAGAAGATCTATAAATATATAAATAAAAAACTATAAAATGTTAATATCTAAATCAGTAGAATTATTTGCATTAAAATTAAGAAAATGATCAATGTAAACCAAAAAAAACATTAAAGTTTAAAAAAAAAACTTGGAAAATTTATTTTTTACAAAGTATAAATTCATCTATGCATTCAAATGAAAAAAGTATTTTAATCAACTACTTTATTTCAAAACCATTATATTAAAATCAAGGAATGCTGAAATCAACCTGAAAATAAAACATGGACACCTAATGCTTGAAATCAACTTGAGACCAAAAGCGGAAATGTGAGATTTATATAAAATTTACAATTGATGCAAATTTTAATTGCATTGTATTTTGAGTACGGACTGCTAAAAAGGGTCTTTAATTTAATTACCAATAAATCTGCCACTAATTATTCTTTATTTTACTTGTATTACAATTAATGGCTACTTTCAACAGTAAATAATTATAAGTTTGGGAATATATTATACTAATGAAAAATTTCTGTTAATGAATCTTTCATTTGAAAAAAAATTTAAGGGGTTTCTTATTATTATATCATATATTTCTTTAAATTGTCTAGGATCTAATTGATTTTAAATGTTATTTTAAAAGATTTGAATAAAATAATTGATTGTATGATTCATTGTCGTAAATCTGGGTGCCTGCTCCATGTCATTTGATTGTGTTACTCTTTTTCCTTTACGTAGTTATTAGCATCTTAAATTTTACAGTCGGGGTTTTAAGGATGCCATGCTTATTAATTATTACCATGATAGAATCGTGAAAACAATTTCTAATTTAATATTTTAATACAATATTCTGTAAAAAGACAATTCCAATACAACATATCTAGTGAAATTTGCTGTAAGTTTTGAGTCGCCACAAAATGTATCCAAATTTTATGTCTTCCCTTAGAAGAAGATGTTATGTAAAATTAGAGAGAGAAAATCAATTTATAATAAAATACTGAAAATATTAAAATATTTGTAGTAAGAGAGAAAAAAATCGAGAACATACGTTTCTTCAAATTTCTATTACTGTTACTAATCAGAAGTTTTATTTCAAAATTATGCATGTATATAATAAATATATTAATTATAAGAATTAAAGTATGAAACACGTTACATATGTTATTGGCCTAACATAATAATTTTAAAATACGGATTCAACAATTTTCCTAATTTTGTCACCACTCTTTGCAATTTTTACTTAATATTTTAATGTGGATATCTAACTAAGTGATAGGTTCCGGTGGTTCATATCTACATAGGTTACTAAAAACAAACACCCTTTAAATTATTCAAGGAATTGAATAATCACCAAAATTTAGCTTTGTAAGTATTCCATTAAACTTCCAAACATAGTATTGGCATTTTTAGATATATATGTATCTAGATCTATATAAATAATTCTTGTGCAGTGAGTGAGGGAATATTAACGTCGCACACTGTTCAGCTACACGAGGGCATTTGGCGATGGACCTCGTAATTTTGAACCATGGTAAAGTAACGAGCACGACACCTCAGCTGGTATCCCCCTCTCCTAACTACCACACCAACGGGAGGATGTTAGAGTTCTCGACAGATGTAACGTGCATAGAGCCCCTACACGGCGGGTCTTTAGTATTACTGAGCTTGAACTCGTAACAAGCCAGGCTCGATCTGATACTTTGACCACTAAGCTACCGCGGCCACATAATCTAGTGAAAAGCCACTTGCGAAGAATATTTACAGTCTAAATAACTTGGTTTTTCAATTACTGCTGTAGTAATAACCAGTCATTTACTTATGATTTGTTGAGCAATATTTACTGAACAGTTTTTTTTTCTTTTTCTAGTTATAGAAGCAAATACTTCAAGATTTAATTACAATTTTGTAATTTGCGTTAAAACAAATATTAAAAGTATACAAAATGCATGCATTATGCAACTGTAAGGTTTCAAACTATTCTAACTATTAAATCACAAAAATATAACATGAAAAATTTCCAAACAGTAATGATTTTCTAACCTATTCACACAGTAGTCTAATTTTACTTTTTCGGGTTTTTTAAGCTGTTTATTTGGAGAAAATGTTACACCATATACTAACAATTTAACATTAACTTAAAACACAGATGCGAAAAGATTTCACAGGTGAAATTCCTCAGGGAGTTCAAGTTGTGATGCTTTGGCATTATATTACACCACAAGTTAGTGTCATTGGTTATGAATTCATTCCAATAACTGTTGATTCATGACCTTACCAAGCTAGGTCAGTTGAGGGAGATCGCAAAGGTCAAAGTTCTTTGTTTAATGGAATATTTAGTCCTATATCCAGTCATTAGTGTAGTGCGGTGGCATATCTTTAGGGTTGCCTTCTTATTTCGGGGTCGCTAGTTGATCTGGAACAAATATAGCTCTACGTATTGATGCGACGCTGATTTAAACTTATTTAATTACTTATTTCCAAATACTAATTTCGTACCTTCCCAGGTTCGTAAGATACATCGCATCATGGCTTAAGTTAAAATTAAACACTAAATCTCTAAAGACATAAAACAGTACTCTAAATTAAAAAGGCCGGTTCTTAAAATAACAATTAATTTATTTAAATTAACATAATTAAATTTGAGTAAATGTACAATATGCTGCATAACAAGATTGAGATTCTACTTAGATTTGAGAGGGAGTCGAGTTGGAGGGAGTGGGACATGGTCGCTGCTCGAAGTCCCGCGGAGTCTAGTTCAAGGCCTGGATCTGATTAGTTTGTCTCTCTGTGTCCAAGTGTGAGTGTATCTAAATCGGGGTGCATCCCGTTTTATTTTACGTCCTTTTCACACAAAAATCCTAGAGCGGACTATATGCCTTCTCCACTTAATTACTTCTCATTGGTCCGGAACCAGCGCAGAGAGACAGCGCAAAGGTCGTTGCCTTTTTGTTGTCTTGTTTTCGAGCGGGAAAATTCTCTGACACTCCCAAATGTTTATGGGTGTAATGTCCCTTGCAGGAGTGAGAATGTAAGCACCTTTTGCTAAAGAATTCGCCCTCAGAGGTGGGGAAAGAAAACACATTCCACCGAAATCCGTTTCCTGTAAACAGGGCAAATATAAAAACTGAAATTGTAACTTGGGGACTGGCGACCTCCCATCAGTATGTATGTGTATTGCATCTGAATTCAGTGTACGGAAACATAATTGTCAATACGGAAAGTATTACGAGAATACATTGGAAAGTCGGGGGGATTCTATATTATTATTATTTTTATTATTGTTTTTGATTTTATAAAATATGGTGTGATTTTAACCAAACAGCAGAATTTTACAAGGAAAAATAACATTAGTTTTCTTCATACTTCATACTTAATACTAAAATTTTATAAAAGGCAATAATTAAGTATTTAAATTAAGATCCTTTAATTTTTTTTAAATTTTAATTTTTAACTTTAATTTTTAATTTTTTTAATTGCTAAATAATTTTTAAATTAAAAATAAAATATTAGCTGTATCTTAAATTTTGAGGGACAGAGAATATTCTGTTTAAGTGAGTCAATTTTAAAAATATAAATAACTATAAATTCCCTTTTTCGCAAAAAAATATTTTTTTAGTCATTATAGATATGACATTCACATGGCCCACTTGATTTAGATAAATAATTTATCATATTTAGTCAAATATATTTCGTGCATTTCATAATTATAGATGCATGTGTTCTTTTTTTCAGAATCGTACTTCAAGGCTAAATTTCTGAACCATTGTTCATATTCAATGTGTTTTAAATTAACAGAAAGTACTGAATGATATTTAAATTTCAAGTATTGTTTTCATCATTTTTTTTAAAATTCAGTACATTTATATATATATATATATATATATATATATATATATATATATATATATATATATATATATATATATACTGGACTATATTCCAGTATTAGTAAATTAAATCCCTACCGATTATTTATCTCAAATCAAAAGACGTCACCAAATGCTTCGGTATGCATTGAATAGGAAATCGTTCTGTGCATGTTGTAACACAATATTTTTCTGCACTTGACTACGTCTAAATATGGTGAAAATATTTGACGTTTTATAATAAGCATGTCTTTTTTTATATGTTTAGGGAATTTTTTTAAAATTTCATTTGACGTTACTCTTGAAATACAAATGGCAAAATTAATATTTTCTGACGCGTATTTGGGTTTGCTTGTAACTGTTCATGGTTATTTAATCAAAATATTAGTTGCCCATCTGATATAGTAGTTAGTGAAGCTAATTGCGGTGCCGTATTGTCTGGATTCGAATCCCGTTAAAGACAAGGATGTTTGTGTCGTAATTCTTTACTTCTTTGTGATGTGTGCTTCACACTTACTTCTATTTAAGCTCCCGTGTGATAATGTCTTGTGCATGGGACTAAAAATGTTATCAATAAAAAAGTCAAAATATTGAATATTATTTTGTTTTCAGTACCATTTAAGATTTAAGTTTGTTGTAACATTCTGATAGGATTTCATGGCCAATGTTTACAGTTTTGCTCATATATTATAAACATATGTTTCAGGTAATTGTATACTAAATTTATTTGTCTGTTTAGTAAGCAAAAATTGCAATATTTTTAACTATGCTTTCAGATTGACAAAGTCAGCTAAAATCGTTTTACAGAAATTAAAGTTAGAACTGTTTTTTGCCACAGTATATTTGTTCCTTAGAAAACCGTGTAAGAAATTTAAAATGAAATCCATGTTTTAAAAAAAATCATTTTTATTACAGAAAAAAGTTTAAATTAGTGTTTTGCATGTAATTAAAACCTGCGCCTCCAGTTTCATTTCATAGAGGCATAAATTCAGACAACACAGCTGATGTTTGGGTTACGAAACTTCCACTTTGATGCATGCTGGGAAAATGTTTTCCTACGAGCTTTCAAAATCGATTAGCATAACTGTGTAATAGCAAAAAAATTGTGTAATGTAATCCATAACCGTTACTTTCTCCATGCTTTCACAACAGTCAAATATCTTTTTTTCATGGCTTTTTACACTGAGAAACATCAGCATTATCTGGCGCATTTTCATTGCTGCTATATTTCCCTGATAATACTGGAAATGTCACCAGTGAATTAAAAATTATGGAATTGCTATACCTGTTTGAATAAAATAATTATTATTTTCTGCCCTTGGATATGGATTTTTATGCCAAAAAAATAGTTGTTAAAATTTCATAGAATTGGGGCAGTAACATATTAGACTGGTTAAAAAGGATCTATTTGGTGGGATTAAAAAATTTCATTTGATGTTACTCCGTAATACAAATAACTAAATTAAGATTTTATTATGTATATTTTGTGTTTGTTTGGAACTGTTTGTGGATTTTTCATCAAATATTTGAGCCGTATTTTGTTTTTGAAATATTTTTAAGATTTCAGTTTGTTATAGCTAGCTGTACACTGCCTCGAGTTGCTGTGACTCATTCTGGTTGAAAGGAGAACACACACATTTTTAATATCTGTAACCATTTGCACTTTAGGTATGATTTTTTTACTAAAAAACCGATCTGTATACTGCCACACGTTCATGTAGCCCAGTCTGGTTTAAAGCAAAAAGAATAAGAAATCATACGTTTCTGATATATTTAATCGTTTGCACTTGAGGTAGGAATTTTTATGAAAAAATATGTATAGCTACATGGGTAAAGAAAACTTTTCTAACAGATTTCATTTGTTATTTGTTGACGGAATACTCTTGAAGTTATAACGTGTTTTGTTTTTGTCCTTATGTTATGAACATAAAATTATGTACATTGTCACAATAGTGGACGCATCAATGTGCATTAAATTGTCTTTTTTCAGTGAAGAAGTTCTTGCGATTTAGAAACAATGAACCTATTTTTTCCGATATTAATTCCGCAGTTTGCATTCAATAAATCATGTGTTTCATTAATAACTGAAATCTGTTTAGAAAATTTTTGTTTATGCATATTTATGCATATTTTTAGACAAAGAATTATACTCTAATTGCAAACACATAAAATCGTACTAAAGTCCCTATGGTTAAACATATTAGGAATGTGTGCTTTCTCATTCCTTTTTTTAACTGTACTGAGTCACAGCAACGCGTGCAGAGAGGGAACAGCTAGTATATATATAATTTTCTTCTTCCTCGTGAAGTACGAATTTATAAGTAATAATATTAGTTTTCCAATGAAATCCTGATTTTTATTTTTTTTATTTATTTAATTTAAGTAAGGCATGAAAATATCCACACGCATTAAAAAATTAGCTTAACTCTGGATTTTATGATGGCCTCATGTTGAGTATTTTTTGCAGACATAAATTCACATTATAATGGGAAAAAGTAATTCAAAAAAGCATGACTTAAGCAATTTTTAAACTTATTTGTAAATCATATTATAAATAGGTTCTCAACTATTTGAAGATATTTAATATTAAATTGTACTAGCATTCCAATAGTTTAATTTCCAGCAATTTGGGAAACGTCATTACAGAACCAAATTCTAGTAAGTTAAAATAATGAATTATATGTAATGTATTCCATATGATCCTCATTAAAAGGAAAATTGCATTTCTTTGCTAATAGCGCATAATCCATAGTTTACGTACTTAAATGATAAATTGCCTTCCGTTTAATTCCGAATAACCAGCTGAGCTAAATTTAAGATGTATTAGAATTTTAAATGCATTAAACCTAAAGTATATTCTTTTATATCAAAATATTTTTCCAAAAATTTCTACAAATTTAAGTTTAGATAACAACATTTTAAAATTAAAAAAAAAATTGACCAATTGATTATTGAACATGAATCCAACTTGCAAGGAAAGTGATACAACAGGAATAAATTATTGAAATTTGACAAAAATCGATAAATTTGGTTTACATAAATTGAAATAAAAGAAAAATAAACTTTAGTAGAATTGCATTTTTAATCCATAAATGTATCTATCCATAATAATCCAATACATATCCCCCACTAACTCGCATATACATTGTTACCAGTGTTTGCATTGATTCGTTTATTTGATGAATGGTCGTCTGAAGAGATCTTACTGATGTCTGCGAGATCTAGGGCGATATAGGATATTTGCTACTAAAAGCATAAACGTACTCTATTGGGAATAGATCAATCAATATATGGAAATAATACAAAATTGTATTTGACATGCAGAAAGGCTATTTGAAGAAATCATTGCCGTTTTGAAGTATAATTCTCGGGGGAATGAAAAAAAAACACTACAGAGGCATGGTTGTGGTATATATATATATATATATATATATATATATATATATATATATATATATATCATTGATTGTACTGTACAAATTAAATAACGTGGGGGCAAAAAATAGTTTTTACGTTTGCTAAATTTTTAACACAATAATTGAAACGGTATTAATACTACATTATAATCCTACTTTAAGAAGTAGTAAGAAAAGAAAGCAATTATTCAGGAAAAATTTCATTTTGTATTTAATTTATTCAATATAAAAATTATTCAAACAGTTCATTTCATTCCGAAGTCTAATGTTTTAAAATAAAATGTAAAAATGGCCTCTCTTTCATCTAAGATACGTACATGCTAAGAAATTAGTACTTCTAGACATTTATTCATATTCTTTTATGCAGACTAAAACGATTTTGTCCTCATAAATTGCATTGTTTTATTTTTCCTACATTTTTTTAAATGTTCTAAAACTCTTTAAAATAAAACTAAAATAGCAATTAATAAAAATGAATTATATATTGTATTATTAAAATGCCTGAGTGTTTTTATAATAAGACCCATAGACGCAATATCACATGAAAGTAAGAACAAAACTCCCAGTTATTTGTGAATTGGAAGTATATTGTAGAACTGATATGAATTTTATTGTATTAAAGGCGACAAAGCAGGGTTCATTTTTAAATGTATTATTTTTTCTATTACATTTCTTGCAAGTGTTTTTACATTATTATTAAGTTATGTTTTTATGTTACAGTTTCAAGTTACCATTTCAAATTTGTAAATATTTCGTAAGAAATGATGTTGTTGATCCGCTAAAACAATAAATCTGTCTTAAAACTACTTATAACAAATAAAACAATTTCATAATGCAAATTGAAAACCTCTAGAGACAGTAAAATATTGTTCCAATAAAAGAAAAATTATACATGCCATTACATCAAGTGCAATGTATTTATAACGGTATCAAAAGTAATTAAGCCACCAACGTTCTTCTCGGTACGACCAGATTCGGATACATCCATCACGATAATGCACACAGAGCTCAGATTTGTTTAAAAGTGACGAATTGCCACTTCTGTATCCGATCTTTTTCGTCGAGAGTACCACTGTTACTGGACATCTTTACGCGGTAGCTTGAAGGTAAGCCTCCTGTGAAGAGAGCGCAGCTACTGCAAAAATCATAAAATCATCCTTTCGGATACATGTCGTGTTGCAACTAATGCCGTTTCGTGAGTCACGATCATGCATGGAGCTGGATGGAGTGACTGTATGATCATACAAATCAGGCTTGACAACACTGCATTCTTTTCAGTGGCCTTCCTTCAACAAGAATCAGTTAAGATGCGACTTGATGCTCAGTATGGTCATTCTGAATTCATCAAATCCATATTGGTATGGCAGTCTTTGGTTTCAATCAATGCGAGTAAGAATATCGTGGATCAATAACCCTTTCAGGACGAAAGACGCAAATGCGTGCGTACCGCCAGATACGGAGCTTTCTGTCACGAGTTTCACTCATAGGCCGCAGAGTTTGTATAGCTAAGCCTAACTCCATCAAAATACCAAAACTTGAATGTGTTATTTAATATAGTTCTGTAGAATACACAATAAACATACGTTTTCTATATTTTGTATTCACATACACCATTCACTCAAGTTATTTCTGCTCAAATACAATTGTTTAAACATTTTTTTCTTCATTTTTATTCATCATTAATGACTCTTAACACTTTATATTTGAATCTAAAAATAATCCTTAAAATTCTTCTTTTTTAGTATAAAAATTTAAAAACAAGGATATACACAAGATATTTCATATTAGTACGTAATTTATTTACGTAAGTTATTTCGTGTTTAAATAAATTTTTACATCTTCTATAGTCATCATTTTTGTACCATATTTAAGTATTTTTTACGTAATACATTCCAATGCCAAAATTGTATTTAGAATTCTTTTTTCGAGTTCAGTTAAACACTTTCTACTCCTCGACATTATAACAAAAAAAGAGGATTTCTGTCTACAAGATCTAAGTATATAATGAACACTAGACTACAAAAAGAAACCTAATCCTCTGGAGAAAATAAAAAAAGTAAGAAAAAAAGACAAACTTTGTCTACCAGATCTAATTATCCATTAGAAACTAGACTGCTAACCCAAATCAAATGCTTTAGCGAAAATAAATCTCCTATCTTCACAATAGACGAATACCACGTACACATTTCAAGAGCTGTCGTAAAGCACTCAATTGGATCACATTTCCTTCCTGTTATGTTTATAAAACTAAAATCACGTGCATGCGAGTAATATTTCTCTCATCGAGTTGAAGGTCATATTTCCCCGTGTCTCAAATCTTATGGATATAGAATTCTGTATATTGCCAAAAAACCGAGCTTGCAATCCGTCCCAAGTGCCTGGCTCACCGGCGAGTCATTCGACCTACGGAGAAGAAACGCGATGTCCCATTTTGCAGTCATTCGGCCTCTAGCGGTGTGTTGCGCTGGCTTACATTTGGAACGTTCGTCCCGAAAGGGGCAAGACTCACTCTGGAGAGACCATGGAACTGTCACTTTTAGACTTACATGTTGTTATCATTTCTTTTTACTTATATCCAGCAAATTGCATTCTCACACATACAACATTCAATTTTGATTTTAGAAGAAAAATCAAACTGCCCAGATTTTTACACTTAGCTTTATCCATGTTTCTATCACCTATGGCGTTCAACTGCATTTAATTGCTAATGTTTGTATGTTTAAGCAAATTTTTGTATTTAGGAAGAGTAACATTTTAAACTTTAAAAAAAATGAAACCTTTAGTTTTTACTTAGAGGAAGGGTGTATCCCGTGCACAAGAGCTGTTTTGCAGAACACATATACATAGGGTACAATAAATTTTTGTTTCAAACAATTAAATCAAATATTTTGATATAAATAATACCATGCCTCCTTAACCCTCTAAGTGGATACCTTCCTACTGAAAAGTTATTCCGAAAGCGTTAACTCTTATTTTGAAGATCACTTTTAAAAATGCAACAGCCTTCTTTCCTTTCTCCCTTTTAGAACTTGGGAGGTCGAACGGGGACAATTTTATGACTTAGTTCGGTCCCTTTGTCAAGTAAGAACCAAGAGATCAATCGTTTACAACTAGCTTAGAGTTGCCTTGGGCAATCTTGTATGAAACTGTAGTGGAAATCGGTGTTTCTTTCTCGTATATGTTCCGTCACAGTAAAATTAAAACAAAATGCAGGATAAAAAAAGGAAAAAAATTAAATAAATAGTATGTTAGAAGTTAAAAAATAATTATATTTTCTTCAAACAAATTTTATTCTTCTGTCATTTTTTAAAAATTAAAAAAATATATATATATATTTTGGTATTGCGATTTGAACCAGAAAAAAGCATCCTGTATTCATTTTTGAATATGAGAGTAAGAAAACGTGCTCACTTTCCTGTTTTTTTTAAAAAAGTAATGAGGTAAAAAGAGCAAAGGCCCTATCTCATTTTTAAACAATAACACAATAAATGGTACATACGATGATTATATTTATGAAATAACACTGATCTTTCTCTATTCAGTTATATTTTTAATTTAAAATAGCATAAAAAAAGGATTTCAATACTTTTAATTTATTTTAATTAAAATCATATGAAATATATTTTTATGTTAACTGAATATTCTTCGGAAAAAATTTTAATTTTTCTTCCTAGTGTTCTCCTTTTCGAACTTCTTATATTAAATAAAAATTCCTTCTACATCGGCATTTGTGATGGACATAACACACATTCAGTCAATAATTTTTAATTTTAAAGGGGGATATATTTCTTCAAATGCGCATGACAGTACTTCTAACCATTTTCTACTCAAGTTAAATTTCTTATCTTTCTGTTTCTTTTATTACAAGGAAAAATGTCACACATCGATAACTACATTTTCACAAAATTCAGTCATTACAAATTCTATTGTGAGAAAAGTTCACCCTAAATAATTTTGTCTTTCAAAACAGTACACTTAAAACAATTTTGTTCAGTGAAGTTAACCGACAGTTCCACAATGTATTCATACCAAATTTTAAAAACAAATTTAACACTTGGAAATGTATCCTGTATTAAATGTTTCAGTATACACAAATATTTCCTGCTGTAGGGAAGATATAGTATGAGATGTGGTGTGCGGTTGTGAAAGAATGTTTTCGTACGTGTAGACTATTTTTGAAAATTTAAATATCACTGAAGTTGATCATTTAACTGCAAATGAGCCTTATTTTAATGTGTGCTGGTATCAAAGTAAAACACTTTACAATATTAAATAGCCTACAGGTTTATACTCAATATCAAACTATTCGCAAAATGGCTTACAACTTCTATTCAAATTGTAAAGAAACTGAAATATAAATATATCTTTCTGCAGTCAAAAATATTCATAATATGTAAGTATCCTATTCCTGTAGTTGAATGCAAGTTTTTATATTTATAAACGAGGCTTAAAAACTCACACATTCGTAAAAATGTATTTATCATTCTTAAATATACTACTATAAAACGTATATGGATTGTAAGATCAGTTGTAAAGTCCTAAAAGCTTTTAGAGGAGCTAAAAACATGTAATTTTGGATTGATCAAATTTTTAATATAATACACAAATATACATGTTATTAAGCAAATACATTTGAAAAATCAAACTTCTTTCTGAAATAAACGTAATTGAAAGAAAAATGTTTAATTGCAAATGACTGGAAACACATGTTTATCTAAGGGGTATCCCCAAAGTGAGGTACTCCTCAAACTTAAGACTTAAACTCAGTGGCACAACAATCCATGAGGGCCAGGAACTACTGTGCCCATCATAATACACGTGACCATTGGACGCTTAGGTGCATGAACAGATGTCCCGGTTTGGTGGTCTGTCGGAAGAAAGACCTTCAGTGTTTAAGACCCGAAGCAAGCTTGGTACTCATTTATCGACCCAATGTAGCGGGGATGAAAGGCAAAGTCGACCTTGCGCAGCCCGTTAAGGGAACCCTAGACCTGTGGTGTGGAAGCACTATCACTGCCACTCGATCCTATTCGGTGAAAAATAAAATTTAATGTTAGAATCTTATATAAATCCCTAATGAATGAGGGAGTCCAAACTTTTTTTTTCGTGTAAACTGTTTAGACGGAAATGGTTAATTATGAACATTTCACAAGTTGCATAAATTAAAATTAACCGTTAGAGTTTACATACATTTTTAAGGGTGCAAAAGGTGTATTTCGGCTGCACGAATTAATTTTAAAAGGTATACGGTTACGAAAAAGTAGTACAAATCTATCTAATGTAGGGTTGGTTACATTACATACTGTCAAACACAAGAATGCATTGGAAGCCAATTCCACAATTCCTTGTTATAAAAATGTATGGAAAATTACAAGATTTATTTTTGGCATTTGTAATTTATATATATATATATATATATATATATATATATATATATATATATATATATATATATTTTTCCTGGGAACTTTATAAATATATAATTTTTCCTGGGAACTTTAAAAGCTAGAGCGGCATCCATCAAAACCGTGGTTCTGTCTCTGTTTTTCCAGATCGCCCCTGACTAAGCCGGCTCTGCCATAGTAAGTGAAAATACCGGATTTTGTTTGTCAAGATCATTTTATAGCAGACTGCATTTTTCATGTATTTGAGATGGTCGTTTTATATTTTCTATATCAATATCTTTATGTCTGAATTTAAAATTACATAAAATTCTTGACATTCGCATCAATGACCATGATAATTTTTATTAGTATATGAATGTGTCATCAAACGATTACATGACTAATATTAACATATTATTTTAACCATTTAGTTAATATTAAGTATAACATAACGCAGACAAATTTTCTGAACTTAAAAATAAATATTTCGAAAACTACTTCAGATATACTCAAATATTTTCATTCCTACGCTTTAGCTTCTCAGTTTTGCTTCTATGTAAGAATTTATATTGTAATTGTATATTCATCAATTTTTTAGTATATTTTTTGCTCTTAGCATGCAGTTTTACACTGAATTGTATGAAATCTTCGAAATTTGTATTATACTCAAACAATTGCTAAAACTTATGGTAAATAATTTTTAACTGCGCGATGCATTTTTTTTTTCGAAATTTCAAATGGAATTTCTAACATAAAATTTCTAGCTTGATACGGTCGAAATTTCAAAGAATATCCAGATTTTAATTACTTATTCAGTTAGCCTTTAAAAAAGATAAATGTTGAGGTATTTTGTATAAATAGATATTTTTGAACAATAAGTCGAATGTTTTTGAATAGCTCAAATTTAAAATTGATTTTTATGTTTATTTATATGCATAAATGTCTACTGTAAATTTTTCCGTATATTTTTGATTACCATTTATTCAAACATTCAAGTTATAAAAAAAAGTGTGCGAAAATCTTCATTCATATTGTCTTTGATGTAAACTGAAGTTCAAGCACTTAAAATTCAAATATAATTCGGTGTATTTTAACAATATGTATTTAGGCATTGTACTTAAACTTCCCTGAACACTTGGGCTTTAAAACCTAAAAAAAACTAATAAATCTTAATTAGTTTTTTTTTTCGTTATTATTTTTATCAAAGTGTAAGAAAATGTTTCAAATGTTTTGATGAAGTTTAAATTTATTCATTTTTAGTGGTTGGAAAATTGAAAAGGTTCTAAATTTTAAAGAGTTTGGTGTTTTATTAATTTTTTTGGTATCTTATAATAAAATAATCATGTTTCAAAAACTGAAAGCTTTGATTAAAATAAGAAAAATGAAGCGAAAGAATATACTTAAAAAAAGATATAATTTGTCTAACTATATAAAATAGCAGATTGCACTGACACGTCCCAACTTGTTACAGTTTCAAATTAATATGAAACCAAAAGGGAATTGTAACATATTTTACTTTTGCGTTGGGACTTTTCAAAACTTTTAAAATATGAGGTAACAAGTAAACACTTCCTGAGGTCTAAAGAAATTTCCCCCGATTTTTTACGATTGCCCCAGGGTCAAAACACGGGGTTTCCTGGGAGCCATAAAGCTTCCCCTCAGTGTCCTGCTGTGTTGCTTCCACCGTCCCCAATTATTTTTCAAGATGTTAAACCTTAAAAGGGAAAAGGATTTCAGAAAAGTGTGGCTAATCCGCTTTTAAAAACGTTACTTGAAGGCAGAAAAATCAGTGCAGTCTATTTTCGAAGCATCTTTACACTGACGGAATTTTCCTTGCTATCCGGTTAGAGGGTTAAAGAAAGCCTCGGCTAAGGCAGTAGCTAGTTCCCTTTTTCAGAATTATACTTCGCGATATGGAGCTCCAATTAAAATGACTAGTAATGATGGTTTCCAGTTCTTTTCAGATATTTCTAAAGACTTACGTCACAGTTTAGACATACGCCACATAAAAGATAATACATACAGTCTACAGTCTAATAAAAAAAAGAGAGTAAATCCCACACTTCTTCAGGTGATTGTAAGTTATGTTGAGGATAAGCTTGAGACTTAGGATCAATTTCTCAACGAATTCGCTTAAGCAACTCGCATTCCTGTGAATCAGACGACGGAAAAAACTCAGGCGGAATTATAGCTTGGTATAAAAATAATAAAGCATTTTCAAAAGTTTATAAACCACATAGAAGCAAAAAATCACATCATCAAGAGTAAATCATTTTCTGTGCGATGATATGAGCAAAACTATTGCAAAGAATGCGGAACACATTGAAATTACTTTGACAATGTTTGCAAAAAATTTACTTATGAAGTCTCAGGGATATTAATTTCGAATAGAGAGGCGAAAGAAAATCAATTTTCAAATAAATGTAATTCCTTGAAATTAAAATTAAATAATTCCATTCTTGTACGTATTATTTATAAAGGAATGTGATTTCCAAAAAAGTGCAGAATAACTAAAATATGATTATAACTTAAAAATTTTAAGCATATGAAAATAAGAAACATTTTTAAAATAAATCTTAATTAAATTTTATGTTGACCATGCTTTTTTCTAAAATATTAACCTTTGATGTATTGAATCATATTATTACAAAATGCATCATACTATTTAAACCCTACCTAATTTTAGTATTATACACCTTCCTTTTAGAAAATACCATGAGCGCCGCTTAAAACTAAATTAATATATGTTTTTCACATGCTTGTAGTTTTTAAAATTACAATTACATCTTAAATATTTTACTTTTTTTAAAACCTCATTCATTTACAAATAATGTGCAAAAGAACCAATTAATTAAATTTTAACCTGAAAGAATTGAATGAAATCGAAAATTGTTTGCATTTTCAGCTATATCGAGACAAAATTGTCAACTCTGAGGCACCTTATGCCAGAGAAAAATTCGCTTTTTTGTGCGTTTTCCTTTTCCCCGATGCACTGCATTAGCTTCCCTATGTGAAAGCAGTGCCGCTGTGGAATGAATTGCGTAACTCTTAGTAGGGATTTAAGAAGTTAATTAACATAATAGTGCAAAACATAACAAGATGGCTAATAGTGATAGATCTCTGCACATTACGCCACGATCAAGGGACGAAGAAGGAACCTTATTTGAAAACACAAACTCCAAACTTCCACACCATATCAATACATCCTCAAAATGAACACGCTTCACCACTATACAACACGGGACTTAAGTGGCGCTACGCTTAGACCTCGTGACCCCCAGAAGGGGGCTATCAGTCCATGACCATTATAAGTTAGCTACTACTGACATTAAACTAAGTGATGCTAAGAAGTTTCAAGAGAAGGAAGGGATTAAGGTTTCCATGAACATAATCAAATGTTTTATCTATTTCAATGTAGATATTAGCATTGTAGAGTCATTCACCTTAGCTTTACTTTTCTTCTTATAAGTGATGTGGACTCCAAAGGACAATTATTGTAAATGTATACAGAATATAATTGAGCATTTTAAGAGAAATTATTAATAAGTAAGGTCGTTAAGGGTATGAAATAAGTTTCAGACAAGACAACATAATAACAGAAGTATCAGAATGGAGGAAATCTATTACTCTTACATATTGTTAACGTATTTATCAACATAAATACCACTAACATCTACATATTTGTTCAATCATTCTATCCATTTCTATATTTCAAATCTGGGCTTTAATGAGGTTATGGAACTACTGTGATTTCCAGTTTTCCCATGACGTCATGTGTTTGTGCACTGCAATGTCGTCTTGAATTGTCATGATGCAAAAGGAAGACGTTTCTTCCCAGTCTGATTCTGCGAATGCATTACTTGAGTGATCGTAATGTTTCACAGTACCTGTCAGGATTCACCGCCAATCCTTTAGTCAGAAGTTCTATATAGAGTACATCATTTGCATCCCAACAGATGGTGAGCATCACTTTTGTTGCAGACATTAAAGTTTTGAATTTCGTGACATTTGGAGAACCAGGATGGCGATATTATATAGATTGCCTCTTGTGTCCTGGGTCATAATGATGAATCCAAGATGACAAAGTCTAGGTAATCGAGAGTAAATGGAACTTATTTTATGATATTGGAGACCTTACTTATCAATCACCCTTTCGTAATTTCCCTCCAAACCTGATAAATCAATGCTAAGTTATATTTATTTGAAAATACATTGTATATTATTTGATAAATTATTGCACACATTAAATTAGTGCTTCTCAAACGTTGAGTATTTACGAGCCAATTTGTAATCATAATTTTCATCGTGCCCCCTTCCATGTATTAAATTCAATAAAAATGTACTTTCACGTAAAGCTACAATACTACTTTAATTATAAATAATACAAATAATGAAGAAGAGTATTGAATTTTGTATATGACAAGTCATTGTGGTCTCTAGTAATTATTAAACTTATTCTTAACATAGTATTGATGAATTAATGATCCCATGCATTATGCAGTACTGGTACATTTAAACGTATATTATATCAGTTCAAATATATCTATTTTATATTTGTTATGCCAAAATGTATTTTGATTTGTTTTCTTTCAGTAATTTAATAATTTCTGAATAAAATCTCTTATTTTCTTCATGCCTGAACCCCCTGATAGAATTATTATGCCTCCCTAGGGTGGGAGTGCCCCACATTTTGATAAAATCTGCATTAAATTAATACGAATTTTCAATAAGCTCCACAGCTTGATAGAAAGTTCTCAATGCTAATATTTTTTTTGCAAGAAACGTAATGCATTTGGGTATTTGATCGTTTATTGCAGTCATCATAGCAATACTAATAAAAAATTATATCATCCTTGGAAAAATGTATTAATTTAAATTAAATATAAAATAGAAGGAAAGTTTTGCAGCACAACAATGCTTTCATAATATCGTAATATTGTGGAAGTTTAGAGAGGGATAGGGCATCATCATTACTTGATCATGACTTAAGAGACCCACCTTCACTCCCCCCTCATGTTGCTTTACACTGAGACATAAGTTAAAATCAAATCGAATTTTAAGGTATCGGACTACTCTAAAATCAGGATTTTTAAAAAAAAAAGTCAAATTTTTTGTATCATTTTATTTTATAGGCCACCTTATTAGCTTTATAAAGATACCATGTTTATTTTTTTTCCGTTAACTAGAACAAAAACTGCAAGTGATTTAGTAAAAGCAGATGCCATAATTTTACATAAGATGTCAAACTTTAACATGCGTTTTACTCGAAATGCGTTTTTTTTTTAGAAATTTTCAAACGGGGACAGCGATTGCTCAACAAGTTTTTAAGTTAATTTGCTGAATTTTTTTGTATTTGTTATGTGTGTGTATAAAAGTAAAAGTGTTTTGACCTTCAGATTTATCAATTACTGTTTTATTTCAAAAATTACAGTCCTTTATGTCAATATAATCTCTGTTTTTTAAAGTAATTTCATATAATCACTAATATAAAGTGCTCTAGTTTTTCTAAGAATTAAAATATCTTTTATCGTGATAGCCATTTGAATTATGAATAACACAGTAACACATCAAAACTGAAAAATTGAGAATTTGTTCCTAAAGTTTTGTATAGAGTGGACCCCGTTTATGTCATTTTTTGTACATTTTCACCAATTTTTTCCCCTTTTAATAGTAATAAATTTATTTCTGTTTTCAATTTTAGGATTTTTTCCCTTAAAATATACTAAATGAATCTAAAAATCACAAAAAAATCTCCTTACCTCATTTTTTTAAAAATGTTCTCGCGAGTAGTTAACCTTTAACGATTACCTAACCTTAAAACCTTTAACGATTTTATAGCAGTCATGTGTAACTAGGTACAGTTTTTACATATTATACATCTCTTTCTTCATTCATTCTCATATAAAAAATATATTAAATAAATTTGATAATGATTTTATCATAATATTTCCTATAATTGGTAACTGAAATTCCCTCATCTACAACATTTGAAATACTTCCAACAAACTGAATTTATTTTAAAGAACAAATTTTGATTCTTCAGATACAGACTGGATTACAGTGAACAGGGTTGTTGGATGCGAAATCGATGACAAGTGGTTTCAAACGTTCCGTTGAATTCCAATAAGGATCATTGTTGAAAGTGAGCCCCAAGAGAAGGACCTCACTCTCGACTTCTCAGAACATTTTCCTCACTCCAATAATTTTCATTCGAACTTTTGTTCTGCCTCTGAAATCACCTGTCTTCTAGGATAACGTAGTTGAAATTTAATAGGAACCACCGTAACTGAATTTATTGAAAGATAAAATTCCCGCAATGGAAGTATTGCTGCAAATACTTCAAAATGTTAGGCTTTAGCTAAACTCCTTTATTTGAATTGTCAAAAGAATTTTTTTGTTCCTTCTTCTAAAGATAAACTATTTTGTTGAAAGGAATAATTTCAAAATTATTCCAAAGCATTCACTAAAATTATTTAAAAAATCGTTTGTTTAGCACAATATTGACACTTGCTGAAAAAGGTTATTTTGTTTAAGTAGATTACATAAAATAATTATTAATAAAATTGAAATATGCGCAGAAACCATCGCATCTTCTCTATTTTCTTTACAAATTTAGATTCATCCCTTCTTTTACAAGGGACATGTCCCTTTCCAGTAAAAAAAATGTAAAACGGACATAGAAATTTTCGATGAAAAACAAGTTTTTAAGGAAACGTTATGTGTTTCTACACACTAATAAATAATTTTATTGATGTCGAAAAATCATGAATGAAATTCATTAAACATCGCGTGTATATTATTATATGTGTTTGTATTTACTCTCACATATTCAGCATCATAAATGTATTTATACATTTAACATTTATTATATTATCATTTCATTAATCCCAGAAGAGTCATTGCATGAGGACTACCACTTATTAATAAAGAATAAGTACACTCGTTGAGACAACTACGGCATGTGTTCCTCCATTGTCTTTCCACGCTTAGTGTTAATCGACATAGTAGGGAAATCAGCTGATGTTTCAGATTTTCTTACAAATCAAATCTTAAGGGCTCGGAGTCTGGTAAAATCTAGTTCAGAAATGATGCATTTGAAAGGCCTCTCACTTGATTCAATTTTGAATATTTATATTAAGTTGTGTATGAATGGAAAAACGACAAGTCAAAGAATAGCCCTTTTTTCTCAAATGTGCTTTAATTCCAGAGGAGAGTGAAGACTATTACACATCATTCTCCATGATGGAAGTTCCAAAAAAAGAACCATGACTACCACTATGATTGGGTTATTATTTTACAAACATATGCACTGATGTGTATGAAGCACTCGAACTGATTCCCTACATAGATGTTTCGTTACCATTAATAGCTCTAGCATTGAGTATGGAAACAACCGCTTTATTCAAAGAGGAATGAAAAGGATCACGAGATCCGAAGATTTGAACTGTCAGGTGAATTTTTAAGAGAAAAGTTGACTTTTAGATGCTAAATTGGGGAGGGGGGATACAAGATGTTGCTGAAAATGCATGGGGTGGTAAAGTTTCTATGGAACGTCACAAAGTCCATCAACTGCATTGAGCTCCAGACGTCAGATTCCTATGTGAAATCATTCCAGAACAGGTACACTCCTTAACATCTTTTCCAGCTATAAGTGTTTTTTATCTACATGATAAAGTCAGAAGGCCGAATTGTCAAGCAGTGACATGATTAACATTGTGGTGAATTTGAAGTAGGATATTTGACTTTGAATGCTTGATATAAGCTCAATCCAATTTTTGGGTTTCCACCTACTATACTGAATTTTTGCTGCTATGTTACTACCTCGCGATGTAAGGAACTTGATAGATTGGTACCAAGTACTTCAGAAAGGCTATGAATATTTTGTTGTAACAATACATGCTTTTCACAGTATGGGGGGTTTAAAGGATAAATTCATACTCCCGATTAATCAGTTGTTCATAATTTAACAGTTTATCACTGTATATAACCAATTAAACTAGTATATGTTAAAATAATATTACATTTATGATGGATTCATTGAATAATTAAAACCAAATTATTAACTCACGTATGATACATTAATGAAGGAGGAATATTCTGTAGTCAAATACTTGATATTTAATATTTAATGATTTGCCAATATTTGCTAAAGGAGTGTTTTATCAGAACATTTGTTTTCATTTGTATTGTTGTAGTATAATTGTGGTTTTGGTGCTGTTATGCAATTGCGAGCCGATGATGTGCTTACCTAAATATTTCGTGGTTTTCACATACCTTCATCAGAAATTATATTAATATTTTTTTTAATTATTTACTTTATTTTGCTGCTCTATACAACTGGATAATATAATTATTGATACTCAACTAAAGATATTTTTAGAAATTTGTCGGATGTTAATAGCGTATCTTTCGTTTGTATTAAAGTTCAATGATGTTTCCTCAAGACAATTCGGACTTAGAGAAATTAAGATTTAATTGATGAAGTTTACCATAATCATTTCTCGTGATATGTTTTTATTGTAAACATGATTCAATTAATCAGCTTTATAGAAAACATTGTTTATTTTATCTTCGATTGTGTTATTTTAAAAACCGTATGGGAAAATTTAGTCACATTAATATTCAAATGTGGGAAAAGAAGAAATTTATTTAAAGAAAATTAATATCATTGCCGTCATATTGCCAGTTAAAAAATATAACATAAGGAAAAGAGACGAGTACATCAAAACATATTTTTAATTTCTTTTCTGTAAGCCAGTGCTTCTCAAACTTTCAATATTGGCGCCCCCCTTTTCGATCACAATTTTTTTCGCGCCCCCCTTATACATTAATAATGTACTGAATGCAATAATAATGCACTTTGACGCTAAAGCTACAATAGGCGATCTTAATTATAAACCATACAAATTAGTATCATAAGTATTAAATTTTGTATACTACTTTTAAGCAAAATAAATAAATAAATAAAATAATAGGATAATTATTATGTTATTTTTCCTTTCTCTAATTTTTAAATTGAACATATTGCAAAATGCGGTGGCTGCTTAGAAGACAAAATATAGATATCTTCTAATTATAGAAAAAGAACTCAGATGGTCAATTTCTAATCATAAGCATTCCTTATAAAAACTTTGCTTTCCAAGACAAGCTCATGGACGTCATTATTACTTATTAAACTTGTTCTTAATTTAGTATTAATTAATTAGTTATAAAATATAATGTGCAGCACGGATACATTAAAAGTATAGCGGCTGAAGTTCCCGCTCTGCACGAGTTCATTTATAAGAAAATAAAACATTATTAATATAATAGCTGAATTGTAAGGGAAGCAAAGCCAAGTGCTCGACAATATTTACAAAAATGGAAAATGATTTTTTTTTAAAATGGTTACACAAATTATATTTAGTTTTAAGCGAATTGTAATTTTAAACTTCACAGAATTAGCATTTAGAATTGATGTTAAACAGTAGCGCACACAGGAATTTTTCAAGGGGGTTCCGTGGTCGAAAGTTCACCAATCTTGTATCAGGTTCCTTTTGATTTTGTCGATATTCAGGAACAAATCACAGTAAAAAACTAATTCTTGAATAAATAATTAGCATTAATTAATAAAATTAATCATTAATAACAAATACTTAACTAAATGTTCCGTACTATAAACTTAGAATTATAATCAATCGGAAAAAAATCAAGAGCTTTGGGGGGTCCGGACCCCCCCTTGTGTGCACCACTGATGTTAAATAATGATCAATAATATAAAATATCGATGAAAAGTAACTGTATTATTTTTAATATTTAAAGCGAAAAGACTTCAACATGTTTTAACCCGGGAGCAGGCGCGCACTCGATACGGTCGGGGTCATTGAGTCACCCAAATCCTTTTTTGTTTTATAATTATTTTATTGTACACGATACAAATCATGATTACAGTGAATAATTTAGCTAAGAGAAAGTTTACTTACCTACTTTCAAGGACTTTTAAATTATTCTTTGGTAAGAAATAGTGGCCGCGGTAGCCGAGTGGTATAGGTATCGGACTGTGGCTTGCTTTGTCACGGGTTCGAGCCCAGTACCACTAAAGATCCGCCGTGTAGGGCACGATACACGTTAAATCTGTCGAGAGCTGAAACGTCCTCCCGTTGGTGTGGTGTGGTAGTTAGGAGAGGGGGTGCCAGCTCAGGTGTTGTCCACGTCACTTGACCATGGTTCAAAATTACGTGGTCCGTCGCCAAAAGCCCTCGTGTAGCTGAACAGTGCGACGTTAATATTCAATCAATCAATCAATTGGTAAGAAATAAGCAGTTTTACCAGAATTAATGATTTCGTAATCTATGTGTCCCGAGCGACCACTTCCGGGTAAAAAGTATATTCATTATAACAGTAGTAAGTATGTTACTGATAGAAAAACTGTGTGAAACGTTTTTCATTATGCTTTATACGTTGAGAATATTTATAAAAATATGTCTTGGCCAAGTAATCCTTCATGTGCTTGTGTGTGTGTGCTCTCCGTAGTTTTCCAAACATCATAAAACTCTTTTGCATGGAAAAAAGCGTAACAGAGAAATACATTCTTTACAACTTCCCTAAATGAGAAACAAACACATAAGAGAGAGGTCATAACTAACTGTACCAATAACTTAGAAGGTCAAACAGATTACAGCTATAATGGGCATTATTTCAAAAATAATGACAGTGATGAATTTTTTACCTTCCTAAAGTTTTTCGTTTCTGGGTCTGGGATCTGTTTTTTCTCTGAAAGAGTAGTATGTTAGCTTAAAAAAAAGCGTAATAAAAAAAAAATTTGTCATCACGGGATTACAGCAAATCAAATAATTTTTTTTTATTTGATTATAGGATCAAAGATAGCTAATTAGGTATTGAAGAAGTTTTTAATTTTGCTGACTTAATATCGCTCGCGCACGCCTATAAATTATATCAGTGTAAAAGTGCATTTTTTATTATGTCTGAAAGTATTTGGTTTTAATTAATTGCACTAAACTAATTATTTTTTATATCTTTTATTTTCGATATGCGCGTGCCCCCTCGTAAGGTTATCTTGCCCCCCAGGGAAGCGGGCCCCACAGTTTGAGAAACACTGCTGTAAGCTAAGTACATTAATTACCAGTACACATTTTGCGACAATTTACATTAAATCATCCCATGCAACAATTGTTTGATTAAGAGGACTTGGTACCCTAAAAATCACAAACCTATCGTTTTTTTTTATTTTCATTTAATCTTATTCTTTGCATTATTATCTTTCGATTGATATATCACTTGTGCATGTCGGAAAGTTAGAAGTTGAATAAAACTTCATTTGAAAACATATTACGCAATTCAGCCTCACCCCCTTTTTAGAAAAAAAAGCTAAAAAATGCGTTATGATAAAAAAAAAATTATTTTATAAATAGAAATAATAACTATAAAAAAGAATGTGTAGTATTAAAAGCAGAATATTTCGGAGGCAATACAATAATGTAACTTTTCTTCCTTGTGAAATGTGTGCATGTCAAATTTTTAAATTAAGGCATTTTATATTAATAATTTTATAATTTCAGTTCTTATTCCTGATATATTTCTCATACAAATGTAATACTTTAATATTATAAGAAGAAAAACAGCTAAAATTTCTGTCGTGATAGAAAAAAAAAAATTTAAAGTTTTTCTTGAGTTTTCTTGTGCAAATAGTACTCTCTAAAAGTTGATCATTTATAAAAATGTGTGGGTTGAAAACATGTGAAAATGCAATTATTTTAAAGAAAATCGTATAAGTAATATCTTAAAGTGGTATTTTAAGTTTAATTAAGCTTATAATAATTATTTTTTTCAGAATTATAAACTTTAAAGTGGTTTTTCTCAGTTTGTGTTTTTCGAAAACTTAGTGCATTCAAAATGCTACTCCTTCGGCAATTATTTACCAATCACTTCAACTTTTTTCCTGCGTGTTAAAAATAAAGCATGTAGTAAAATTAGAGATCCGTTTTGCTATAAACTGAATACTTTTTTTAAAAAAAAATAAAATGTAAGACATGTTGGCTTTTTTTTTGATTTTTAGCCTGTATATCAACATTTTATTTTTTTTCTCGAAAACGAATGAAGTTATTCTAAAATTGATCCCTAAAGTTGTTAAGAACATCCATAAGAATATTATAAAAAAATTTCAGGTCAAAAAATTAATTTTTACAAAAGGAGTAGGATTTTAAAATTTTCCCAATTTTCTTCCAAAAATTTAAATTTTTAAAATTGTGTGAATAATATATGAAAATTTTCATCTGGTAACATTTTCTTGAATAGAAACATTGTATAAAATGTTAAAATATAATTTTTAAATACGTAAATAAAGAAGTTTGCTCAAAGGGTACCAAGTCCTCTTAAAGCAAAATGGAAAATATTTCATTGTATTGGAAAATAAAAATAATAAAGTTAAAAGATGTTTCTCTTATTAAAAATTTTAAAAAATATAAGATCGGCAAAATGTGTGAAAATATTTGTAAATTCTAACAATTTTTTTGCTTGTGAAAAAGTAAATTACATAAATAAATAATGATAATTTAAATGTATATTGATCATTATTTTACCGTGTCTTTTCTTTTTATCTTAAATATAGTACACAAAAATTAATAAAAAGTGTTACCAAGATATTCTATGAATATATTGCCAAAATTTCAACTTAGAGTAATCTTCCTCTTTTTGAGAATTGGAAAAAAAAATTTCTTAAAAAAGCTTTCACAGAAACTTTTTTTTTATTTAATAAAAAAACATAAGTTGCATAGAAAAATATATATTTCAAATGAAGGAATTTCCCCTAAAATGTTATAGTAAATATGTTTTCTGAAAGGTGTCAAAAATCTCAATTTTCATTAATGTCTGCTTAGTTGATTAGTCATAAGGAAAAAGCTGAAGTAAGGAAAGAAAATGTTTTATACTTTGTAATAAATGTAAAAAGTCACATTTTGCTTCATAATTTAGAATAAGGCCCAAACTAAGAATATTTGAACTTCGTTTCATATATGCTTGGTTTTTTCTTTTTTGCATATATATTAGTGAATTCGTTTCTTAGAAATGAAGGTTTTAAATTTTGTTTTCCTAGAAATAATCATCCATGTCTTAAAACAAATATTTTATGCAATGATATTATGTTATGATGATACATTCTAAGTCATCAATGAAATACACTCATGTCCAAAAATTAAGGATAATGAAGTTCAGGCAAAGCAAGAGACAGAAGCAAAACAAATTGGACTTATTTGTAAAGTCTATTTATTAAACAAAAGGTAAAGAGCAAAAAAGATGCTATATGTTTGACATAACTAATAAAATATTGCGATTTTTATTCACTGGAACAAATTTCAAAAAAGGTCCTATTTACAAAAAAACAGTATAACATGATTAGTATGATGGTTAATACGGAAAATGTCTCCCGGACGATGCAATACAGGCCTTACAACGCCTAGGCATGCTGAGCATCAAATTATCAATCTGATATTTAGGAAATTTACACCACTAATCAAGCAATGTCCTCCGAAGATCCGGTAGACAGGTGGCAGGGGGTTGACGGGCTGCAATTCGTCGGCCAAGCATATCCCACGCATGTTCTATTGGATTCAAGTCCTGTGAGTATGCTGTTCAATCCATACGGGTGATATCCTCCGATTAAAGGCATTCGTCTAAAATGTTTACACGGTGAGGACGGGCGTTGTCATCCATAAACAAAAATTCAGCACCCATGGCGCCCCGAAACAAACGTACATGTTGTTCCAGAATGACATCCCGATAGATGTGGCCTGTCATCGTTAGACTCTGAACATGCAGGTCAGTTCTGGAACCAAGAATAATTCCTCAACAAACGAGCCATCCTGCACCACCGTAACAGTGTCGTTCAATGGTGTTCTCTTGGTGGTAAAGGGTACCTGACGATATCCATATTAAAGTCCGGAGAGAATCAAACTACAAACTAAACCCTGGACTCGTCGGAAAACATCACACAAGACCACTGTTGTGGTGTCAACAAAGCATACTTTCTACTCTAGAATAATCGCAGGTGACAGTGAGTTGCGGTAAGTGGAACACATCTGACAGGCCTACGAGCATATAGACCAATGAGCCCTAAGTGTCTGTACACGGTCTGCCTTGAAACTGTTATACCGGTAGCTGAAGAGAGCTGACGAGACAAGTCTGATGCTGTGCTCCGTCTGTTTCCTTTGGCAGTAACTGCCAAATCATTCGGCGTTGTAACTCGTGGTGGCCTGTTCTGTAAGATCTTCTCACATTACCATCATATTGGAATCGTTGCCAAAGCCTGGAGATGACACTCTGGGCGATTCCAAGTTCCTCGGATACTTCCAGCTGGGTACGTACACATTCCAGTCGTCCAATAATTCTACCACGTAAAAAATCATCCAAATACTTAATTTGTGCCAAAACTATGGGGTAATTACACTGAAGGGCTTTTAAAGCGCTTGTGAACAATTTTACTTCTTAGCCACCATTCCTTACATACCCCTATCTTACACTCTCGTCATTGTGATGTACTATCCGCGCCATCTGGTGGTTTCCTGCAATTTGCATATTCTTCTTCAAGATGTATGTGATAATTCTACAGGTGAAATTTTTATTTTTAGAGTTCAATTTCTGTGTGATTTTGAATTATCCTTAATTTATGGACATGAGTGTACAAAAGTGCACATTTTGTCTTGCACATGTGGCTAAATCTGTATCAAATTTTTCTGGATGGTATCTATGAACAATACATTTTAAATTTTTTTCTTTAGTTGAAGAAATAAAGCTTCACAAATATTAACGGAATGTAGTAAAATACTCGGTAACATATTTTATTTAAATCATATGTTATATGCAAATAATGTTTCAAATAAAAAAGGTAATGTATGATGGCAATCATGTGAGCCTAAATGAAAGACGTAAGACACAGAACAGTTATAGATTTTTGCACTTTGTAATTACAGTCGAAGCTCCTTATTACGAACTTTTATATTAAATATGAGTCTATATAGCGAACTTTTTTTAGGAACCTTGAACATTTCACAATTTTCTTCTTAAAATAACCTTTCTATAGCGAAGTGCATTTTCTATACAACGAAATTTTTCTCTTAGGATTCAAATTTTTTTCTCTCTGTTTTTAAAGTATTTCTGGACATTTCAAGTTGTTCTCTTTTTAAACACGTATTTTGGTGGTCATAAATCTTATACTGGCTTAATTAGGTGCCTATCTCACCGAAAGCAGTAGAATCCTGGGTGTTTCATCTAAGAAGTGCAACCTTTAACTCCCATTGTAGGGACTAGAACATTTTCGATATCCCCTTGTACCTTCAGAGGAGTTGGTGTGTATCTCTGTGTCGTGGAAGAGTGTTCATGTCTAGAGTTGATCAGTCGTACAGGTAACTTCGTTTTTTGAGGCTCAAAAACGTTAAAACATGAGTCCTCGAGCATCGAAGAAAAATAATTAATTCTTCAGGAAGTGGATAAGAGCGTCAAAAAAAATTTCTTGCAGTTTTTCTTTCTTTCTTTTTTTGAAATGTAAGTTATAAAATAAATATATATTAAGTTGCAAAAAAAGTGCGAATAATTGCTCTTTTTTTAAATTATAGTGTTTATGAGTTTAATTTTTTTTTGTTGTTTATAAATAAAATTGAAAGAGGAACCTCTATATAGCAAGTTTTCCACATAGCGAAATTTTTTTTGAGGAATTGCTAACTTCGTTATTTAGAGGTCCAATTGTATTCTTATTTTGGTAAATAGTCATTTATGTCGAACGTGCAATAAAATGCACTGGTCATGTTTTTGCAATAAGATTTTTACTCCTACTTAATTTGACCTTCTATGGAATGTCTGCCATTATTTACTTGCAACACAATTTCATGAATTAAATTTATCTCTCGGGACATACTAAAATGTATTAACTTGAATGTTTGCTGGCCATTATATAAATATAGCCGGAAAATATATTCAGAGAAGATTATAAAAAAAACTGTAAATGAATTTTTAAAGTCTTAAGCTTCATTCAATATGCTTTAATGAAACATCTGGGGATGTTCAAGAGTATATTATGTCAATTTATTATTAAAAAAATTAGAGTCAAAAAGTATCCTTGCAAAACAAACTACATTTCTTCGCTTTAAATTGTTTTCCACTTCAAGGATTTGTTTAACAAGTTAATTGCTTTTTTGGCTTAATTTTTCATTATTCAGAACATTTACGTGCACAGGTATGAGTGTAAATTTATTTATTTTTTATTTAATACCTATGACTAGCATTTAATAAATTTGTTTTGATAGAATTATGTTTCCTATTTCACCGAAAATTAAAAAAAACCCTCTCCACACGGACGACATTGTTTGTTCAGTGTAAGAAAAGTTAAAATTATTCATGAAGGAAGGGGTTCATTTCCTAGCACTGAAATCAACTTATAAAATTCTTAAGACATCTTTTGTTTTAAATTATAAAGAAAATACCTTATAATTATAATTGATATCCTAGAAATATTTCTTTAGACTAAAGATAATTATATGAATTGCAATGTGTAACGGGCTTTAAGCGACTTTCAACTTATAATCATCTTGGGAAATCTTTAGGCCAGCAATCTTGTTATTTCACAGCCATCCCTCTCAAGAAGAAAGCATGAGATGCAGATAGCGTATTATTAGTTAAAGTTTAATAATCGTAAATCAGAAGGAGCTGAAACGCGGAAATCAGTGATCGTACGGTAAAAATTAAAATTAATCAGCGTGACTAATAAAATAAATTTTAACTACTAGAATAAATCAGGGGATTTAGAATTATTAAGATAGGATTGTAAGAAGTTAAGATATTCGGGTTTCGTACGCTTATTCACATAAGGTTATTGTTCTTTATATCAATACAAGGGTTCTATTTATAGATTGGATGTTCTAGAATATTATTTTTGATAATAATAAATTAGATTTATCATGGTTAGTCTTGGTCATCCATATTTACTCCTACTGCTTTAGGTCGACATGATGAAGAGAAAACGTCCCAAAGTGGTAGGCTATCACAAATAAAATGAACGCTTCGATGGAAGATAGTTAAAACAGTATGTTTATATATTATTATTATTTCTGTTACATATTGTTTCATTTCTAAAATCGAATAACACTTTGCATTGATTATATTTTACCCTGAAAAGTAATTGAAATGAACGATTAGTTTTAACAATATTATTGTGTGGCTTACTATATAAAAATAAAATTAGATCGGTCACTTAATAAAATCGAAATGAGATGACTTTTGATGCATTTATAAACTTAAAAATTATAAACACATTACAGTTTTTTAACCCTTTATCTACCGACGGTACTTATAGGTAATACTCAATTTAAAATTACAGAGAATAACCATTTTTTTGAATACTCTAATGATCAGGAATACTCTCTTTTAAAAATCCCCTCTACCAAGATATATGACAGCGCGGGTTCTATGATGAGTATTTTAGCAGTGAATGCAAATAGTTTTGTAGCAGAAATTGCGTTTTCAGCTGACGGCTTTTTCAGCGGATTGCGAAGATTGTCATTTTTGTTCCGAAATAATAGTTAATGTCAAAAGACAACTGTCTTATTGTTTTTATGTTAATAAAGACCTCAGAAAACGTTTTGAAATATTATTTTAAGTGAACAGTATATATAACTAATTTTACAGTTTAAAATCTTAAATTAATTAACTAGCCCTAACGGATTAAATTTTGCAAAGTTAGATATTTTGTTTATATATATTCATTAATTTTGAATATATTGTTTCAAAAAAAATATTGCATGAAAAAAACTGCAGTAAATCACAATAGTAAAGAGTTAAAGATTATTTTTTGAAAGAAAAATTGTATATGGAAATCTTGATAAATTTAATCCAATGGATTTTCTCATCACAGTTTATTTTTAGATGGTTTTTTTTCTAATGTGTAATCATAGGGCATCATGAAATGGAATATGACTTTCAAATTTATCAATATGCACTGCTATCCTTCTTTCACTCTCTTTTACATATTAAAGCTTTTTATTTGACATTATACGTTTAAGTAGAATGACTACACATTTTAAAAATAAGTTGTTTTTGTATGACATTTTTCAAAAAACTTTGTTTAAGGAAGAAACATTCTGTTAAACGTGCCACTGTGATACTTTTTTTTAAAAAAAAATGTCTTTGGTGAAAGTATATTGAATATTATAATACATTATTTTTCTCCCTTTTAACCTTATAATTTTTAAAAATAAATATTATCTAAAATTATCTACTTTCGAAACCGAAATTTTGCAAAATCGTACTAGCAAACGAATATGTATATTTTGTTTTTATATTTAACGTCATTTGGATTAGAATACACTTATAAAATTGGCTTAAGAAAATTATTACAATAAAAAAATTATTTAAATGCAATATTTTGACGAAAAATGAACTTAGAATTACCTTTTTTTCAAAACAATCTCCTTCTTATGAAAAATGCATCTTTAACAATATTATTTTGCTTGTATATAGCTAAGACTTCTAAAAAGGGCCGGAACAACGATTTCTAATAAATTCCCTTTAATTTCAGAGTTATTACCAATTGAAATAATTATCAGTGTTCTTCTGTTAAAATTCTCCACTCTGGGGTATTAAAATATGGATAAATCCATTTTTAAATTATACATTTCAAAAATATTATTTCAGGCTGCGTAAAGAGGTCTGATCTATATATTGGGAAACTATTATTATGACAAAAGCATTTTCCATAAAAGAAGAATATTTAGAAAATAAATATTTTTATACGTTAATTTTTTGCCAAAATATTGCATTTAAGTCATTTTTAATTGTATTAATGTTCTTAAAACAATTTCATACGTGTATTCTAATGCAAGTGACAGTAAATATTAAAAAAATATATATTTCGTTTGTTTGCATTTGAAAAATCACCGTTCCGTTCGTAGCCGGCTACCTCAAATAAAAATAAACATCTAAGGAGCTTTATGAATACACTTTGGTAGAATTTCTTTGATAACACACGTCATCTTACGTTTTGATACGTTTGACAATGTTACTGAAAATCTGCATTTAAATCGATTGAAAAGTTATAGATTATTTTTGTAAATTTAATTCTCTTTAATAAATTTTTTTTCTTTGAAAACATAATTATTTAATAGTTTCAATAAAATAAAAATTGACATTATTTCATTGAACATTCTTTATATATAGCATGGGTATTACCAACGAGCAAAAACTACACTAAAATCCTAACGTATTTTTTCCCCTATCATTTTTGAAATTGTCAGTATTTAATGTATTTAAGAATTTTAATGTCTTAGTGATATGTTAATTTAATCATTTAATAGCAAAATTAAACAATTATCAAATATTCGTGTAGCTTTGTAGTTTAGTAGGAAAATAATCGATTTAAATGCCAAAGCACCGATTCGCATTCTAATGACATAATAATGGTTTTATAATCGAGGTTGATAAGGGATAACAGTCTGATAATACTATTAACTTCCCTGAGGTCTAAAAAATAAAAATAACCACCACGAAATATAACCAATTTAAAAAAGATATCTGAAAAGAAAATAACCACAAGTAATTTAAAATACACATCATTATCTACTTCAAGAAGAAAAAAAAAGTATACCATATAAATAAATGACGCTCAATCAAACATAAAATAGGACATATGGTATGCAATTTCACTAATAGAGATTAACTTCAAATTTAATGGTTATTTTCAGTTGATGCGAAACTTATGTTTAATTGAATAATGATATTTTAATATTAGGTAATTAGACGATATATATTTTTTAAATTTTTTTTCAAAAAAATTATTATCTTCAAAAGTGTTTTAAAGTACTGTACTTCTGTAATTGTTAAATGCTTTTTCATCTTTAAGAATTCATATATTTTTTTATAATTATTTAATTTATTTCTAATTTTGTAGTTATTTGCAAGGACCTTATGCAGACCTAATAAGATTTTATTCTGGGTAATTAGTTTTTTGTTACATATAATTATATTTTTGCATTTTTTTAAATAAAAATAGGTGCATCTCTTAAATAGAAAATAATGGCATTAATTTATTTTTTTAATATTTTCATCAAAGTTATTAAATATGAACAAAAATTGTCAGTAAATGAAAAAAAATATTTTATAAAAGGTTATGAATTTAATTTATTATTCCTTGAAAATTAATTACTGGAATGTTAAGAAAATAATGTTTCATAATAAAGGGACGCATAGCGAATAAAAACTAAAAAAATCGAGATACTGTATATAATGTACTAAAATATAATCTTTTTAAAATTTGCATTTTATTTAATTTTATTAATTTTTTAGGTAAAATTAAATTTTAGTTTAACAGAAAATATTGAAAAATGGCGTTTCCCAAACTCCTTACTTAACTGAGATTGAGCGCGTCATATTTTCCCTTCGCTTCCCATCCCATTTGAAACTTTACACCTGCGCACCCGGACATTCTGACTGTAAACGGGAAGCAAGTTGGATGGACACAAGGCCTTTGTCTTCACAATCCGCAACATGTTCAAAGGTGGGATTTACATTATTACATGCATACATTACTACCTAAATTTAAGTGTATATTAATAGTAAATATTTTATGTTATATAAACATATGTATTATCTACATCTCTGCCTTTTATTGGAACTGAAGCAACGACAACCAGCCTCATAAGGCTATGAATGAGCAATTGTCTTCAAATGCGAAAATAATAATGTATTCTAATATAACACTCAAATATACTTGATTGATTGTCTATTAAGGATTCACTTTAAAATAACACGAGATCTATAACTTTGTATTTTTAACCATTGGTGAAAAGAGAAGAGTATTACTACAAATTAGCATCACTATCTCTAAAGCCATCTATAACCCTAATGAGCCAAATTAATGTTTCCACGTATTAAATGCGAAGGGAGAGTTGGTACCCCATACAGCGACAATGTTAAATTAAGCTCTTTTATGTACCTTTTTCTCAGAAACTGTTAAATGTAATAAAAACATCAAATTTTGTCTGTATATTAATTAGACCTTTAAATTTATACTGAAGGAATATTTTTCAAACATGTTGTTTATTTTTTTTTCAAAAACATACTGCAACGTAGCATAAATGTGAACTTTTTGAAAATTGTAATTTTTTGTCACGATATCTCGTATCTAGCCAAAAATTTGGGAATACCTCAAAAAGCTCACTTAACTCTCAAAAAGACTATTGTCTCACAATGGTCCATTACAAGGTTATATATATATTACCAATATCCTTATTATATTTTCGTATATAAGCACTTTATCATCTACTCAAACACACTTTCTGCTCTCTTTTGATGCATATTTTTTTTCTGTAGTAATGCCTTTTTGCAAATATTATGTATCCTGTACAAAGAGAGGTTATCAAACCTAAGAATATCCTAATGAAACTCAAGACGTTATTTTAAGGGAAAACGTTTCGAGAGAGATTATCAAACCTAAGAATATCCTAATGAAACTCAAGATGTTATTTAAAGGAAAAACGTTTCAGAATCCGTTACCAAACTTTTATTGGCAATATGAATATAAAAAGAAATATATTAATCAATACTTATTTGAAAAAAAAAATCAGATAATTTACACATTGCTTATTTACTGTATCTGTACTGTTGAATGAAAACGATATTCACGATTTAATGTTTTAATTTAAGTCATTATGACCACATGGATCAATCCATTGATATCACAGTGTTTCTTAATTTCATTATTTCTAAAACATTTAATATTAAAGATTTATTTAATAATTCACAACATGTCATCGCATCCTATCTTTGGAAAATTTCATTATAAAATAAACTTGACGCTTGTATTAACGAAATTGAAAATTTTTGACGGTCATCTTCTTATAAGGTATAATATATATACAAATGTATAGTATTATATAAAATAATTTGAAGTTAAACTGGTGGGGTTCATACTTATTCTATTGAGCTATATATGTATGACCACGTTTTTGCTTTGGCAGTATATAATCAGGATATTTTTATATATTGATTTGAACCTCAGTATAGTTCAGCTTGAGACACACACAAATATGGCTTGCAATATGTTTTGCTGATATGGGATAAATAAAGTCTTCCTTTCATAAATTTAAACTGTTTGATTAGTAAATACATTTGTGACACATATGTTCCATGATCAGTTGTTGAATGGCTTTTCTACCCACCCACACGTCGGACAAGAGTAAAATTCTTGTAAGTCCTCAATCTTTGGAGTTTTTGCAGTTACCGTCACAACCTGTAGATGACACCAAAAAAACAAAAACCACGTATAATATTTTGATTTACAAATTAGTGCTGATACGCTGGTAAAAGAAAAGTATAGTTATTAAAAAAAGTACAGCCACACTTACCACCTATGGCAGTGGTTCTCAAACTTTCACTACTGGCGCCCCCATTTTCAATCACAATTTTTATCGCGCCCCCATTATACATTAATAATGTACTGAATGCAATAATAATGCACTTTGACGCTAAAGCTACAATACGATCATAATTATAAACCGTACAAATTAACAAGATAAGTATTAAATTTTGTATATCTTACTTTTATGTAATATTTTTTTTTCTTTTTAGTTCGATTCACTATAAAAGCGTGTATTTTAGTTTGTTTTAAAACTATAATTTATTTTATAGTTATTTTTACTATACACTATAAAAATCACAATTCCAGTGAATAATTTAATTAAGAGAAAATATACTTACCTACTTTCAAGGACTTTTCAATTTTTCGTAGAAAATTTGAGAAAATGTTCCAAATAAATAATGCCCTTAAAAAAGGATATAGATCACAGACACTTTTCACTAACAACACAGGAACGTAATTTTCCAGCTAAACTCAAATCAACTCAAACGTTTCATATAACGCTTTTCTGATATTTACCTTCGCTATCTTGATTAATATGCATTATTTCAGTAGGTTCTTCAATTGCTTGATCAGTTCAACTTCCTTTAATAGGGATCACAGATGCCCATTTTTTTTAATATTCTGCTTATTTACATTTATAAACCAGAATAAGTCGTACAACACAGCAATCAAAACTACAAAATTGTTCATGGGGAAAGTGTAGCATGTTCTAAAAAATAATTGTGTAAAACGCTTTTCATTATGCATTATATGTTTCAGAATACTCATGCTTATCCATATATCATAAAACTCTTTCAAGTGGAACAAAGATGAAACAGAAATATATTATATATATTTACAACTTCCCTAAAAAAAGACGGAGATAACCATATTAGTAAGTTCGAAGGTCAGCTATAGTAATATTTTAGGGTAAAAGAAACGTAATAAAAAATCTCTCATCGTTTGATATCGTTAAAAGAAACATAAAAAAAAAATATCTCATCGTTCTCATATTGATCGCAAAGCAAACAAAATATTTGTTTAATTTGGTTATAGGATCAAAGATGGCTAATGAGTGTTTAAAGGGGAAATGTTTTATTTTTGATGATCACCAGATGATAAAAATAAATTATATACACTGGTGTGCAAAAATTAAGGACGAGACGGTTTTTTCAATATAACTTTGTACAAAAGCTTTCCAAATCAACACATTTAATACCATAGGATCCCCAATACGTAAGGACATGTGTAATGTAAGCAACACTTACTAAAAGAGAAATCAGAGGGATAAAAAAAAACTTGATATTGAAAAAGAAGCATGGAGCGCAAAGCGACTGAAGGCCGAAACATCCCTGTGATGGGTGTCCAGCAAGAAACATCCGGTCTTTAGTAGGGGATATGATCTCCTCTGACTGCTAGGCAGGTTTCACAGCGTCAGCCCATGCTGAGAATGAGAGTGTCATTGAGTTCTTGAGGCATTGCTGCCCTTTCGTCTTGCAGCGTCAATCGAAGCTCCCGAATCGTTACTGGTGGTAAGGTACGAGCTGCCAAGCGTCTGCCTAGAAAATCCCATACATTCTCAATGGGATTGAGATCTGGAGATCGTGCCGGCCAATCCATACGTTCAATAGCATCACTCTCTAAGAGCTGTTCGGCAGCTACTGTGTGATGACATGGTGCATTGTCGTCCATGAAAAGGAACTGCAGACACATAGCGCCTCTAAAAAGACGCACATATGGAAGAAGAATCTCGTTACAATAACGGGTCCCGTTGACTGAACCTGTGTCGAAGATGTGAAGGTCTGTACGACTACCAAGCATGATGCCTTCCCAAACGAGAACACCGCGACCTCCATACCTGTCCCTTTCAATGATGTTCGAGGGATGATTGCGGCTTCCCCGTTCTCTCCAGATGAGTATGCGATGAAAATCGCTACTCAAACTGAATCTGCTCTCATCTGTAAAGAGTACTCGTCCCCATTCATTGTCTCTTCAATTCCGGTGTTCCCGGCACCACAGAGAACGTCTTCTCCGATGGGCAGGCGATAAAGATACACACCGTACAGGGCGTCGTGCAAACAGACCAACACCGTGCAGTCTTCTGGCCACGGTAAAATGCGATATCGGTCGTCCAGTCGCCTGTGTCGTGTGTCTAGCGATTTCTCCCGCTGTCTGCCGCCTGTTTCTTCTGGCCTGTAAGACAACGTTCCGGTCATCTGCGGGTGTGGTTCCTCGTGGACGACCACTACTGAACCCCGGATAGCTGTTCCTGTAGTTTGAAATTGTCTCCAAAGTCGTGAAACGATGCTGTGAGCAATTCCGAACTCTGCAGCCACACTTGTCACACTGCGGCCTTCCTCCAACTTCCCAATGATTCGACCTCGGGTAAAAGCATCCAGATGCCGTCTAACAGATTGATTATTCGCCATTTCTCCCTGAGGCAGCAACTCGGTGTGATTTTAACTGCTATACGGCGTGCAATCTCTTTGTCAGAAATACTGATCTTACACCGACAACATGCTTTATACTACTCAGACACTCCCCCATTACGTCTACCTGCATATCTGCGTATGTGCTACCGTACATCACCTTACTTAATCTCCTGATTGGTTTTTCTGTCCGCTCTGCCTCTTCGTTCATCTGATATGCTAATTTTTCGACTTCGTCCTTAATTTTTGCACACCAGTATGTATATATATATATATATATATATATATATATATATATATATATATATATATATATATATAATGGATTTTTTTGTATATATGACCTGGCTTCACTCCAACACTCTTCAACAGATCACTATGGAAACTGACATGTATATATATTTTTTGTGGAGAAGGGTTTTGCGTTATTCTCTTTGTTGCAGCTCACTCTCAGGTGGCTCTACATTATATAAACGTCTGCACTTTTCGATATATCACCACGTTTCCTACATGGTCACCAAAAAGGATGCCAACTCTGCTCTATTGCAAGCATTTCGCTGTTTCCATTGAATTGTCATTATAAGGTAAGGAACGGAATTGCTTGCGAATATTACAATTTTAACATAAAACAAAAACTACAGAAACTAAAATTAACGTTTTGCACATTCAAAAATAAATTGTTTACAATATTTTAAGCGTTTATAACTGAAAATTTGTAACAGTTTGTTACTTTTGCTGAGCAGAGATCAGCTTAGGAAGGCGTTTTCAAAACTCGACCACCAAGAGACTTACTGGGTGTTAGAAATAAAAAAAATCCCCCCTTTTTATTAGCTATTAGATCTGCTGACCTAAAATTTAACAAATGTGGTTCCATTGTTCAGCTGAGTTATGCAAAAAACGGGTACACCAGCTAGTATACATGTAATTAAAGTAATAGATAGGTACACTTTCATGTAATAATAAAATATTTTTTTCCTGAACGAAATAAAAGTTAAGTGTCAAGCAAGACAGTTTTCCTACCTAAACATGATTAAAAATTGCCTTCTTTCAGTAACAAATAACTTTAAGCATTATGGCATCGGCATCATGCAAATTTAGCCATTTTGCACTCATCTAATTTCCCATGTTGAAAGCCCCATTATAAGAAATTATAATATTGTATTTCTAGAAATGAATTCACGAAATATCTCCCTCAATCGCTTAACTGGTTTAGTTCCTTCAGAAAATCGTAGATGAAAGGTAATGAATAAAACACTTCATGGCTTACATTATACATATTTGCAAGGTCTGAAACTCTATTCAAAGTGCTAGTAACGTTTTTAAGTTAAATTACCTAGCATGGCTGAGTGATTTATAATTCAAAAATAATTCTTTATAACAAAAATTTAGCACGCTAACATTTTGCTTATTTTAGTTTTAGTAAAGGAAAAAGGAAAAAAAAAAACTTTTTAATTATCTGCACTTTTGTGTTTCTTATTGATAAATGTAGGGTATTTTCTTTGCTTGGAAAAGCATAATGCAGCTATTATAATATGTTAATAAATTATTTCTAATATACAGTACCACTTATCAGATAATTACTTCAACAAAAAAAAAGATAAATATGAAATAAAACTGTTATAAGTAGCATGTGAAAAATTATTTTGCTGCTAAAATTTGTTGAAACACGCAAAGTAAACTTTCAGAATTAATTACACAGACAACTCCCATCATACATTACGTTATAAATTATTCTCAAAATGTATTTTTTTCTAATATAATTTCACAAAAAAAAATTGCTTTACATAAATGATAGTTTTTATATCTTATTAAGAATATTTTTAAGGTATCCGACTATACTTCCGACACCTTGTTGTTTTAAATGAAGACATCTAGATATGTTAATGGTTTCTAGATTTATTAGTACATTTTAAGGAAAATTAAGGGAAAAAACATTGTGTGTGTGTCGTCTTCGACGCACAACTGGAGTTCACTTCATATGTGCGGTTTTCTTTGACTATGTATATACATATATACATATATATATATGACTTTTAATTTTTCATATTCATATATATATGACTAGGAATATGAAAAATTAAAAGTTTTATGTGGCTGGCAATTTGTCATACCAGAGTATGGCCTTGCTCGGTATTACATTATTATGGTATCTGTACCCCCGTCTTTCATTTAACAGTTTGTAGAGCCCTTATATTTGTGATTTGGTATATACTCTTAAGTATGACTTTAGAGAGATGTGGAGATGGGTACAAAATTCCTGAGTTGGCATATGAAAAACTAAAATTTGTTTAAAAAAAATATTAAAAAATCTGATTCTTAACCGTGTGATGTTAGAACTCGAACTGTTTGGAACTTTAAATATTATAGGAATTTATCTCGTACATCAGAGCGTAAAATTCTTGTTTTGGATTGTGTAAAGAATGATCAAAGAGATAAGAGCTTTAGTAACATAACTGAAACTAGACTTTTCAGAGATATCCATAATTTAAAACTAAACTTTAGATTTGGTCCTGATAAAAAATTTAAGGCTTATGTCATGATGAGTGAGTAACATTTAGATATAGTTGATGGATATATATTTTATAAAATTTTTAATTATATTTACAAAATGACATGCAATAGTAGTAAATTCCCTTACATAATTCAGACGACAAACACTATCAATATCATATTAAACCAACATATATCTGATACTAGTAAATTTGAATACAACAAAAATAGTACTAGAATTGAGATAGCGCACTTAAACAAACATGGATTAACAACATAAATGTACATATATTCTAAATAGTGCCTATATTAAACAAATATTATGGTTTGAAACTTTTTGTTTTAGGTTCATTGAGATCATATTAACCTCATGGTTTGAATATTATCTGGAATGGTGGAAATACACTGGCCTCAAAAAGTTAAGGTACAACATGTTTTTCGAAGCTCACCCTAAAAAAAAAATGGCAGTAACAATAAAATGCATAGTTTGCATGAATGATAATAACGATCTTTAAAAACATTAATGCAAAAACGATTGCTACCACTGTTATTTTATAGAAAAGAACGTATATTTATGAGTGAGAAAAAAATATGCAAATGTCAAGCTTTCGTACTTTTGTGTGTAAGTTGTGTTGATTTTCAACAGTTGTTGGCAGTTTCGGTGACAATAGTCAATAGAGTTTAGAAAATGTCTCAGACACGTCGTTTACCCAATTCGTTAAGGTGGCGGGCAGTTGGATGGATGGAAATGGGATTGTCGCAGGCTGATGCTGCTAGACGTCTCAATGTGTCTCGTAGTGTTGTTCAGCGACTTTGGGATCAATACCAATCCGAAGATTCTGTGTCCAGAAGACCTGTTCCTGGCCGACCACGAGCTACAACACCTGCAGAAGACCGTTTTCTAGCTCTTTCGGCACGAAGGAGAAGAACCACTACTGTGCCGCAGCTCGTTGCAGACCACTTTCAAGCATCAGGAAGAAGAATCTCCGCTACTACGGTGCGAAATCGTCTTCACAATGCAGGTCTGTATGCAAGAAGACCAGTTGTGTGCGTTCCCCTCAACGGACGACAGCGAAGGAACCGCTTATGCTGGGCAAGAGAACATGTTTCTTGGACACAGCAACAATGGGCTTCTGTGCGGTTCACAGACGAGTCCAGATTTACAATGGAGAGTGATTCATGGCGTCTACTGATCTGGAGGGAACAGCGCACTAGATACCATCAATCCAACACTGTTGAAAGACACATTTATAGAAGTGGTGGAATCCTGGTTTGGGCAGGGATCTCGCTCGGTGGCCACACTGACCTGCATGTGTTCCATGGAGGAACCGTAACTGGTCTTAGATATAGGGATGAGATCCTTGATCCATATGTCCGCCCATATGCTGCTGCTATTGGTAACGACTTCATTCTGATGGATGATAATGCACGACCTCACCGAGCTGGGATTGTTGAGGAGTATCTGGAGGATCACGGTTTGGAACGAATGGAATGGCCAGCTCGATCTCCAGACCTGAATCCGATAGAACATCTTTGGGACTATCTTGGCAGAGAGGTTGCTGCTTTAAATCCTCCTCAAGGTCGTTACATGAGCTGAAACAAGGCTTACTCTGTGTCTGGTCTTCGCTTCCTATTCCGGTATCCGACAACTTAATAAACAGCATGGGAAATCGATGCCGCCAATGCATTCAAGTTAGGGGTGGACACATTCCTTATTAGAACCCATTTTTGTATTGTTTATATGCCATTTTACCACATAACACTGTGATGTGCTGTTTTCTCCAAGAATGGACTTTTCCGCAGAGATTGCTTTTTTTGTTATAAATCGTTTTTGCAATACTCTTACACAAATTTCTATGACGCATTCAATAAAAAACTATTTAATGCACATATCCTCCAATTTCTTTGTTTCTACATTCATTCATTTGCAAATTAGACACAAAAACCCGGTTGTACCTTAACTTTTTGAGGCCAGTGTATTTTGTCATCTTTAAGCAAATCTACGAGCATTAATTATATATTCCGAGATTTAATAAAAGTATTGGTAATAGTAATAATATTGATATCGCAAGAATTTCAAGAGCTTAACGTAGAAATTAGTTACTAGAAACAAGACATTTCTCAAGAAATCTATGTTAGAATTAATTAATAAATTTGATGATAACTACAACACAGGCTTAAATAAATCATTTATGTTTGGCATAAATAAATCTGAAATTAAGATTACGACAGATATTTTAAGCAGATTTAATTTTCGGGATTCGCATGGTATGCATATGTGATTCGAGACTTAATAATTATCTAGTTCAAAAAATGAATATTATATTAAATACAAGTGAAAATTACACTACAGAATATTGTACATTATTATTTATGAATAAATAATAATGTAATAAATAATAAATAATAAATAATAATGGTATATATATATATATATACATACATATATATATAAATATATATATATATATATATATATATATATATATATATATATATACCATTTTTTCTATTAGAAATATTTTTATTAAAAATGCTTTCAAATACAACAAGAAACTTGACAAATTTATATTTACTTATAATCCAATCTCGAAGCTCTTAAATGCAAAGTCATGTAAATGCAATTTATATCGGGGTTACATTAATAATTATCATCAGCATGTTATCACGGGAGACCTTAGCATCTTGAAAGATCATTTTTTGAGAAATTCTATGAAAAAGGTACTGGGCTTAGGCTTATGATCACTAAAAATAAATCTAACGTTATGAAAAAAATTTAGATAATTTCTACCTTAAAATTGCAACTAAACACGGAATGCCAATTGAGGCTTTTAATCAATTTAGATCTTATGTTACAATATAAATTGGAAAATTAGATTTCAGTGTTGAAAGTTAAATTATGTATAAATATCTTAAAGCAACATAAATATCTTAAAGCAACAATAGATAACATTCAAAAGGACTTCATGATTACATATGTTGATAAAGTTTCTGCTAATTATGCTATAATCTGTAAATCTTATTATAGTAAAATATTAAGTAATCCAGTTTTGAATAATAAAGCATTAAAAAATCAATTCATAGTAATAGAGGAGGTGATAAATTTCTTTTGGCTTTGAACAAAAGACTGAATATTCATCTAAAAATATTAAATGTCCACGCATTTTTTAACACCAAATTTTCATAAAAGCCATAAAAAATTATGTAGTATTACTAATGGGTACAATACACATATCACGAAGTCTGGGTAGATTTTACAATCTCTTCTTCAAAATATCATTCATAACTCACAACACACACATACGAGTATAATTAAAAATAGCTTAGAGATTGCCAGAGTCATTATGGATATGTTAGATTTTTTTCCATGCACGGCTTTGACTTTGAGGATATTATTAATTATATCGATGTGTTAATGATAAAATAAGGGTTCTACATTTATATAATTTATGATAAATATGAATTATATACTTTAATGAAAAAGAAAAATTTGATATTCTTGTTAACCTCGTATTAAAAGAAAATTTCATTGCATTTGATCAGAATCTTTATAAACAGATCAGAGGACCACCCCAGGGTGGTACTGCTATTAATTGGTTAGCTAACTTTTATTTGCATTTTTTTTTAAATTGTTCACATTCCTAATGATTCCTACTTGCTTTATCGTTAGACATATTTTTTAATTGTTTTTGTTAAAAATAGGGAATACAAGCCAAATATTACGTTCTGTCCTGACGATCTTAACCTCCTTAAAACTAACTTTAATTCTATAAAATGGTTGAATTTTTGGATTTAGACATGCATCTTATAGACAATAATGAAGTTTGAAACATTTTTGACAAAATAGATTCTTTTCAATTCCATGTAATTAAAATTACTGTATGGAATAGTAATTTGCATTTATCAATTTACAGACATTTTAATTTGAAATTTTTATTTAGAAATGATAACTTAACTGCCCACAAAGTAAATAAATTCAATAACATAAAAAAATTTCAATGCTGTTTAGATCATGACTACCCTTTTAACTTCTTAAGAACTTATATTCATCACAAATACATTAATCGCCTTGCTACTTCTGATTCCAAAACCACCATACAACAATAGGATTTCAAAGTCAGCATATTAGTGGTCTTACTGAGAAGATTATAGTGTAACACTCTTCTCACAGAACATTTCTTCCACACACACATCTTGAACAACTTAAACATTAAAAAGCTGATCTTTAAAAAAATGGTGAAAAAAAGCCTTCATTTTAATTTAGAGGATTATAAATTAAAAATATTTGTTTTTCTACAGAATAAGTAACTTAAAGTGATGACTTTTATTAGGTAGGGGGTACTGAATAATGAGTAGTACAATATGCATTGCAGCATTTCTTAATGCATATCTAACCGATTGATCTCCTTTGATCTAAGCTTTCTTACCCACTTCATCTTTATCATGCACTGTAACAGTTCGACAGCAGTTGTTTTTAAAATAATTTTAAAGGAGCTGTTAAATGTAATTGATGTTTTTTCTCGTAACTATTTTGCATGTATTGATAATCGCAATAAATCGCAAAAAGTACTAAAAGGTTTGTTTCACTATGACAAAAATTAATTTAACTTTTTTTCCATAGAAACGCACAAACACATGTGCTTCATTCCTCTTGTGACCGCACTTAACTTAAAAACTATTTTATTTTATCTTCATTCATCTACACAGAAATATTCTTTCCGTATAGGAAGGTTTTCAAATTTAAAAAAATTACTCCCCCCCCCTTATATGCAATAGCTAGTAATTTATGTAAAATCCATGACAAAAAGTATGATTCCTGCGAAAAGAACAAATCCAATAAACTTTGCTCGTTAACAGAATTTTGTACAATAACTTAAAAATTAGACTATTCTACTTTGCATATGAATGCACAATACGAGAATTTAAAAAGCTAAGATTTCTATAGCATTACATTTTAGAGTATTTGCATCGGTACAATATTAATTGATTGCCGCGATGATAATGATGTATCACTTTCAGAAAAAGTATCGGATTTTCTTAAATGTTGTATCTTTGTCAGTTTTCCCTTTAAATGAACTAAAGCTGGGAACAAAATTCCTCCCCTGAAACCAATTTTGTAACTGAAGTTCATTTGTATTTTTCAATTTATTATGTGATAAATAGATTGCAGTCTTAGATTTTAATCAACCGTCATGACTGATGAAGCTCTTTCATTAAAGTGGGTTGTGTGAGTTTCAGAAAGTTTATATGTATCCTATCAATTCCGCTTTTTTTACACATTGAATAATGTTTATAAGGAACTATCTGCAAAATATTATTGTTTTTTTCATTTTCAATTGTAAGGAGTTTTTCTTTTTTTTTTAAGCATTAATGACTTTTGTATATACATAATGGTGTTACAATCTAAAACAAACATACCTGTATTTGTATACAAAATATACACATATTGTAAAAGCCTACTGCATACAAATACGCTGAAGTTAACGTTGTATGGAATTATTTTTATATTCCCAACAGCAATCCAATCCTGAATATTCCGAATGTTGTGGTTCGGTTTTCTTCTAAACACACTACGCACTTTTAATTGGTACCCTCCCATAATGGATTAAATGGTAACGAGACAGTTGATTACTTTATTTTTAAAACATTTTTTTATTATTATTGAAGACAGGTAAGATAATTCTCGAGCACCACAAATATCACACGGGCCTTACAGAAATAAGTAAAGCAAACAGAATAAGACAAACAAAATAAAATTAAGAAAAAACAATGAGACCCATTCTGCCACTGCAGACACCTTGCAGAGAGAGAGAGAGAGAGCAACGGATGTCTAGCTTTAACTGAATCTTTCTCTACTAAAATGAAGGAATCAAACGCATTTTCAAAAGTTTCATCTGCTCACCCATGGTACTTTGTACAAAGACGTCGTTAGATCACATGCTTAATATTTCTAGGAATCAGCAGACTGTTCCATCATGCTTTTTGAATAGCGACATCAAGTAACTTACTTTTCAACTAGACTGAAGTTCTTTCCATGGTGTTATTGGAGCAAGGATGATCAGGCATTTCCCACTGATATTCATAATTACTTAAAATTTACTGTTGACGAATTTTTGATTTTTTTGTGATTCTTGGTATAATAGCGTAGCTATACCATCTGGGTTAAAAAATAAATAAACATAGCACTTTTTTTTTAATTTCAAAGAAAAATTCATGTGAATTATACATTAAACAAGCTTGCTACATTTTACACGGTTTAGTAAATGTGGTTCTCCAAGAAGTATGAAATATATTTGCTTTAAGGTATCCGACTACGTTCGGAAGCGTGATTTTGCAAAACCGTATAATTGGATATTATTTATGATAATTTGTGTCACTTAGATTAGAAAACGTATATATAATTATTTTAAGAATATTATTACAATAAAAATTATTTAAGTACAATATTTTGACAAAAAATGAACATACAAAGTCATACTTACAAAATATTATCCTTCTGTGAAAAATGCTTCTATTATAAAAATATTTTTCCTGTATATAGCTCAGACCTCTGTACAGAGACTCAACCAGAATTTATGAAATCCATAGCTTAGAAGTAGGTTTATCAATGTTTTATGACAACAGAGGGGAGAAATTTTAAGAAAAAAATGGTAATAATTATTTCAATGGGTTGTAACTCTGAAAATAGTAAGAATTTTTTTAAAAAAGTAATTCACAGAGAGACTCTCTTTAGCAGTGTTTACTTTATATAAGCAAAATATTATTATCTTAGAAGTATTTTTTTATAAAAGGAGAACATTTTGATAAAAGGTTATTCTAAGTTACTTTTTTGCCAAAATATTGTATTTAAATACTTTTTTTTTGTCAAAATGTTCTTAAAACAATTTTTTACATGTATTACAATCTAAATAACACTAATTATCACGGAAATTTTCCATTTATACGCTTATTTAAAATCACGTTTCTGAACGTAGTCGTATACCTTACAGTTCTTAAAATATTTTTGTAATTAATATATTCAGTGATAAACTGTACATGAATGTAATAAAGTCCTCATTATAAGTTTAAACTTACGAATGACTTCCGAATGTAAGGGTTAAAGGGCGATTTGGCAGTAACATTTCAATCAAAGCAGCTGAATTTGAGAACACATAACACATATAATATCTATGCATTTATTTAGTTGTATTCAATAGTTTTGTCAAAGATATATATATATATATATATATATATATATATATATATATATATGCATTTATTTAAAAAATCTCTTCCCTCCTCCTCAACAGTAAACGTTATAAGGTTAATAAATTTAACTTTTAGCAATATATTTTAATTTATCCCGGCACTTCTCGCGTAGGGTATGACATATCCTTTAAGGGGCATTAGCTTTCAGGTGACTTCTAAAGATACATTTTTTTGGATACCACCTCTTCGGGTATGTCACCAGAACGTGAATAGACGTTGCAATTCTGAATGCATGAGCACACCTTAAACCTTTCTTATGCTATGACGCATTATTGTAGTTACGATGAAGAAATATCATATTTAAGTATTTTAATAGATATAGTAAAACAGTGTTTTCGAATGAAGAAAGCCTCAATGAGGTAATAATGCGGAAGAATCAAATGATGAAGAGTATAATAACAAGTATCATTTTTCACTGAGCTCGATCGAAATTTAAACGAGGGATATACTGTTGAAAATAAATGCTTTATATGTAGAGACACAAAAAACATGTGGGAAATATGTATTTTAAAGGGAACAACTGGTACACATCTTATCCACTTTCAGATGAATTTTTGAAAACAAAAAAACTTACTGGATCATCAAGAGAAAAAAAAATAATTTCCAAAGTTCTTGACTTAGATAATAGAGAAGTTTACTCCTACATGTTTTTTTAGTTTTAAAAAGCTGCTGCAATTGTTTATATATGCCCAAGAAAAATTAGAGTTGTCTTCTACTATCAACAATACATTTTGGTGATACAATAGATTCATCTACATAACCAACCACATCGTTTGATTGAAATCTGAAATTATATCTACCTTATATTAACTGGGGGATCAGTTCGCCATTGAGAAAATGACCACATAATTATTCAACGTCTAGGAAATGTAATCGTTAGCTCATGTTAGTATTTTTGTCATGTTAAACATTGCGATGATAAGTAGGCAAATTATTTTTTAAGTACTCAGAAACCACCTTCTAAACATCGAACCAGGTACTGATATATGGAGTGTTTTTGATTTTAATTTACAGTAGAATGTAAAGAATGCAGCAACCAGCAGGCATGCAATGCTTCTACGATTTTTTTAAAAAATTAAGCTCCAACAAAAGCATCGCACTTACTCGCGACGAAGTCTAAATGCATGTAGAAACAATGCACTGAGGGCCCTATTAAAAAGAACAGAAAAACTAAATTTACGTGTGAAAAGTGTAATAAACACATATTGTTTTTTCTACTTTTCTTTCCTTTTCCACTTTTTGTATGCAAATATTATGGGGGGTGTAGCACTCTTGGGTGGGAGATACCCTTCGAGATAACTTTAGTTCGTTTTTTTTTAGCGTGACTGATGGCGGGTTAATAAAATATAAATAATCCCTTTTCAAAATGCTGAATTACCACAGTTTATCTATTGCTCAACTTTAACTCCCTACACACATGATCCGGAATATACTACCATAATTGCAACACCCTGATGAAATTCATATATGTTTCTGAAGAAAGTATTTAATGATCTAACTACTCTATCAAAATAAATTCCAAATGTATTTTATCGCATTTCAGTCCAGCGAACGCAATGGTACTTCCTTTCTCCTAATTCCATGATAAGAAAATATAATTGTCATCAAGTATAACTCAATGTGATTGTAATAAATTATCTGCAATAGCAGCAGCATAAAGTCTTACACGTTGATCAAGCATTTTGTCTCGATATTTTACATGCAAAGAAATGAGAATACTTCATATACTCTGAATTTCTTTTATACATTATGAAAATGCATTAAACACACAGATACTAAAATTGTTTAGAAGTAGAATTCAGTAGTGAACATTGATTGAAACATTTGCTAAAATATATGATATGTGCATTTAAAATTAATATAAACTTAATTATTTATAGAAGAATACCTGTTATTTCCATACGCTTTATAAAATCAATAGACATTAAAGAAAATATTTAAATTTCTGAGTAATAAGAATTATGTCTTACATTTGGAGCTAAATTAATCTAGTAGTTGAGATTACTTTTACTACAATGTATCAAAATAGAGATTGTGACCGTAATCTTCCGAGGATTATCGATTCGAATTATAGCATTTCGTTGAATTTAAATGAATTTTAGGTTTATCACGTGGTCAGATACAAAATTCGGATAAATTAAATGCTTTGATGTAAATTAATACCAATTTAACTTAAAATATTAACCTAGCATTAAGACAATGAAACAGTTTTACTATTTACTAAGACAGTTTATACTAATATGTTTTACATCGAAATTTACTAAGACAAGACATTGTAAAATTTAAATAAAGAAACAATGATTATTAATAAAATGCATTTCGTTTGCAAAATATTTAAAACCTTGAATTTTGTACTTTTATAATAAGTGATTAAGCAAAGATTAATTATCCTTAAAATTACTCAAATGCTTATAATTTGATGTTAAATTAGTTAAGAATCATGAAAAAGATAAATAATAATTTGGAAATATTTATTGCTTTATGTCGTACTATTTATATTTTTTTAGAAATCATAATCTATTATTTTTCGGGCTCTTACAATAGAAGAAAAACCTTTTCACAAAGACATGAAAACCTTGCATGAAGCTCATAATCATCCGTAGAGTAAATAATACACATAAATTTGATTTTTTTCAGTTATCACCAATCTTTTTCAGAAGAATGAAATAGAAATACCTTCCTGCTTATTCCTAAAGTTTGAAAAGTCCCTTTTTGGTGATAAATGACTTTTAAAAAATCTGTCATTATATATAAACCATGCATTTATGAAATAAAAATATATCTCTTTATATAGATCCAGAAACGTTTCAACATATCAATAATTTCCTCAAATTTTGAGATTTTTTTTATTTCTCATAAACCTCAATTTAAATGCTAAAGTAAGTATATCATTCACATTTCATGTATCTCATTCAAATGTATGGAAACTTTTCAAGTTTTCATAATTTTCTGATTACACTTCACTTGATTTCATTTACGAATGAGTTATATGCTAAAAATGAAATAAATTAAACTATATATTCGGAAGCTTATAGAGCAAAATACTATTCTTTGCTCAATTTACTGCTGGCCACCATAAATGCAACGCCCTGAAGGAAGCATGCAATTTACATGAAATTTAAAACATGCATTAGCGGAGGTGAGATATGCAAATGATTAGAATTTCAGCGAAGACACACATCACGCGCGCCTATGGCGCCACCTCAGAGTGTTATTTAAGGTTTGCAGATTTCGACGATTTCAAGTTCGGAAATTATGTTCTTTTTTTTTCAAAAAACGATCAGTTATGTCTCGTAGAAAACAGCAAACAGCGTTTGATCAAGTATCCGAGTTCGACAGAGGAAGGATAGTAGCCTACCGAGATTGTGGATTATATTTCAGGGAAATCGGTAGTCGTGTTGGACGAAACCAAACAACTGTAATGCGGATATGTGACCGTTAAATGCAGGAGGGTACGACGTACCGACGTGGTCAATCGCATCCACCTCAGTGCATCGCTTCACGTGAATACAGGCAAAGTGTGCGCATGGCAGTGACGGATCGCTCAGTTACAACACGAAACATATCATAGCACAGTGAGCCTGTAACTCATCATTCAGTGTATGCGCGTACCATTCGACGCCGTTTACAGCAGAGTGGTCTGTCCGCAAGATATCCATAGCTTGATCTACTCTTGACGATGAACCATAGAAGTCTCCTTCACCAATTGTGCGATAAAAAAGGATGTGGGCGGCAGATTGGAATGAAGTTGCCTTTACTGACGAGTCACGCATCTGTCTGCAGCACCACGATGGTCGGATTCGAGTTTTGAGACACCATGGAGAGAGGACCACCACACTGGTTCTGCATAGCGTATTATGGTATTAGGATGCATTGGATATCACTCTCGCTATCCTCTAGTACGCATTGCCGGTACTTTAAACATCCAGCGCTAAATCTCCGAGGTTTTGGAGCCAGTTGTCCTTTCTTACTTTCAGGGTTTGGCCACAGTCATATTTCAACAGGATAATACGCGACCACACGTGGTTCCAAAGGTTGTCCAAATATTGTCCAAAGGTTCTTCGCTATCACCAAACTGAATTGCTTCCATTGTCGGCTCGCTCTCCGGATCTTCCACCGATAGAAAATATGTGGTCCATGGTTGCTCAACGATTGACCCAGATTACACCCCCAGCTGTCACAACAAATCAACTTTGGCAACATATAGAAGCTACTTGGTCTTCTGTACCCCAAGAACACAACCAAAGTTTCTTTGAATCAATGCCGAAGCGTGTGACAGCGGTGATCTCCAGCAATGGCGGCTATTCTGGCAACTAATTCTAGCAGGAACCACACTTCACAGAAGTCTATAAATTTAATAATTTGATACTTTTTCAACATGTTATCTACAAAATAATTTTTTTATATCTCTTGTCTTTCTACGTGTTGCATTTACGGTGACCAGGATTGTGTGTGTAGGTTCTACAAACGAAATATCTTTTTAAAAAAGTAGTTTAATGTTATAATTATTAATTTTTTTTACCGTTATGCCTGATATTATCTCGAGCACGGCACTGTTGCTCTGAAATGGTACGCCCGACATTGTCTCGGGCATGATACAAGTGCTTCAAAATGTAACACCTAAGAAATATACAGGGTAATTTTTATTTGAATTCATCTTGCGGTTAAAACCGAATATGGAATCTGAATCTATGTCGTTAAAATTTAATTTGGGCACACTTCAATAGATTTTTTTTTGATGAGCAACATTCATAACAATTCCATGATCAAACTCAAAAAATACTAAAAACTAGATACACTTAAAGATTTTTTTATTAAAATCCAACTATATGGGTGGTGCAGATCGTTAAGATTCGGAAATCTCCTTTCATCTGAAAGTCCAAAAATTCGAGAAAAAATATTATAGAAAAGATTTTTTTACATGTACTATACAGCATTTACACTGTAGCTCATTTTTTGATTATAAAAATGTAGTTGGGAAACACATACACTTATTGCCATAAAAATATACGTACCAGGAAATAATCCTGGGATCGTAACGAAACTTAGCATAAAGGTACATGTCAAACAGATATGCAAATGGTTAGAAATACAGCGTGATTGCGCATTGGGTAATGCCACTAAAGGGGGTTGAACTTCGATCTCCTTGGAGTATAAAACATAGGAGCAAGGTTTGTTTGAGTGTACTTAATGTTTCTCTTAGGAGACTTTGAGATAGACATGCCATTACGTCAACGTCGAAGACAATATGAGCAGCTGGCAGGGTTCGAGAGGGGAAAAATCATCGGGATGATGGAAGCTGAGTGATAGGCTTCAAAAGCAGTTCATTGAGTAGGCCATTCTGATCTGCGAGTGAGGACATGTTGGTACCAGTGAACAAAAGAGACGTCATTTACATGGTGGTCAGGCTCAGAACACCCTCGACAGACCAGCCGTCAAGGAGATCGTCACATCATGGAACAAGCAAGCGTAGAACCAACCTCCTTATTGACCGCTGTCCAGACACATATAGCATCTTCACTAAGGTCCCCTGTGTTTTTCTGAACAATCGCAAAGCACATTGATGAAGGACATCAGATTTTGGTAATCACGATGCATTTCTAATCATTTGCATATATCCCCGACATGTACCTACGTGCCAAGTTTCATTACGACCCACCAATTATTTCTTGGTGAGCTAATATTTTGTCCATCAGTGTATAACGATAATTTAATTAATCTCTTCAATGGTCAATTATTTTCCCAAAAAAGAATCTGATTTTTTTTGTATGTAACTAAGCACATAATACTTAATAGAATGCGAAGGTGGAAAAAAATTATTTTAATTTTAAATTTTTAAGTTTTTATACGACTTTTTTTTTATAATTGTGGAACACAAAAAACTAAAAATATTTGCTTTTATAGGTAAACACCACCTACTATGAAGAATATTTCATATACCTTAAAAGAATTTATCTCATGCTTATAAAACAAAATCATGCTCACACGTCTATTTCATACCGTTGAAGATTCTGCGTGCGTGCCATATACATATATATATAGTATATATAAATATATATATATATATGTATATATATGTATATATATATATACATATATAAATATGAAAGAAATATGTATTATATATCAAAAACAAGAAATAATAGATAATAAACATAACAAGAAATAGCGTAATAAAAATATAAAGGCTGAACATGAAGAACACAATTATAGAGAAATAAAAAAAGAAACTACAAAAAACAAGAACCTAGCTAGTCAGACAGCAATTTCGGACTTAGGACCGAATAAGTGGGGTTAAACTAGTTTAAAGGCGCCAAACTTCCCCCTTTGCAACTCGGTAGGAAAAACCAAATAAAATAAAATAAACAAAAATTCAGAGTATGGAAAACTCAGAGAGTATGATAAAACCACTCACTACTATTATGTAACAAACTCTCCCAAACTCTAAATGCAGAAATATCGCAAAATAATTACGTAAGAAAAGTAGAAAAATGCAAAAACAATTACATAAGAAAAGTATTTTTCAAAAAATAATTTAACAAAATTTCTTTACTCACAGTGCTTTTACGAAGAGAATCAAGCGTCTTGACATCAATGAAAATCAATTATTCACCAAGTTAAAAAATTCGAATATACATAAACACATCTTTTGAGCTAACTTTTAACCAGCCAGCAAAGACAGATATCAAAAAAGACGACAATCAAATATGGTAGAATTTTAATTGGTTGATTGTCAAAAATGTAAATTTGCTAGGCTCTAATTTGGTTGTCAAAAATGTAAATTTGCTAGGCTCTAATTTGTTTGGTTGTCAACAATGTGTAAGATGTTCAAGATGTGTGTGGAAAAAATGTAAACTGTGATATGAGTGTTATGATATAATCTTCACAGCAAGACGACTAACATGCTGACTTTGAAGTCCTATTGTTGTGTGGTGGTTTAGGAATTCGAAGTAGCAAGACGGTTAATGTATTTGTGATGATTATAAGTTCTTAGGAATTTAAAAGGGTATTCATGATCTAAACAACATTGAAAAAAAAATTATATTATTGTATTAATCAATTTTGTGGGTAGTAAAGTTATCATTTCTAAATAAAAAATTTCAAAATGATATTTCTGTAAATTGATATATGTAAGTTACTATTCCATACAGGAATTTTAATTATATGGAACTTAAACGAATCTCTTTTGTGTGTGTCAAAAATGTTACTAACTACATTATTGTTAATAATATGCAAGTCTAAATCCAAGAATTCCACCATATTAGAGTTGAAGTTAGTTTTAAGGAGCTTGAGATAATAAGGGTAGAACGTAATATTTGGTTTAAATTTCACTATTTTTACCAAAAATTATTATATCATCTATATAATGATAAATCAAGTAAGAATCATTTACAACATGATCAATTTCAAAAAAATGTAAATTTAGGTTCGCTAAACAATTACTATATGGACCACCCTGATGTAATCCTTTGATCTGTTTATAAAGATTCTGATCAAATGCAATGAAATTTTCTTTTAATACGAGGTTAACAAGAATATCAAATTTTTCTTTTTTCATTAAAGTATATAATTCATATTTATCATAAATTAACTGTAGAAACTTAATCATATCGTCAATATCTATACAATTAAAAAGGTCCTCGAAATCAAAGCAATGCATGGAAAAAATTAACATATCCTTAGTAACTCTAGCAATCTCTAAGCTATTTTTAATTATTGCCGTGTTTTGTAAGTTATCAAATAGATTTTGAAGAAGAGATTGTAAGATCTTCCCAGACTTAGTGATATATGTATTGTATCCATTAGTGATACTACGGAACTTTTTAGGGATTTTATGAAATTTTGGTGTTAAAAAAATACTTGGATATTTAATATTATTTAGATGAATAGTCAGTCTTTTGTTCAAAGCTAAAAGGCGAATATCATCTTCTCTATTATTGTGAATTGATTTTTGAAATGAAGTATTATTTAAAATGTGGTTACTTAATATTTTACTGTAAAAGTATTTACAAATTATGGCATAATTAGCAGAGACCTTATCAACATATGTAATCACGAAGTCATTTTCGATATTTTCTATTGATGATTTAAGATCTTTAAACATAATTTCATTTTCAACAGTGAAATCTAATTCCCGAATTTCTGTTGCTACATAAGATCTAAATTGATTGAAAGCTTCAATCGGCATTCCGTATTTAATTGCAATTTTAAGGTAGAATTTATCTAAATCTTTTATGATTTGTTTCATAACGTTAGTTTTTTTTTTTTTTTTTTTTTTTTTTTTGTGATCATCAGTCTAAAACCGGTACCTTTTTCCATAAAATTTCTTCACAAATCATCTTTCACGATGCTAAGGTCTCCTGTGACAACGTGCTGATGATAATCATCAATATAGTTTCGATATAGATTGCATTTACATGATTCTGAACTTAGGAACTCCGAGGTTTGATTATAATTAAATATAAATCTACCAAATTTTTTGTTGTATTTGAAAGCCTTTTTAATAATAATATTTTTAATAGGAAAAAAGGATTGATATTTTTGAAATATACTTGAAAAAATTATTTTGCTAAAGGATTTATTCATAAATAATAATGTACAATATTCTGTAGAGTAATTTTCACTTGCATCTAATTTAATATTCAATTTTTGTACTAAATAGTTATTAAGGTCTCGAATCATATGCATACCATGAGAATCCCGAAATTTATATCTGCTTAAAATATCTGTCATAATTTTAATTTCAGTTTTATTCATGCCAAACATAAACGATTTAATTAAGCCTGTGTTGTAATTATCATCAAATTTAACAGCTAATTCTAACATAGAATTCTTGAGGGTTGACATGTCTCTAGTAACTCTTTTTCTACGTTTAGCTCTTGAAATTCTCGCTAAACGAATATTATTACTATTATCAATATATTTATCAAAATTCGGAATATATAATGAATCCTTGGATTTTTGTTTAAAAGTTAGTAAGACACTTTCAGCTTTCCAGATAACATTCAATCTATAAGGATAATATGATCTAAATGAACCTATAAAAAGTTTCGTACCATAATCTTTGTTTAATATTTGGCACTATTCTAAGTATATGTACAGTTATGTTATTGAATCCATGTTTATGAAAGTGTCCTATCTCAATCTTAGCCTGGTTTTTGCTGCAATCAAATTTCCTTGTATCAGACCTATGTTGATTTAATCTAATATTGATAGTGTTTGAAGTCTGACCTATGTAAACGAATTTACATATGTTGCATGTCATTTTGTAAACACATTTAAAAGTCTTACAAAATATATAACCTGCATCCATATCCAACTGTTCCCCCATATATATATATATATATATATATATATATATATATATATATATATATATATATATATATATATATATATATATATATATATATATATATATATATATATATATATATATATATATATATATATATATATATATATATATATATATATATATATATACATTTTGAATCATGGTGTAATACTAAGTCTTACATTGCAATGGGGACAAAGATTGCACCGTCTTTTTTGGATTATACTTCCATTATTTTCCTTTCACCTCATGCAGCAAATTGAGCATTGCCTTGTCAATCCCTGCTTTTCATCGAATGTTTTTAAGTGCTTACCTTCACCACAAAGAAATCCCAGATGACAAGCATTTCGTTACCATAGGCTACACACACAAACTGTATCTCTCAAAATCTCTCAAACTCTCAATAAGAATTAAAAGTATATGCAAATGAAGGATAGAAAGAAGGAAATACTGGTCCCCGTACTCGGCACGGGCAACCCAGTTGAGACTAGTTTTCGGTAGACTGTATGGTGTACGGACAGTTAAGGAGTTAAAGGAAAAACTTGTTAAATTTGTTTTTAATAATATTTTACAAACTTATTGAAAATAAGGGATATAGCATAGTAGAAATGTGGAAGAAAAGAGTTTTTTTCCAAAATTAAATGCGCTTTTAATTATTTATGATTAGTTGGTTAATTTTTACCTTTTTATTTATGAAATATATATTTACAAAAAATTATTATTAAGAACAAAGTATAAACGGAAAAACTCAGATTACAATAACACTTTTAACTTAAGATTCATATACGGAAGCTTCCAAGCGGATATGTACTAATGCAATGGTTAAAAAAACTTCTTTTGATTTACATAATTTACATTTATGTCAGCAACATATGCTAAAATGTTTATGTGCAAGAAAAGAAAAAAAAAAGGAATTTTCAAATAATATATATATTTGCTGTAACGTAACGATTAACAAAATTCAAAATTTGAAAGAAAATAATAAAATAGAGGTGGCTTGCATACAAGTACTTCAAGCCTTAAATATTACGTATGTGTGAGTGTGCATGTATTTTCAGCATTTGAAGGAAAATTATCGGAACCTATTATTATTTTATGTGCACTATACATACATTACTTTCCTTTCACAAAAATCATTGATTTATTATTATAATTACCATAACATTTTTACGATAAAACTATTTTAGCAGTTACATTTGCTAGGAATATACCGACTTTAAAGAATTGAAATATATTCCGTAAATCTTTGAGCCTATTCTAGGTAAGTCAAGTTCATTCTACTTCATGAAATGACCAATATAACTTTTCAAACAAATATGCTGTGCTTTCAGATACATATACGACATGAGAGGTTCCCTTACATATTATTTTATATTAAAGGTGACTTTTAATTTATTGTAAACTGAGATTTTTCGCATGCATTTTTTTTTTTTGCCTTCTTGAAGTAAAGTTGTGAGTTACGCAATTAAAATATGTTACATTTTGTCATTTACTTATTAATAATTACTCCGTGTAGCATTGTATATCCGTAGGAGAAACAATGTCGTCTATCCAATATCTTTCTGTAAATGATTATCAAATGTAATTGTACGAAGCATCTTATGTTATTCGAGTTTATGTTGTTTTTAATCAGCTTGCTAATCGAACATAAGCAAATTAAATAACTTTTCAATTTTTAATACTTCTCTCATGTGGTTTCTATGTAATTTCTGCTCAAAATATTTTGACAGCATAATAAAAATCCGAAAAAAATGAATTGACTGAAATTGTATCAAAATAAAGAAAAAACCTTGTTTTAAACGTTAATGTGTGAAAATATGCATGTAACGAGAGAAAAATTAGAATTCTTGTTCAATACCGCATGCTCTAAAAATCTGAAAATGCTTCCAAAATTCCTAACATGAAATCTACTTGTTTGAGTTTCAGTTAACTTTTTAACGGGCTATTTATTTCTAGAAAAATTATATTAAAAGATTTATGGAATTGAGATTGACTTAAGATGAGAGCCTCATTTAGCTTATTAGGTAAATTTAATTTAATTTTGTTTTATTTTTAACACTATCTTTTTGGTAGTAAGAATATTTATACCATTGCTCACTAGGTCGTATTAAAAGTAGGTAATTAATTATTTTATTTATTTTATATATATTCATAAAATATATTTTGCAAACACTACGAACTGGAAAAAAATTTTCATGTTATATAAAGCTTTTTTTATTCATAGATGACAAATTACAATATTATTTTTCATGAAATTGCCAGATCAATGAGGGAGTTTTTAATCATGTCACAATGTTAGGGAATGGATTGGTATTAAGGAGTTGGTTTTTCTTATAATTTTTAATATATATATATATATATAGATAGATAGATAGATAGATAGATATGCATTGAGAAAATTATACTTTATATATACAGCTTTGATACTTTATGTATTTGATTATTATAAAGTATCAAAGTTGTGGTATTGGACAAGGATTTTAAAAGTGTTTGTATAAAAAAATTTGTAGTAGTAAAAAAAATGCTTGTTTCAAAAATAATACACATTGCAATCTATAGTGTCATCACAGCAATTATTGCTCCAATAAATAATGAAAAAAAAAAAACAAAAGTATCTCATGAAATTTAAATTAATATTCTCTTACACTATTGTATTAAAAAGTTTACTCAATGTTTTTATGAAGCAACAGTTTGCTTCCCAGCTTGTATTTTTGTTGATGATATTTAAATATAATCTATTTTTGCAGCATATTATTTTTTTCCATTTCTGTTTAACTAATGTTAGCAATATGAGCAATAATGAATTATATCATCTGATTTCACTTATTATTTATGAATTGTTCACCCGCAGAAAAGATAAAATATGTTTTTCGAGATAATTTAGCTATTTAAGATGAATTAATTTCTAAAATATATTTAAAATTGTTTAATTTTCATTTTAATGGTCTTTTGATAGTTATATCAGAGAATACCTAGATAAAGTTTGAAAACTTTCATCCGTTATATACTTTAACTGACTCGGCTAGTTATTCTATGAAATAACTGAATTTTAATTGCATTAAATTATGTTTAATTTTAATAATTTAAAGGTAATATATATATATATATATATATATATATACATATATATATACATATATATACATATACATATATATACACATATATATATATACATACATGTATACATACACACATATACATACATACATATATATATATACATACATGTATACATACACACATATACATACATACATATATATATATACATACATGTATACATACACACATATACATACATATATATATATATATATATATATATATATATATATATATATATATATATATATGTATGTATATGTGTAATATATATATGTGTAATATATATATAAATATATATATATATATATATATATATATATATATATATATATATATATATATATATATATATATATATATATATATTTAACGAAAAATTAGTTTTTCTGTAACTATATCACGGACTATATGCATGCACGACTAATATTTCTTGAACAGACTAAGGATTCAACATCACTGTATATAGAGCTACCAGTCCTTACGTAGGCTGAAAATGACGTCACACTGAGATACAGTATGTCTAATTTGTTGTCTTACTCAGGAAACAAAAAGTCGCTTAAAAGTGCTCACCTCCCATTTACAAAGGTGGAAGAAAGAAATAAATGAAGGAAATATGGCTTGCCTATAGGTGATCCTAAAACGACTATGACTCTAGAATGTGAAAATAAAACATTTTAAACCCAGGAACGACTAGAACGATGATTCGGTTTATAATGCGAAACAAAAAAAAATGAGTAGATAATGCAAATTCTTAAATCTCAGAATATTTCCATTTTATAAAATAGAACCTGGAAAGCATGCATGTAAAAACTTTCTTTTAGTTTTTTACTGAAATATCAAACACACGTTTTCACAACAAAGCGATTTCACTAAATTTATTCCGTGTTCATTGAACCAGAAATTTCACAATTCATCCACATCATCAAAAATACCATCTTTTTTAATCGCCCCGTTAGCGTTTTCAGAGTGATATTATTTTTTTTTAAATTTCCAAATCTGTTTAAGCTTCTTTATTTTCTTAGTGTTTGTATATTATTTCAACTGATTTTTCTCGGTATACAGTACTAGGTAGTAGGAAATATTTTCAGTAAAGACAAAGTTTCTCGAAAATAAAGAATATTTAAAATAAGATAATAAGTAAGTTTTCCGAGTTTTTTATGTCAGTAGCTGAGTTTTTAGCGCAATAATGTTAATTTTAAAGTGTAAGAGTACATTAAATATAATTGAAGAACTTACTTTAGTAATACTGATTAGTCTGAAATTTCTGCAAGGAATTCAGCAGTTTGTGCAAAATGCATTCACAAATATTTGCTTCAAAAACAATTCATAAGTATGTGTATGAATTCATAAATATACATACTTGTAAAAACAAGAAATGTAATATTTAAAAAAAAATTAAAATAATTATGAATGTCTGTTTAAATATGAATGTCTGAACATAATGTTTTGAAATATATTACGAAATTGCATACTTACATATATGTATAAAGATATACAATATCCTGAAAAAGTCATTAAATCAAAGTAGAGATAATTTTATGTCAGAATTCAGAAGCTTGTTATTAAATTAACATAGGTTTTTACAACATAATATATATGGAAGAATGTTTACATATGTTTAAGTTTCGGAAGGCTTACATAAAAATTAAAAGCCAGTGATCTAATATTATTTATTTATGTTAATTCAAATACGTATAAATCATTAAATAATTTATTTTTATTTAAATGAAATTCCCTTAATAATGTTGAATTCAAAGGCAGTAACTCCAACGTCTAAATGGTCGTGGTATCCTACTGGTAAAGGTAACGGACTCGTTGTCTTAGTGTTACGAGTTCGAGCCTTGTACCGCTGAAGACCCGCCATACAGAGGTGGCTCAGAGCCTCAAACATTCTCTCGTTCTTGTAGGGTGAAAGTAAGGGCGTTCCTTTACCAGGTTTCAAAATTACGAGGTTCATCAATAACTCGATTTTTTTCACTATTAAAAATATAAAGTACTTTAATGTCAGTCTAGAAAAAGATCACCTGCCGAGATTGGAGGACGAGGTCCCAAGAAGATACGAAGATTCTAAGAAAAGTGAGTTTAAATTCAATTTGCTTAGTGTTCCCATTACTGATATTGATACGGCAACTGAAGAGTTACAGCTGAAGACTTAACTTATTAACTTGATGCCACACCACAGTGTGAAAAGGATATTTAAGGTATCCGACTACGTTCAGAACCGTGATATTGAAAAGCGCATAAAAGAAAAATTTTCAAGATATTTAGTGTCACTTAGATTAGAATGCATGTATAAAATTGTTTTACCCAAAACATGTATAAACATGTTTTAACTTTTTGCCAAAATACTGTATTTAAATAAATGTTTTTTTTTTTCAAAATGTCCATAAAACAATTTTATGCATGTGCATGTATACTAATCTGAATGACACTAAATATCATGAAAATTATCCATTTATGCGCTTTTTTTAAAATCACGGTTCTGAAATACCTTATACCTTAAATGTTTTTGCATTGTTATAGGAAAAGAGTTGCTTAATAAAACATTATTTTATGTAATTTTCTTGTAATACACTCAGAATCATACGAATTTGCGCACCACGAAAAAGGCTCAAAATGAAGCGAAATTTTACACATGTAATTACTAATTTAATATGAGAAAGTGATTAGGATATCAAGTAGAAAGGAACATTTCTTGCCGAAAAAGTACAAATAAATAGAAGTTTTACTACTCTAATTGACGCCCCTTTTTTATCGCATGCACGATTCAATACGTGCTGACATTGAGGTATACAAGTTCCGTATAATGTCCTGATACATCTCGTTCCACATTTTCTGTAAACGCTCCTGAATTTTGACTAAACTCACAAGCGTTTCAACATGGCATCCTAAATGATATGCTGAATTGGTGATTAATATGGAGATCTAGAAAGCTAGAAAAGGGAAATAATGTGTCGGAGGCAGTTTTGTGACATCCTTACTGGGTGTGGCCGAGCATTGTCTTGTTGAAAGAGAGCTCTTGGGAGCCCTACCATGAGGGGCAACACATATCGCTTGAAGATATTTCAGACGTACCACTGGGCTGTCATTGTGTCATTTATCAATATTAGGAATGACCGTCTATTGTAAGCAATGTCATTCCGTACCAACACATCAGCTGTGGGGGCGGTGTGTCGCTGAAAAGCGAAGGCAGAATCACCACGAGGCCTCTTTGCACTAACACGATTGTCATCTCTGCTCAAATTGAATCTAGATTCGTTGTTAAAGACGACTTGGTTCTGTTTCATTGTAGTTCAATCTCGTCGTGCGTGACACCACTCCAAATGGATGCATTGATGGGTGGGTGTCATTCGCAGCCCACATAATGGGGCAGTGACACCAGATGTCCTTCCGTTTATCCCCTTGAGATGGTTCGGAAACACAGTGACACGTAGTGAAGGTGCTTTCTTTGCCTGGACAGAGCCAATGATACAGTTAGCTTTACTAGATGTAACGAGTGTCGTGTGATGTGACGGTACTCTCGACGACTGGTCTGCAGTGGTCTTTCTGAGCCTGGTCGCCAAATTCACGAGTCTTTTCTCTCCATTGGTCCCAACATCTCTTCACAGTTAAATAAGAACGGACTATACTTGAGGAGCTAAACGTCGAACTTACTACCCCGATTATTCTTTCCTTCTCCAACTCGTACATCTGCTCATTATGTCTTCAATAGAGGCGTAATATCCATTAAGCCTCTATCAGCTCCTTTCTATTATTATCCTCTCTCTTAGCTACCTTAGCGTTTTCTTCGCAATAGATTAAGTACCCTCAAAGAAGTTTTGCTTACTTGTTTATACCTCAAGGAGATCGAAGCTAAACTGACTTTAGTGGCATTACGCAATGTACATACACGCTGGATTTCGAATCATTTGCATACCTCTCCGACGTGTACCTTCTTCCCAGACTTTGTTACGATCCCACAATTATTTCTTGTTGCGCAAATGTTTTTGGCAATGAGTGTAAAACGTTTTACGTTTAGAAATAATGTCCATCTGTCAATGACACGCAATGTAATTGTATTGCTAAGGCACAGGATCATTCCCTACCGACTAACACTAAATTGAAGTATACTCTAAATCCAATACGCATAGAAATTTGCGTAAATATTTAATTGTATTTTAACAATAGATAATATAAAACTTATAAAATATTAAAAAAAAAAAATTCTTGCTATTTAAAACTTGTGAGTCAAAGATATAGGTAATATTTTATTGAAAGATTTTAATAAAAGACGAAGAAATTTTTTGAGGTCAACAAATTAACTTATTAACTAAAAATACTTACTTTAAGTTTTCTTAAATATTAATATTTTATTTTAATAAAACATAATTTTTGTACCTCACATCGAAACATTTCGTAGTTTCTAATCAGTTCATTCATTTGTTTTATATTTTTGATTGATATAACTACTGATAATATATAGACCAATCGATTGCAACAAGTATTTCCCCCTCTCTCTCCTTTCCACCTTTAAATTGTGTGCCAGATGTAGTAGGTAAAAATGAAAATCAAATATACAAAAATGAATGATAATATATATTAAAATATATAAAAAGTAGAAAGCAAATGAAAGTCAGTTTTTTGTATCACAAAGCAATATACATTTTTCACCGATTATTCGAAGATTTTTTGGGAGTTACGCTGACGTTATAAAGGGAATCGTAAGCTTTAACAAAAATAAAATAAAATATTTTTTTGTGATTTCTATTTCCGAAAACATTTTTTCCATCAACGACAAACCGTAGCAGCATAAATTTTATAAGGAATTTATGTGTTTGTGCAATGTAACACAATACGAAAAAGTCCGGATGTGTGATAACTGTTGTGCAAAAACTGTATTTGATAATCGTTAGCATTTTGAAGGAAAAATTTGCCAAAATTCCATTTAAATATATTTTTTTAATTTTTTTTTTTAATTTATGGTTCTATTGTTATAACAAAGAGATTTCTTTCTCTATCTCGGGATACATTAATAAATTTATTACGTACTTTCGCAACAATGACAACGTTCAAAATAATTCGCCACATTGAAAGCCTCCATTTCGCGTGTGTCAAACGTGCTTAATTCCTAATCATGGGGTTTGTTTTATACAAAGTCGTCAATACGGTTGTGATAACACATTATTGAAAAAACTCACAAAAAATATCTCAACACTATTCTGGACTGGAATCCTTGCCTAAGAAGGAAGGCATTGCCCCATAGAAAAACTAATTAACAGTCAACTTAACAAAATATTCAATTTTCCAGGAACTGCAGGTTTATTAAAAACTGAGGGCTATCAATAAAGTGTTGGAGCATGCAACTTCACTGCTGAATTTAACTCCAAATGAGTGCCAAGAAAAAAATTTCAAAAATAAAAAAAAAAGTAAGTAAATAACTCAAACTACATATTACGTGTAAACTACAGTTTACCTATTTGAAAAATCAGAATTGCATAATTTGTACAACGGAAGCTGGCTCTCTAGTCTTAATAAATTATTTTTCATGAAGTACTGTAGGTTGTTATTACATAACTCCTTCAACACTAAGGTTATTAACCGTTGTATTAGTACATGAATTTGCTTTTTGTGGTTAAATTAAAATGATTTTTGAATAATGTCACAGTAAAACAATTAATCTTGTAACAGTTCCAATATAATTTTAGCAACACGATGTGTTTACTTCTCTATATTGAATTTTTCGAGGAACACACAACTTTCGAAATTAAAACTGTTTTATCTGTTCGGCAATCTTAAGCTAATATTTGGATTGATTTTTTTGGTATAGCTTTTTCTTAAATCAATGTTATTCGAATATTTATTCTTTATCAGTTTACATATTGTCAGTTTTACATTCTTCATCAGTTTACAGATTGTCAGTTTTACATTCTTCATCAGTTTACATAATGTCAATTTTACATCCTTCATCAGTTTACATATAATGTCAGTTTTACATTCTTTATCAGTTGGTTTCCTCAAAGCTAAAGTTTGTTTTTCTTTATTAGTTAGCTTAGGATTTCAATAAATGTCAATGTTGTATTTTCATGTTCAGTTTACTTTTACGTAAAGCTAACTTTTCTTGATTTTTTTTTACTATACGTCAGAGGCGGGCAACTCTTTGGCTCGAGGTTCTCATTGGATAAGTGTAGTAAGTACATGGTATCGGTGGGCCTCACCTTTTAAAAAAAGAGTTACACTCATTAGTTAAACTGTATCACAGGAAAGGTAAAATTTCGGTGCCCTTCACCATTAGCCCTCGTATTGATTTATAGTACGATTTCAATGTAACTGTCACTCACTAAGAAAATGTATAAAATGTGATAAATTGTATCTAAATATCAATAAATATAAATCAATTAAAACAGTGGCCATTTCATTCTACTTTTTTATAGTGCTCACTCCATGCCATTTTAATATCACTCACACAAATACACAAATTAATGCATTGTTCATGCCCCATATAAAATAATATACATCTGTTTTTGTTTTGTTTTTCATTTAAAGATTTCATTCAGCATTCGTTTGAAAATATAGCAATCTAATTGGCAAAACTATTTTTAATTATTTATAATACTTACTTTTTGATTTAATATGTTTTGAATGGAATAAAATGCATTTGAAAAATAAACATTTAAAAATATGTATTACAACCGAGTTATAATATTGGGGAAACATCTATTGACCATTGATAAAAAGTATTTCTTGCATATTTTCTATTGTTTAATCAATTTTAAAATGTTTCTAAAATTTGAAGAATTATTTAGTAACAAAGGAATACACAAACAAGTTATTTTTCCTCTTTTGTAAGCATACTTTATTGTATTGAAATAACTAAGATCAAGTAGATTTGATGCAGAAAAGATTTGACTTTTTTAGTATAGTGAAACTGATTTACCTTAATTTAAAATGATCAGTCAACTTTACTGTATTTTTGAATGATTTTGAAGTTTTAATTTAATGGAGAATCTATAAAAGTTTCTGTAGGAACCGTCAATTACCGCAGTGAAATCACTCGTGCATTGTGATATGGCTGTTAGGAAAATGTAATATAATTTCAATCATAAGCTTTAATTATACTTAGAACAAATTTCATGTTCGTACCTCTTTTTCAAGCGTTTGAGGATTTTGTGTGCTGTATGCATAAATAATTTGAAGCAAGGTGTAATATTAAGTTTTTCATTGCAATTCGAACAGATACAATATCGACTTTCTTGGATTACCTTGCCAGTTTTCTTTTCTTCTGAGGCAGCAAATTACTCATAGCTTTGTCAATCCCTGTATTTTATACAATATTTTCAAGAATCTAAAAATCTGTCGTCAATGAAAAACCTCCCCAACCCACACTTTCCCACAAAGTAATTCCCGGATCAGAAGTATTTCCCTACCATGAACAAACTATATTTCTTAAAAACTTTTGCACTAATAACTTACTAAAAGAATAAAAAAAAATATGTGCAAATCAAAGTTAAATAGAAGAAAATATCAGTTCTCGTAAGTGTATGGATAGATCGGTTGGGGCCAGGTTTCGGTAGTTAGTACTGATACATCACGTACGGAGTTAACAGAAGAAATAATTTCAAAAACCCTTAACATGCACTTTCCAACTATCACAATCTAACTATTTCTTTTCTGAAGTCTGAATTTAAATTTAGTATGGGGCTGTTTGCATAGAAGGATATTGAAATATCGATTATATAGAAAACTATTCAAGACCTGAATAAAATTGTAAAATAATTTCAAAAGAGTGTGAATACATGGTATCCACATATTTTCTTTCAGATACGTATACCATTACGTCAGCAAACAGGAAATTTTTCAGCAGTTCTCGTTCAATCTGTAAGTTCCAATATTTGTTTTCGTTTCGGGCTTGAAAATGAAAGTATAGATCTTTTAATGTTGGATTTTCCAAATTTTTGACGAAAAAACATAAAGAATGTCGGATTTCTTTTATTACATCGAATGGTGTTATATTTCATCTAAGGAATTCTGCTGCTTCTGTTGCAACATAATATTAACTTCAGCCACACCTTGATGTATTTTTGAGACGTTTCGTGTTAAAATGTATTTAAATGTAAAACTTACGTTTTTTTAAATGAATGAAGTTAATTATATGTGTAAAAACAGTTATATTTTCATTCTCAGAAATAAAAAGATTATATTAAATATCTTTAAAATATCCTGAGAATTATCTAATAATTTCATAAATAAAATAAAAATGTAAATTATTTTAACATGTTTGATGCAAGAAATTCCATAAGTTTAAAACCTCACGTTTAATTTTTGCCCACATAGCTAACGAAAACTTTTGAAGAGAGACTATTTTTTTTTATTTTGCAGTATTCTTCCGTAAGATTTCCGTTGCACTTCACAGAAGTATTATTGTTATATCACGTAATTATTTTGATTTGCCTCCCCATTTTAATTTTTAAATGAAATATTTTCTTTCCAGTTATGTATATGAGAACTAAATAAACATGTGATGTAGTGGGCTCTCAAAATTATTTTATTTCTTGGTAGTGAGAGGAATCGCACAGATTATGGCCGAAAGGCAATTTTTATTTTCAAATTAATCAGAAAAATTAAATTCATGATCAAATTTTACTCTTCACAGCACTTTGCTGGAGAAAAGTACAAGTCCGAATTTATGTTCGTAGATCTTAAGGTGATCGGCTCCCAGGTGCAGTTCTCTCCGCAACCCCTTTCACTGATACGTCCAAGGTGACTAGCGTGGCTGTACCCGCAACTTCTTTCATTTTTGTTCGAATTAAGAAAAATATGATGCCTCCTTTCAAGTGACCCTTTAAGCCACCTGTCGGGTCTCTTTCACGTCCCTATTTATCTGTGATTGGCGAGCGTGGCTTATCTGCATACGGTATTCTTTGCCTTTATTCCAACTCCGTTAGTTCTCTATGCAATATTCCGTCGTGACTGAAATCTACAACGTCAAGGTATCTCATACTCCATATCGAAAGTCTATCAATTTACCTACCCCTTTAACATTGATAATTCCTCATTTGGTAAAGAGTGTTTTTTTCCAGGTATAGAAGTTTTAGTTGGCATTACTTTCCTAGATGGCGACCGATTTAACAGCTGTCAAGTGATTTATTCTCAGTTTGGTTTGGCAATTCATCAAAACGTTCATCAAGCAAGGCGTAGATTCGTCGAATGGGCCCAAAAAGAGATTGCCGTTGTTGCCGATTTTCATAAGCGAATTTTGTTTAGCGATCAAGCGCACTTCTGGTTGAATGGCTGCGTCAACAAACAAAACTGCCGCATTTAGAGTGAAGTTAATCTACAAGTGTTTGTCGAAACACCGTTACATCCAGAAAAACTGACTGTTTGGTGCGCTTTATGGGCTGGTGGAATCATTGGTCCGTATTTTTTCAAAAACGATGAAGGCAACAACGTTACAGTCAATGGTGTTCGGTATAGAGCCATGATTACTAACTTTTTCATTCCTGAACTGAGCAATCATGATGTCCAGGAGCTGTGGTTCCAACCAGATGGCGCAACATGTCACACAGCTCGTGCCATAATAAATTTATTGAAAGACACGTTTGGTGACCGCCTAATTTCACGTTTTGGACCTGTGAATTAGCCTCCAAGATCTTGTGATTTAACACCGCTAGACTATTTTGTGTGGGGCTATGTAAAGTCATTGGTCTATGCGGATAAGCCACAAACGCTTGACCATTTGGAAGATAGCATTCGCCGTGTTATTGCCGATATACGGCCACAAATGTTTGAAAAAGTCATCGAAAATTGGACGTCCAGATTGGACTACATCCGAGCCAGCCGTGGCAGTCCTATGCCAGACATCATATTTAAAATGTAAAGCCATAAGATTATCTTTCGAATAAAACATATTCATGTCAATCGAATAATACATCGTTGTTTTATTGTAATTTAAAGTTCTATACCTCTAAAAAAACACCATTTATATCTGAATCCCAACATGTCAAAAGCAATCAGTGGTCTACATGTGTGAAGGAACAAAACAATTGAAACTGTTGAACAAGTGTGTCATTTACATAAATTGTTGTGACTAATACCATCTGGGTGTCTTGACAAATCAATGTGGTATTATTAAATCTGTTTCCAAAAATGGCTAAATATCTGTTTTGCCTCAAGCTTAAGGGAAGTGCTCTCGGTCGTCTCGTTTTGAAAAATACAATGACCCATTTGTGCATTTTGCACACCTCCGTGCATCAAACTTGACAAGTATTATCGTGAAGCCTTCATTCAATGAAATGACGATATAACCCTTATGCCGTTGCGTATATCCTGTTCGGATTTTTTCCCTAGCGTTGGATTTTACTAGAGTGCATCCGTGGTTTTTTTTTTTTTTTTGAATAACACATACTGGAGGAAGGATTTCTTTTCCTTCATTTTTTTTCAGAAACTTAAATCTAGTAATTAAGTTTAGTAAATTTTGTTTATCACCGTGTATTACGGAGGATCGTTAAAGAAGCATAAAAAACACATCACCTTTTAAATATCTACTTTTATATACTATCTTTACACTTAATGAAAATATACAAGTTTAAAGCTTATTTCTGGAAGCAGTCTGAAATCCTAACATATTGAAAATCACTTAACTTTAGTCGCAGCTTCTTTTGACAATAATTCTCGAACTCCCATAGCTCGGTCAACTACAAGATAATTTAAAACCAGAGTTTCTAGTGGATTCTGGGATGCATATTAATTGTAGGCCCCACAACTTTTCACTTTCTTGTTCACCATTCTTATTCTCATGTTTCACACTTACCAATCAACGATTAACTATAAAATTCACGTTCCCAAAGCCAAGAGGATTACTAGAACCCGAACAGTACCCGATACAAGTTTAGTAAAGTAATCAAGCAATCAAAATAATAGTATTTAATAAGTAATTAGTTAATCAAAGCAGTTAGTACTAAAAATAAAACTTTTTCTCAGCATGCATTCATGTATATATATATATATATATATATATATATATATATATATATATATATATATATATTTATATATATATATATATATATTTATATATATATATATATATATATATATATTTTTATATATATATATATATATATATATATTTATATGTATATATATATATATATATATTTATATATATTATATATATATATATATATATATATATATATATATATATAATATATATATATATATATATATATATATATATATATATATATATATATATATATATATATATAATAATATATATATATATATATATATATATATATATATATATATATATATATATATATATATATATATATATATATATATATATATATTTAACATCCTAGGAACTAAAATTGCAGGTTTAAACAAAATTTTTAGTCTAGTCAACATTCACTTCTAATTTGTCTGTACTCCGGGTCATAGGGAAATGATAAAATATTATGAGAAATGAAATTATTACAAATAAGAGATACAGAATGAGACATGTTTTGAATAAACGAAGCAAAATATAAATTATTAAATTTATAATAGATAACAATAAAGTAGTAAAAATATAAGATAATTAGATCGTTATTGTGACTTTCGAAAGCAGTCAACTGGCCCCATTCCACGCAACTAAAATGTAATAATTCTAGTGAAATGTTATATTTCTGATCTCATCATTCATGTTAGCGCTGACATATATTTGTAAAACAAAGTCTAGACATTAATTTGTATTTTAGAAGGCAATATGCGTGTTTGTAACGTTTGAATTTAGTAATTAATTGAATTTAGTAACAGAATTTAGATGAGCTTGTGCTCTTCTTCCGTAGCGTTGATGGGACCGATTGAGATGAACGTGTTCAGCGCGTTTCGGACGGTCTAATGGATAATTTATTGAACATATTTAATGACATTTGGTCAAGTTGCGAAGTAAAAAAAATATTTCAACTTATATATACACTCCATTATTTAATGTATATTAATGTATGGATAGGCCTAATCTGCATCAGGCCATCTGTCCTGTGGGACTTCAGTACTTCAAGGGAACGAACTCGTGTCTTGTTCCGAAATTGCTAGTAACCATCGAAAATCAGCCACGAATTCAGGGCAATGACAACTTGTCTACCGTAGCAATTGAAAAAGCAGTACAATAAAGTAAACTTTATCAGAAGGAAACATACGTATTGAAATGCAAGTGTTTGAACGCGTAGACGGATTTTTTTTGTACTCATGTATAATAATAATGTTAGTTTGTGATAATGTTCGATTGTGCTGCGTTTAATTCCCTATATTCGATTTTTTTCCTAGTATGTTTCAGTAGAAAATATATATCATACATTTTAATGAAACTGTTATGCTAGTTAATTTTAAGTCAAAAATTGTTGTATAAAAACTATCCTGGCACTTATAAAAAATTTACTTCCATATAATAGTGCGTAGAAATGCAGCAAAATGTCATAATCTGGGATTCTCTTCAAATGTAAAAAAAATTTCACGTATTCGGAATTGATATTGTTGCATGGAAATGAAGTTTGACAAAAATAATATGTTGTTTTCAAAGCTGAGCAATTAATTATTTTAAAATAGGTATGCTTAAATGTATCTGCAGAAATGAATTTCAGTTATCAAACAAAATTTATTTTCTTTCTAGCCTTCAATATGTTCAAAGATTTTTAAACGGTAAAACTGTTTTGGATCTATCATTCAATGTATTAAATCTTTTTGAAATAAATTCATTCGAAAACGTGATTGAAGATTTTAGTGAAAATAAAACAACTCATTAAAGTTACATTTATAAATAATATTATGATATTAGAGAGGGATTTGGAAAAAAAAGCCAGATAACTTTTGCAACAAAATATTTATAGAATTCATTTTGTATGTCTCTGAATTGAAGTGAACGTAATGTATGTATATTGTTCCATTGTATAATAGTTAAAAAGGATTTTTCACATTTGTCATTTTTCATTTTTACTTAACGTTAACGAGGGTTGTTTAAATTCTTAGTAACCCCTCGTGTATTGTATATAATGACTGTATATATTTGTACATATATATTATGAATAAAATATAATATTGTATAGTAAATACAGATAATAGAAGAAATACTGTTCTATTTTTCGTAGACTGCCTTTGAGAGAACGTAAGATTTCACTCGTGAAATAAATGGTTATGATTCATTAAATATGTCTGGGTATTACTTCTTTAAAAAGAGAATAATTTTTGAACATTTCTTTCCTGTTTTTCTGAAAGGAATTTATATTCATCTCAGAATTCAGAAATATTTGGTTATTTAAAATGTACCGGCATTATCATATCTGCATTAAACCTTTACTCTTTTAATTCATTAATTGTATATTTTCCTTCAAAAAGATACTATTTTATTTAGTTTCGGAATCATTAATACACTCAAGGCCTTACACATACATAATTAGACACATACAATGCGCTTGTGTAATTATCTGTCGTTACTAGATTATTTACTTAAAGATTAATTTAAGCTACAAACGATTAAATTACATCGTCTAGCACAAAAACATCTCACGTGTAAGAAATTCAAGTAGTTTATTTTATTTACATAAATAAATCAGATAGATGTTCGAAAAATCTATTGATTTTTCAGTGGAACTCATACATCTCTAAGACTTAAAATTTAAACACGTAATCTTAACTCTGATCTTTTTATAAAATTTTATTTGGGTAAAATGTATTTCGTACTTTGCGGAAAATAAAAAAAATCACCATATTAGAATTTTGCACAAGTTTCATATACTGACTTATAATTTTAAATTTTGATTAATCCCCAATATGTTTTTAAAAATAAAAAAATGAACGAAAATTTAAAAATAAATATCCAGTACACACATCATGTTAATTAATAACTTGCGGAGAGTATTATGGTTATGAGCTAATTCAAACAATGATTAAACATTTTTTGTGAAGATTTCTACAATCAGAAAAAAGGGATACTTTTAATTCTCACTTAAAAATCAATGAAATCTCTAATTAATTATTGTGTGTGTGTGTGAAATTTTACATTGCTGAGTAAAAATTCCATAGAAGCACCATATTACCCTTAAGAAGAAGATAAATAGTTTTACGTACTCTCAGAAATGTCTGTTCCCTTTCTAGGGTGCTAGGCTAGCAGTTCTCTGAATAAGGTGTTGCTTTATACACAAGTTGGATTTTTAATTATTCTCTAGGCGCCATCGAGAGCTGAACAAAAACACTGCATCCAATACTGCATCATTTATACACAACAAACTCGCTACTATCTTTAGCAGCTTCTGGATTTTGGCTGTCTTCATTTTGAAGACTCAAGTGTGTATGTGTGTGAATGTGTGGATTCATTTTTTAATGAGATCATGCATAACCCGATGATTGAATAAGAACACTATTAATTCAGATGTCTAAAGAAATTTTTGTGTGGTATAATGACCATAAGCATAAATGTTTAGGGACAAAAGCGGCTCGTTTTGAGAAGGGTTAGGGTCCTAACCGCCTCACTTAAGTAATATAATGTCCTAGCGAAAGGCCGAACAGTTTTAAAACAACATAATATGTTGGATGTCACGATTAAAGCATTTTATTTAAAATCTAATTTCATTCCTTATATAATTCATGTTTCTAAGGTATTTATTAAATGTTTGTGTAAATAAACATTTTCAATATGAGATCCGAATTCTCCCGTTTAATGCTCATGGAAACATTAAGTGCAATTTTTGCTGATTGTTTTGAAGCTACTCTAAAATTTTAAAACGTATTCTTTATTTATATATAATTATGAATAGTACCAGTCATATTATATATATATATATATATATATATATATATATATATATATATATGAATCTATGTATAGTAATTAATTTACAAATAAAATAATGTATTCCACCCAATCATTTTCAGTTTTAAATTCGTAACGATAGTAAAAAACAATAATTGTAATATACTTGAGGAATTGTTGTCTCATAATCTCATATGTTATACTACCTGTGCACATTCATTCATTCATACAGTTTTCAAAATCATGTTAGTGCAGCTCATAGGAAAATATAACTCATTAATAAATCCGAAATATCAAAGGTGAAGAGTTTTCATCATCGATTCTCAGCACTTCATGAGAATTGATATATGACGAGAATTGTTTCAAACTTTCATTGCATAAGCACACACACACATAAATTAATATTATACAAGTGAGGATATTGATGAAAGGTGCCTCGTAGACGACAATTGTGTCCACACTTGACTCAAATGTAACAGTACTTTATAGTACCGGAGTTTTCCAACATTTATAATCCCTTATTACTTTATATAACGATTTATTATGCATTAAAATTAAATAGTATAATACTGTTGTAGGTTTAGTAAAACCATGATTTATATATATAGATAAAATAAATTATTTTCAACAGTTTCCTTTATTGACACTTTCCTTTTATGTTACAATCTGACTTAATTATAAAAAACACATAAAAATAATTATTATGAACAATTAGTTTCATAAGACGGATTAGATTGTGAATGAAAAAAATATTACGTATTAAATTTTAATCTATATCTCCATCTTTCTATTCTCTTGATCTGAGAATCTTCTCCATTCTTCCTATGTCTGAAAGATGACTACGGAGATTGATATTGATTTCATTTCTTAGTGTTATTTAATATCCAAACTTCTGATGACGAACATAGGTTTACAGCAATAATTTTGTTTACATTATGTTTATTTTGAGATAAACATTAAATAAAGCAAAAATATGCAGAACACTAATGATTAATTTAAATCAAATTGTAAACGTACGTATATAGAAAATCAAAAGAGATCAGTTGAAATACCATTAATTATCTTATATGTCATCATTAACAAAGTTCTAAGGCAAGCCATTACTTCAAAGAAACTAGTAACGAAACTTCCGGAAAATACGTCTAAATATTTGTTAATACATTATTTTTTAAACCTCACTATATGCCTTAATTACTTCCTTTTAACAAATTATTGCTAGTCACGAAGCTAAATTTGAAGTTAAGCCATTTATTTAATGCAAAACAATGCTTGTAACACTACACTCTCCTTCGAAAAGATCAAAACATCACTATAAAAAAAATGTCGTTTCTAAATAATCACAGTACTTTTTACTGCTGATACTCCGCTTAATTTGCATTGATATTACAAACATAAAGATATCGGGTTAAATCACACCCATCCATTCATATATATATATACATATATATATATAGAAAGAGATAGAGAGAGGAGATGTGTCATGTTGTTACTGTGTGTGTGTGGTATTGAGAGAAAGATTAATAAAACTGGGTTTTGACAGAATAATCTGTTTATTTTTTAAACAAGAATAAGTAAAATGGGGAATAACAATTGATGAATCAAGTGAAACATTTAAACGTGCGTTTATGACTAAATGGCTTTCATTATTTTTAAGAGTTGTTACTGATCTGTCGTTGTGCGTCTGCTTCGCCTGCATTCTACATATCTTCTCTTGCCTCTTCCGCCGGAGTCATTGCATTTTGCTTCCCTTTCAAGCCACCTGGGGGGGATGCTAGAGGGATTGCAGTAGAGCGTTGAGCCGCCTACTTCACAATCAGCCTTTCTGCAAAGAGAGACCACAGAAAGAAAATCCGAAATATTCTAAGCAGTAGAACATATAAAACAAAAATTGAAAACAGTGAAAAGAAAAAAATAAGTGCGATGCTTCCCATTTCTTTACGCAGGTGTTGTTTTTCTGGAAGTGGGTCGTCATTGCGGCTCCCAGCTCTTTAAAAAAAGCTATGAAAAGGGAAAAAGAAAAATGAGTTCAGTTCGTTATTCATAGTTCAGTTCACAGAGAGTCTCTATGGGGGGTACTCAAATTGCAGTCTTAAAATCGTCAGTCATCAGTGGTTGACAACTTCTTCATGAAGTCAACAGCTGTGGATGTAAGATGGGGACCTTCGTGTTGACCAACCTTTTAAACTTCATATCTGAAATGGGGTTTGACGGTCTTCATTCGATAGGGTCCATAGAGCTCGAGTCGTAATTTGAGTCCTGTATCGTACTGGGTTATTTTGATTCCAAGCTCACCTTTTTTATATACGTAGGGGTTTTTTTTTCGTTTTTTATCGAACAGGGTTTTACGTGTTGAATGTTTAATTTTGCGTCGTGACGCATTTCTTCACGTTCCTGCATGAGTATTTCGGTATTTTCGTCATTTAATAGTTGAATTATTCTTTCGTCATCTTTAGTTTTCATTTTAGATCCAGTAAATAACTCTACAGGAGAATATTTAGAAGTAGAACTTACTGTACTATTCAAAACTCTCTGTAGATTAGGAACACATTTGAACCATTTCAATGGTTCATTTGGTGAAATTTTAGTTAGAACTGGTATGAGTGTGTTATGGATTCGTTCGACTTGTCCATTTATTCAAGGTATGCCTGGAGTAATTTTAAAGCGCAAAATCGACTCATTTTGGCAATAGTTTTCAAACTCGTGTGATGTAAACGAATTACCTTTGTCTGTAATTATAAGTGATGGGTTGTCAAATGTTATTTTTTGAATTCCTAAGCTACGTAATCCGTCTGATGTAGAGGTTGTTTTTTCAGGATATATCCCGTAAATTTTGTAAATGCATCTATAACTGTAAGTATATGTTTGCAATTTTTATTGGTGGATGGTAATGGACATAAAAAATCAATGTGGTTTGCAGGTAATGGCGTATCACCTTTGGGTAATGAATTCAGAAAACCTTGTAGATTACCACGTTTTCTACTTACCAAAATAAACTGAACACAATTTGCTAATACATTCTGAACCTTACTAGTTAGTTTTGGAAAGTAATAACCAAGTGTAATAATTTGTTCAGTTTTGCCACAGTGAAGTGACCTTTGTCATGGGCTCGCTTAATTATTTCTGTTTGCATTGAATCAGGTACAACCAAAAGTTCTTTTCCGTCAACCAGTTGAAACAATATCATTGCGTATCTGAAAATCATTTACTTTACCAATATCTACTAATTGCTTACTCGTCGTTATGCATTAATCATTACTTAAAAACATTCTTAATTTTTGCAGTAGATTCGTCGTATGTGATATTCAATACTAGGTGTCTACTTAATACATCTACATGTTTCATTTGATTTCCTGGTCTGTGTTCAATTTGATAATCAAACTGCGATAAGAAAATAGCCCATCTTGCGAGCTTAGTTGCGGTGTCTTTTTTTTTAATAGTTTGCTTAGACGCCGCAAAGACGGTAAAAAATTTAAATTGTGTACCTTGCAAAAAATGACGGAATTTTTTTAGTGCTTCTATGACAGCCAAAATTTCTTATTCGTAGCTAGAGTATTTTTCCTCATGTGGGAGAGTTTTCTTACTCAGGTTGTAGATGGGATGGTATTGCTCTTCTTCCGATTCTTGTAGTATTATTGCTCCATAACCCTATTTACTAGCATCTGTGTGCAATTGCAATATAGCATAAGGTTTAAAAATACATAAAACTGAATCGGATAAGATATCATCTTTTAATTTATGAAAAGCAATACGTTGTTGTTCCTTATAGATAAAATAATTATCGTTGCGTAATAGGTGGCTTAGCTATGATTGAGTAAAACCTAATGAACTTTCGAAATTATCCTGTTAAACCCAAAAATTGTTGAACGTTTTTAATTGACTTGTGTTCTAGAAAATTATAAACGGCCTTAAGTTTATCAGAGGAGGGTTTAATAGTTCCGTTCTCGATTAAATATCCAAGAAATTCGATTTTGGAATACAATCATTGGCATTTCTTAAAATTAATCTCGAGTTCAAATTTTACTGCAGTGAACAAAACACGTTCAAGTTTTGTTATACCTTCTTCGATGTTTTCAGATGGAATGATTATGTCATCCATGTAAACAAGGATAGTGCCGTCGAGCAATAGGTTTCTCAAAAAATAAGAAACATATCGCTGAAAAACAGAGGGATAAACAAATTCCAAACGGTGCGAAATTAAATTCAAAAAGTCCTTGATCAGTAATAAATGCGGTGTACTTTTTACTGGATTCATCAATAGGAAAATTAAAAACACTATTTTTAAGGTCGAGAGTAGTAAAAAAAATTGCTGAATGAAGTTTGTCGATGACGGCTTCAACGAGGGGGAGAGGAAATTGATTTTTAATAATATTCCTATTAAATTTACGATAATTAAAACAAAGGCGTGTAGAGCCCTTTTTCTTTTTTACTAACACAATGATGGACGCATAATCGTAGGAACTTAACGTATTAACTTGCTGTCCAGCCATTTTACAATTTAATTGGTAATATCTGCTTTCTAGTCATACGAAAATCGTCTCAGCTTGTGAACAACAGGAATATCGTCAGTTAATACATATTTTAATTAATATCAGGGGTTTCACTCTTAATGGGCTGACAATGGTGCAAGAGATGTTTTTTGTGAGTGTAATTTAGATAGAACGTGTTGTAACTGAAACTGGTTATCTGAGTCTGAAACATTAATAAATTGGTACAATTCTCTTCTGTTTTGAGTAATAATTAAATACCCTTAGAATTCACTTAAAACTGAGCTTGGTGTAAAATATCAGTTATAATTAATAATTATCATGTCATTAGTGAATTGTTAATATACATCCATATACATCCTTCTTAAATTTTCTGTTTTCAATATCGATAGTAGATTTTAAGTATTCAATGGGTTGAATATATATTATACCAAAGGATATAAGTATTCAATTCCTCATTAAGTATTGAATGGGTTGAATATATATTATACCAAAGGATATAAGTATTCAATTCCTCATTAAGTATTGAATGAGTTGAATATATTATTTCTATAAATGTTATTTCGGATCTAGGTCTAAAACTTCTAGTTATTTCTTAAGAAAATTCTTAAGCTAATATTTCAAAACTGTTTGTGATTTTTCCAGGTTTAGGTATAAAAAAAACTTTTAAAAATTCAATAACGGAACAAATTTTCTAATCCATACTAACTTTTGTTTGCTGTAAGCTAAGAAACATAAAACACATACAATGACTAAAACATTTTAAAAATTGGGCATTTTAAATGAGTTTGAAAGAAACGTCAAATATGCAGCATCTACTTAATAATATAATCCGGTTACAAAATATAAATAACTTTTACTGTTCTTGTCTCTAAAAAAATATTTTTTTTGAAAAAAGGGTAATGTGTATCATTAAATATCCCCTGGGTAATTAGATTATCTTCCATACGAATCAAGAGACGATTTCTGTGACAAGAAAACATCCCTCAAACCATTATACTTCCTCCATAAGCTTTAAGAGCTGTGGCAATACAGTTGGATCCTTGCTTTTGATTTTATTTTGTTTCTGTGAACATTCGCAACATGTCATCTGCATGGTGTAGTTGAAAATACATTTTATCGGGCCGCTAAACCCATTTCTAATCATATACTTTCAATCCCTTGAGAACTGGAGACATCTGCTCCTGTTCAAGGCAGAACATGTAGACTTTTGAACAGGTCGTGGGCTGGCATACTCAATACGGTGAACAGCTCATGCAGAGACGTTCCCAGTTGCTCTCTGATTAAGATTCCCACAACTGCAAGTACAAATAGTCTTCTGATGAACTGGACACTTTTCGAAATTCTCATTTGCAAAACGAGCATTTATTAGCCTGTGACTACCCTGACCCTCACGTTGATATCCGGTTTTCTTCTTGATTATACACTTTCTGTAAACATTAACCCATTGATGATCCTGATCACACGTTTCTCCCTCCAGGTTCCACAATATCATATATATGATCCCGTTTTCTCTTCTCTGGGACCCATGATCACACCAGTGTGATCTGAGTTAGGAGAGTTTTTTTTTAGTTTTGGCAAATTAGATCCAGGATATTTATGAATGTAACCAATTTCATACGTTTAGATTTTTTTCATAGGGATCTTGTATAGAAGTATACAAAATCTGGAATCATATAGTGCAATAGTTTTTTTTTTAAATGTACCTAAATGCAAAAAAATATGCTTTTGAGAAAAAGTGAAAAAACTAAAATAAAACAATATTTTCACATATTATACACTTAATTAGTATTTCCTTGCCTATTTTTATATGACTAATAATAATCCTTAACCATTTTCTAGAGTTACAAAAGTAATTTTAAATTCATATGTTTTTTTTTCCTTTGTTTTAGCTAACATGAACATAATTTTCGAGATCTTGTAATACGTATTTTCATGTGTAGGTACCATTTCTTACAAAAATATTCTTTGAATATACAAAAAAATTTACACATATATATAAAGTAACATATTAAACATAATGAATCTGTTTTTAACTAATTTTATATATATGTATATATATATAATTGCATAATTTCTTTCTTTTTTTACATATAAAATCCATTTTCAAAAAATTAGACTCATACTAAAAGATATTTTGTTCACTGTATGTACATGTATCTTGTTTAGATATATAAAAGGTTTCAAACAATATGCTACAATAGTTTTTTTAAAGTGTACCTAAATTTTAAAAAATTAAACATTCGAGAAAAAATATAATAAAACTGAACAAAAAAATTTCTCCTTACATTATAGATTTGATTAATATTTCTCTGCTTGGTATTCATTTTCTTCATCTAAATTCTGTTTATCCATTTTCCTTTTAAAGACCTTCTTTTATTTCTGGCTTCCAAAGACACTTTATTTACTATACGTTCAGCCTCAAAAATTCGTTTGTTATCAATTATAAGTAAGGCACGTTCTGTGTTGTATCCTGGTTTAATGCCCAGAGCTTTAAAGACTGATCCTACTTACATACCCATCGTTAAAACAAATTACAGCATCCATAACTCCAAATTTCAAAGTTTCAATGCCAACAAAAACTGTTTTAGGAATTCGCTCCCAAATACATTGTTAAAACTTTCATTGGGATTTTGTGTTCTTCCATGAAGGCACTTTTTCAATAAGTCCTTCTCTGTGAGATCCCGAAACACTTTTTTCACTTTCAATAAAATTGACTCAGGTAAAGAATGCTTGTGAATATAAAATTCCCCCGTAACAATGCTACGGTTATAACCGCACCAGCTATCCTCACCAAGAGGACACAAAGCGTGTTGAGGATTATCCTCAGTACTTAGTTTATGAAAATAAATAGCCCATATGGCTCTTTTCATGTCCTCCACAGATGATAAATTTTTACGGATTGCTAGCCCATAATAATGTTGGATTGAGTCCACTTCTTTAAGCGTTAGCCGTCCACGTCCCGAAATATTTTTCCCATCTGATAGCTTAATACCTTTGCTCGTTTTTAGAATGTTTCTCAGCCTTGTGCACATACGCTTTTGCAGATGGCCAACACTTTCTAATTTTTCAACTTCCGTGTTGACATATACTTTTGCTTCTTTTATAGTAAGAAATCCTTTTGAGTCTCCATCACCAAGATACTGCGTATATGATGCTTTTCGTGATGTTTCTGATCGCTGAAATATACCTAATACCCCCGAAATTCCATTCCCCCACTGAATCCTTCGTAATTTTTAGCACAATTTTCACATGGTTTTTTTTACCCTTACATGAAGAACAATATTTTGTGAGAGCTTCAAAATCGATAACCTTTCCGTTCTCAACAGACGTAGCACATACAACTCCATTCAATGAAGAATAGCCTCTTTTATGCCATGTGCCATCCACAGCCACATCTATATTTGAATTATTATCATTCGCTATGACTGCTTCGTGAACAGCTGCATTCGTGGAGTCTTCACTAATTGTTTTTTAAAACATTTAAAAACAAATAATTATGGCGTTCAAACTTTGCAGGTAGTGGAGGCATATTCATGACCCCACAGAATATTCGAGCAGCGGCTCCACCTTTTCCAATAGATCTCATTCCATATGTCAATCTTAGATTAACATCATTACATTTATTTGATATTTTTGATGACATTGTGTGCTCGTCGATTATCCACAGTTGTGAAAAATTATTCCCAAACTCACAGCTAAACCTCTACGACTTATTAAATATTCTCTTAGCTCAATTTTCTCTGAAGAACAGCAGTATTTACAACACAAGAGATTTTTTATAAGGGAAGATAATAAATCCAGTTCAACGACTATGTTTACATTTTGAGAATCTTGTTCTTTTAGTAAATCCGGTATTTTAATTTTTCTCCTAGAAGCACTTTCCACGGAATTCGAACGCAATTCTTAAGTCGATTTAGACTTTTTATGTTGATTGCTAGTATAATTCCTTCTGCCAAATTCTTTTATTCTTGGCATAATTACTCGTTTAAAAAAGTTAGATACTTTTAAAATCTTATGAATATTGTTAAATATAAGTAAAAAATAAATATTTCTTACGAAAATTAATGTAAAATTAAGTAGTTGTATGCCACAAGACGAACTAAGTTCAAAACATTGCCATAAACTGAAATTTAAAGTAAGAAACTTTGTCACACAGCTTGGAACAATAGCTCATGCATAAACGTGGCTAAAAAGTAGCGGGGTTAACATTCAAACGAAAAAAACAATCAAAAGTTAATATAGATAAAACACAGGGGAAACTACATATTTAAAGTTCAAAGGGGCGTGTCAAAAGGGGCGTGGTCATTTATTTACATTTTTATTTTTCATATTTTAGGGCTATTTTATCAACAAACATATACGTATTATACATTTTTAGATTCAGAAAAATAAGCACTATTTTTTAGAACTAAAATTGAAAAATCGATTATTTCAAAGTATATGATGTCCCTGTTCTCTTAAGCCCTATTTTCAGATATCTTATTTTTCAGCGATAATATTTTTATGCGTGTTCAAGGACCATATTTACTTACTTAATTATACCTATAAAGCAACCTCATCGCCTTTTGTAACACAATTCAAATTGGTCTTAAATATATATATATATATATATATATACTCAGAGAAAGGGATTCATCCGGCTATATGTTTACTTGAATTCTCATAGTGACAATTTTTATATGAAGTGCTCTTTATCATGGCGAAAACCTTAAAAACGAAATTGTTCCACCCGATAAACCAAACCCAGTTTCTTCTAAAAGCAATTTACTCACAAATGATATTTTCCTGCTTTAAGAATATTGGTCATTGATCTGCTTACCCTTACCACTTTTTAATTTGTTCCTCTTTCACTTGTTAATAAAAGTTATATTTTAATTCATGAAACAATCCAGCCGATTAAAGCTTCGAGTTCTATTTTCAAAAGAAGCTGCAATATTCTTACACCTAGAATCTTCCTCAATCACTCTCTTGTACCTGTTGGAAAGGATACTGGTTTTAAGAGTATTACTTCATTTTAAGAGTATTAAAAATTTCGATTGATTTAAGTTATTTTTACGAAATTTCCACTGTGGCTTCCTTTAGCATAGTGTACTTTACATAAATGCTAGATCAAGCCAAAAGAGTTTTCTCAAACATTTTGGTGGGAATTTTTCTAACTTCCTGTTTGAGGCGTGGTGTGAGGCAATTAAACTGCTCTTATTTTACATCTATTTAATTGTTTTTTTTAAGTATCCCCATAAAAAATATTTCTGAAGAGCATAGTCGGAGGATGATGGTAGATATATTTCAGAATGAAAAAAAAAATATTTTCTTATCTCTCAGCCTATTTATAGTTGATTTTACATCATGATTTCGGGTTCAGAAAAAATCTTTCCTGCAAAGAGTAAAGATGCTTACGTTCTCTTTGATAATGTGCTTACAAACGTTTTTAACAGTATTTACTATAAATTTTATCATTTGTTTCCGCAAAAAATGGTTTTGTTAAGCCTTAAGAGGACATTCCCATCCATATCATGGCCGCGGTATCCGAGTGGTATAGGTATCTGACCATGTCTTGCCTTGTCACGAGTTCGAGCCCAGTACCACTACAGACCCACCATTTAGGGCAGCAATGCACGTTAAATCTGTCGAAAGCTGAAACGTCCTCCCGTTGGTGTGGTGTGGTAGTTAGGAGAGGGGGTGCCAGCTCAGGTGCCATCCAAGGCACTTGAAAATGTTTAAAAATTATGTGGTCATTCGCCAAAAGCCCTCGTGTAGCTGAACAGTGTTACGTTAAGATTCAATCAATCAATAAACCCATCCATATCATACCACTTGATGTCCAGCTTGCCTTTTGTAAAACTGCTGTATCTTCGCAACGCTTTTCACAAGGAATATGTAGTATGTTCGTTTCGATAGTTGTAGATCACAGATGAATTGATTCAGCTGATGTTAACCATATTTCGTATCTACCTTTACATAACATTAAATACAGACGCAAAGAGCATTTTCTTCATTTTTCTACGGTCATTGTAGGCATTTGATGACAGACTTGTTCATTTTCTTTTTTATAGCCAATTTTATTTACCTGGCGAAAAATTGTCGATTGTGATACCTATAGTTTATTTTCCAAGGTTCTTTGTGGCAGAGAAATTTCTAGAACGATAAGTCTTGCTAGCTTCTTTTTTTTTCTATTTCATTAAGAACTTCCTTTCATTAACATTTTTTCCTGGAGCTTTTGATTACCGGCGAAATTGTATTTCTTTTCGAGGTTTAGATAGCAATACATTAGAAAAATGTATTTACTTATTTTAAATACTTTATTTATAACAGAATTTAAACAATTGTGTGTCCTTCAAAAGCTATACAATTTCATTTCGGGTTTGAGGATCAAATTTTTGGGGCACCATAATTTACTCCCACTAAATAAAAACGATTAGATTAATTATTTAAAACAAACCAGTAGTAAAACGATTGTAATTAATCTTAAATAGTAATATACTTTTAAAATTTGCCACACAAATTTTAAATCAACTGGTACGTTTATATTCTTATTATTTGATATTCGAAACGATATTTAAATAACATTAATTATTCTTTAAACTGATGGCCATGCATTCTTGTACATGACGTACCAAGTAATAAAGAGTAATCTAACCAATCGATGACATTTATGTTAAAAATGAAATGAGACTATGCATTGCGTCTGCATTTCTGTGAGACATCCACAGCAACACCGGTTGACAATATTTGGAGAACCCTACATATTTTTAAATAATTTTTCTTAGATTACCCTTAAAATTAAATTCTGATTAGTAAATGTCTGGAACTCGTTCGACTAAATTGGAAGGGCTTAGTAAGTAAACATCCTTTAAAATCATGCTATGACTTCGCTATGAGAAGTCATGCTATGATTTTCAATTAGTGTTTTTTAAGCTTATTTAATGCGTGTATGTATATAAACCGCTGTTTGTAATAAATTGTAACACTATGAAGGTGTCATCAGAATTAAGGTAAATTATAATAAACAAATAAATTGTATAAATACAAATAAATCAACAGATTTTCAAAGTACATATATATATATATATATATATATATATATATATATATATATATATATATATGTATATTAAGTTTCCAAAATTTAATATTTGGTGTAGCTACCACACACTTCAATAATGAGGGTAACTATACGACCCGGTATGGAGTCAAACACATTTTAAATGCTGCTGGTAGAAGATAATTCCATATTGTTAGTATATGCACTAAAAGTTCGGCTTTTGAAGCTGTAGGAGGTGGATCACCAGTGAGATGCTGACCCACCAAATCTTATACACATTCAGTAGGCAATATATCTAGTGAATAAGCAGGACAAGGAAAAAGTTGAATGCATTGAGCTAAAAGGAAGCATCAAACATTACCAGCAACATGTGGACGTGCATTATCTGGAGGAACGATAGTTCCAGGGATGCTTTGAAAGAAGGGAGTGACATCGGGCTCTAGCACTTCTCGAGTTCACCCGTTGTTATTTAGATTAACCTCAATTTTAAGCAACTAGGTATCGTTTATGATACTGAATCGAATCAAAAACCATGTTTATGTGTATTCGGTCATTAGGTTGGATAATGCACTCTGAAAAGCAGCGTTCACCGGCATAACATTTGATACGAATGCGGCTTTCATAGTTCTACAAATTAAAGTGGGATTCATAAACAAATACAACTTGGTGCCGATCAACCTGCCAGTCTATGCCTATATGAGCCCATTGCAAACGCTGCTTTCGATGGTTTATCATGAGGGGGATCCTGTAGAAAGAAATTCTTGCACACAGTCCATGGTGCAGCAGACTTCGACGAATTGATAAAGCCGACATTGATACGACTGTAGAAGTATACGAACGTGCGGCCAGCTGCCTGAAAGAAGTTGCATGGTCATTCATAGCCAGGTGGTTCAGGTATATATCATAGCGCACTGACGTCAAAAATCCATCGTTCACTCCGAGTTTTTCCAGTTGTCCGGAGCTCGTAGGCCCACTGTTTCCAAACTCTTATCACTGTGGAGTTGTTCCGTTAAACGTTAGCTGTTATTGCGTGAACTAAAAATCCTCTTTCACGAAAGCATACGATTCTTCCCCGTTCAACTACCGTAAGTAGTTGAAATTGCACCTTATTTCGTCGTGGAGGCATACTTAAGCTCTGTTAAATGTTCGCTACTAACAAATAACCATGCACGGTTTACAACATTCTTCTACAGCTCTCTTTTTATACATTTTTGGTATCAGTTTAGAGTACGCTGTTCACACCACGCATTCTAGGTGTTTCTGAAACCTTACTACTTCGCATAACATTCTATACAATTAACATTTCCTGCACATTTCAACTCATGCGGATTATTGCTTCAGGGTTTTGTAATTTTTACAAACTGCACTATATGTATAGATAGATAGCAGATGTAGATTCATATATTTGCTATTTCAACATTATTTAAAAATTTAATATTTCAATGTTGTTCTTAATTCAATTTCCCTTGGATCAGGAAGGCCTACACCAAGTCCATTTGACCATTCTGCATAATAATTTCACTAACCATGTATTGTACTCCAAACAACTACCCCATTAATTCAGAAGATGAACAGTCGAAGCAGGGATAGAGTAGAGACATATAAAAAAACACTTAACCGCCTGCACAAAGATCATACCACGCAGACGACCTTCTCTAAAGCACGCCAAAACCGTCTGAAGAGCCCTGGATCTCCTACACTGTAGAGATAGGTCAGGACTCTTAGCTGCCTACCAGTTGTGAGCATAAGAGTCTTGCCAAGTCATACATCTTAGCTCTATGGAGGGATAGAATTTCAGAATGGCTCAAGACAGAGGAACTGTGGGTTAGGGAGATCACAATCCTACCAACCAGCTCATCAGCTGCCTCGTTTCTAGGAACACATATTCGGCGGTATCCACTGGAGATACACTTGTTTCCTCTCACCAAGCCAAGTGAATTTGAAAATAAAATCCCCTGACAGTACTGTCCATAATGTTTGGCTAATTTATCAAACATTGGATGGAGCTCCTCCCGTGTGTCAGTATACATATACTGCTCTTATTGCAGAGAAGAGCAAGATCGGGAATACCACTCATATGAATGAGTTCCGACATAAAGACGGAGCAGTGGTCAGAATTCCCCATGCTAATTTTAACATCACTCCCGGAAATGTTACACAATATACCCCTCTCTACTCTACCCATATCCGGAAGGCTACGGTCTGAGTAAATAATCAAGGCTTGATCGGGTATGTCGTTCATGACTTAAGGCTACAGTGGACAGTAAACTTTTTTTTTAATTTTTTAATAACATGCAAAAATTTTTACTGGCTGTATGTAACTTAGAACTAAAACCATATAAAAATTTGGTGAGAAAAAATGATTAGTTTTTCAGAAATTAAAAATTAAAAAAAAATTTAACAAAAATTTCAAAATTTCAATACGTTCCATGCGTTTTGATTTTTTTTTTAAATTTCATATTTTCACCTGATTTAACTTCTTTAAGAAATTCTTTACAAATGTATGCATACAATGTAATGTTTTATATGATAATTTACAAAATATGGGTAAACGCAAATTTTTATATAAAAATTTCAAGAATTTTATAATGATTTCCTACATAAAAAAACTTTAATTTCTTCTTTCACCCTATCACTATTACTACAATGCATCCAAGAATTTATAAGTTTACATTAGATGAGTACTTTTGGAAAGTTTTGTTATAATTCAACAAAAATTGCAACGCATGGAACATTTTGAGTTTTGGTTTCGAGGCCAATTTTTGATTCTGAGAAAAACAGCTTTTTTTATATTAAAGGAAATTAACTTATTTTTTAAAAATAAATTAAAGATATAAATATGAATTTGAAATTGAAAAACACTAATATCATACAAATATGAGATAGATGCAGAATGTATATACATAAGGTTCTGCAATATTTATTGTAACAGTCACATTGACACGTGGTATATACAGTGATAAAAATTGAAGTAAGCTAGAACTTTCTTATAATATCTGAAATAAATTAGCAGAATATATTTCATTATTTTATCTCAACCAGATAGTATATCATATATTTCATTAATCGTAATAAGTAAAAATAAAGTATTTCAAAGGGACTAAATTACAAAAATTCAATGTTTCCGAGGAAGCTTTCATATTTAGAAAAACAGCTATTTTTATTCTAAAGGAAAAAAAACTTAGTTTTTTTTAAAAACAATTAAAGAGATTCATATAAATTTGAAAAACACTAATATCATAAAGATAAGATAAACATAGAACATATGTATAAGATTCTGCAGTATATTTATTGTAACAGTCACATTGACATGTAATATATATAGTGATAAAAATTGAAGTAAGCAAGGACATTTCAATAAAATATAAAGTTAATTAACATAATGTATTTCATTATTATTTCATCAAACAGATAATATATTATATATTTCATTAATCACAATGAGTAAAAATAAAGTATTTCAATACAATTAAATTACAAACATTCAAAAAAATAACAAATCTAATAACACATGACAAGAAAACTGTTTGCTATGTCTGATAAAAAAAAATTAAAAAGCACCGGCACTATAGGCTGCATTTGTATTCGTGGCATTTCTTTTCCATTTTTTTTGTTTCGTAGAAATATTCTGAGAAATGCGCTGTTTATCTTGTCCTTCTGCAATAGTCAAAGAAAAACTGTCATTTAGGCATGAGTCCTCTTTCGCTTCAAAAGATTTCACATAGCCAAAATTGTGCTTTTCGATTGCATCCGGTACTGCTATTTCCAGCCTCCTTTTGGAGACGAATACCTATTTTGGGCTTTTTCGCCAAATGCAGCTATGCAGACTTTCATTCGAATTTTGCGTCTTGACTGCTACGCATCTTTCAAGAATGGTGTCTGAAGCTAAACTTTGATAAACAGGCATAATTTTCTCCACTACTTGTGCCGACAAGTAAGTTCTCATGGAACTGTGTGACCCTGGGGTTTCATTTTTGGCTATAGCTCTTTTATAGAAACACCATGATGATTCCCCTTCAGGACACTTACCATGCATAGGCTTTTTGTCAGTTGACGAGCAATGCATCAGGCTGGCATATATAGCAGTTTTCATTTTATCGGTATCAGGGACATTATCTTTGTTTGTCTTTCTATAGTAATTTTGAAACTTTTTGATGTTTTTATCGGGAAGGCTTCCCTGCTTACGCCCACCAAGAGTCACTTTTTTCATCTTTCATTCTTTCACTTTTTACGCAACGATGTGCCTAGCCTCTTTGCAATATGATTCAGGCACTCTTCCTTTTCGATTTTTATATCAGAACCATATATTTTATTGTCCGACAAAAATTGAAAAGTTTTTGAGTCACCATCACTCAGCATGGAAACGAATCTCATTTGGCAATCACTAATTGATCGCCTCCACATAATTAGTGCAGCGTGCATCTCCATGGCTCCAGAAGTTCCATCAAAATTTTTGTCACACTCATCCGCATGTACTTTTGCCATATGTGAAACTCCGCACTATCGACTCCCATATCTCGACCAGCAACTACACAATTATGACAGTATTTCGACAATACTTCAAAGTCAAGGACAAGTCTACTAAGGACATCGATGATTATTCCTAATCCTAGGTTAGATGTATGTCCTCGCTTTTGCCAAGTACTGTCATATGACACACTCACATCAATTATTTCCTGATTTTGTAGAGAAGCATCAAATCTACGTGAGCTTATCTAGCAGCTTGACGTGACATTTCGAGCATTTTTTTCTTCACCTCTTTGTTTTTCACGGATAAGTTGTGTATGCATTTGGCAAATGTTTTTCGGTCCATTGTTGGCATGTTGAGCACAGATGAAAACGTTTCCAAAGCAGCATGTTCTCTGCCTATGGATAGGAAGGCTCTCACCAGTTTGCTGTTTATATCATGTGAATTTGTGGTCTCTTCTTGGAAACATGAAAAACCATTTCCATAGCTTTCATGACATGATTCGCATAAAAGTTCCATCTTTGTAGAATACCCCATGGAATGGTGTTGTTTTATATTAAGGGTACAGTTTGTACAATATTTACAAGGAACTTTCTGCAATAAATCAGAAAACACAGCCTTGTGGGTGAAAATATAGCTTGCCTCAGGTTGGGAAGATGTACTCGGTTCAGATAATGTATCTCTCTGCAATACCATACTATTACTGTTTTTTTCATCAACAGTTTAAGAAGATTTCTGCCATCGATTCTTGCTATTTTCAGCCATCACCTTTCTCCTTTTGGTAGGACGACCTTTAGGTTTTCTATATCTCGATGATATACGATCCATTATAAAAATTTTAAATAACAAAGGCAATTTAAAATGAATTTAGTTCTAAAAAGTACTTTTTTGTTTTGGTAAAATCTATATAAAGTTTAAATAAAATTGAACGAAAAATGCAAACGCAAGTTCGAACGAATTGTAAACAAATAATGCCGATTTAGGTCTCAGATACAGTTAAAACAAATTGTTGCCATCCAGACCTTGATAAATTAACATTTAAAAAAATATAGAGGCTATGTCTACAGTAAATAAAATTCGTACTGTCAAAGTACATGACAGCTTTGTCTGCATGACATCAGAATGTAAACAAAGGGGCGTGGTCATGGATGACTGAATCGAAACTACCCCATAACTCAGTAAAATATACATGAAACCAAAGATTTTCTTTGCGTTTGATAGAGAGGCTAATATAATATTAAAATAAGTCAAAAAATTTTTATTTCGATATTTTAGTCAATTTTCCACATTTTAACTGTCCACTGTAGTCATAAAGTGTCATCTGTCTGAGTAATTCTAGGTGGATAATATGCTTGGGAGTACTGATCCATAATTCCTACCGTATTTCCAATGATTAAAAATCAATGGGGATCAAGCAGGTAAAAGGTGTAGATGTGCCAACATTAAAGTCAATAAAACTACGTTTCCAGATGTAATTAATTGGGTTGTCCACTTTAGACATTAGTTACTTATCCTGTATAAAATGAAAGAAGAAGCTCTTTTAAATGAATCAAAGCTTAAATTTTGTTAAAATACCTATATGAGTTTACTTTAAATATCATTATCAGAAGTGGCGTGTCTGCCTCGTATAGAAGTATATCAGTATGACAACTATATACTCACAGAACTGAGCTGCACTCTCTCCAGTTTTTTTTCAAGTTAGTAGGAACACTACTTGAAATATTTGAAACCCGTATTCAAGGACTGGGTGGACGAATGTTATATATAAGATATTCTAAATGTGGAGGTGTCTGAACTCCAGTCTCTGCCAGAAAGATATTCTAATATGCTCTTTCTTGCTTTATCTACTATTTTCTCACTATGTTTACCGCAGTTCACTTCCGGGTCTAAAGTGAAACCAAGATAAGTAGGGTATTTACTGCATTTCAAACGCTCACTCATTAAGAAAAGCTCGGGAGAATAGTTATAAGGAAGGCTATTAGTCTTGAAGATTCTAACTGTAGACTTTGAAGCGTTGAAAGTAACTTTGTGGTTGCCTGCAATCTCCTGAATATTTACTAAGGACCTATTAAATTGGGCTTTCATTTTGCTAATATTTGCATCACTGCACCACAAAACGATGTCATCAGCAAAAATAAATATTCAAATGTTGTTTAGAGAAATGGATGTTCGTATTAAATTAAATGTCATTAAAAGTATTTTTCTTTAAATAATTAGACTGCGTTATACTATTTTACTTTTAGTAACTTCCTAACTTTATTTCATTATTTTAATGACTTGTAAAAATAATTGTTCATCAAAATGTTGGATTGCATAATTTAAAATACTAATTCAAAATATATGAATACATATTAGAAATAAGTAAAATATAAATTGACATCTGCATGCGGATAAGTGTTAAATGGAATAAACATTTGCATTTAAAAATTGTGAAACAATCTACATCCCAAATAAATATTCCTAGATTTTTCTGTCAGCAATATATTTAAATTTTGCGTTCTACATAATATTAGTCCTAATGTTTTTTTTCTTTAATATATGCCTTACTTCTTTATTATGCTTTGCAGTTGTCATTAAAAGAACCTCTTACAAACTATAACTCCTTGATTTGCAAATGCAAATATGTTTTTTTCTTAATTATCTACAAATCCTGTTTTAAACAATCTTGTTTTACCATTAGCATTCGTTATCAAGATAAAATGAAACTAATTTAAGAACAATAAAACCTAAGTTTTCTGAAAGCAAAATGAGTAATTATAAATGCCATGTATTTTATTATCATTATAATAAAAAATCATATTCAAAAAGTAACATCCAAATTACATTGTTATACCTACATAATATGAGTATAATGACTTTATGGTTAGAAGATAATTTAAAATTCTAGTTTCATTAAAGAAAACGAATAATCGATTTTTCATTACTTTTTAAAATTTGGATGCTTTCATAAAAACAATTATTTTAAATGTATATGTAGTTGTAACATTTTACTCTTTACAAATTAGAAATGTATACTCAAGCGCCTTGTTTAAACTAACAAAACAGAATGCAATCATGTTTAAAACAGAAGTACATTTTCTTATAAGGAATACAATTTTTTTCTTTATAAAATAATAAGATTAAATTAACTTAAAAAACATTATTAATAATTAAAATACTTTTACTTTTTTAATTTTTTTATAATTAATAGTCAACAATAATGGCCACGTAATTTTAATCTGATTTTTTTTTCACTTTGTTCAACTAACATTAGATAGTATGGACAGCCCAGCATTAAGAATTAAAATTCTTAAAAAGTTTGAATGGATTCTTTGACTACAATCATGTGCTCCCAATGATGTATCACATAATTATGAGATTTTTATCATTAATTGGAATTGAAAGTTACATTCTCTGATTTGGGAACTACGATTTATACGCTTAAGAATATTCCTCGTCACAAGATCTCGTTAAGAGTTACTTGGCTAATCATCGACGGCTCTTGTGAAGCATTTCAATTGCGCCACTTCAAACGAAATGAGCAAAACTGTTTAACAGAACGTTTGACTTGGATTAAAATCATTCTTAATCTACTTGGGAACAACTAAGGTAATTTTAAATCATGTTGGATGATGTAAAGTAATTTGAAATGGTGTTGCATTCGCACGCGCGTCCAATTTCTCCAAATCACCACAGTGTGCTGTTGAGATCTAGTTGCATTTAATATTTCGTTACACAGCTAGGAAAAGTTACATAGTTACAAAAGTGGTGTATATTGTTTGCCAGTTACTTTTCGAATCGTAAAGTCTTCTATTATATTTTTAATAAATAAATGATTTAGATAAATTATATGTACAGTAAACAAAGGAATTAATGCATAATAGGGTGAGTTAGAACTATTTTATAATGAATAAACTGGTATATTTTAACGAAATTAATAAAACTTTTTGAATACAAGAAAAAAAAATGATTAAAAGGCAAACTTATATAAGGTATACCACTGGATTCGGAGACATTTTTTTTTAAAATATAGCTTAAATAATCATTTAGTTGCTATTTTTTCATTAAATTTGTTGCAAAGCTATGAAAATACAGCAAGAATTTTTTAAAAGTTTATTTTTCAAAATATTGAAAATTTCTACCAAAATATTACAAAAAAATAGCTCTTTTACAAAAAAAACTCTAAAAAAATATACATCACAAAAATAAATAAAATCTTTACAGGGATACAATTCTTTAACGTTTAGTTATGGTTTATACTAAAAAAGCTCAAATTTTACTGTAAAACTATGAAATACAGGTGTTCGAGATGAAAAAACACAGAATTTTCTTAAAAAACATTTTTTTTTTCATAAGAAAATTACATAAAAATACCTTAATTTAAAAATTACCCTTTGCTTTTAGCAGAAAGCATTCATTATATAATACAAAGAACAAACTCAAAAAAAATCACAAGACTATTTCATTTACTTTAAGAAATATCACTCTTACAGTTAACCATTATGTTCAAAAATAATATTCTTCACAAAACGCAAAATAAGGTTTATATTTGCAATAAATTTTTCAATGATTTAGGAAGGATTTAAAATTCCCCAAATTTGTATGCAGTGTCTTCCTGAAATATATTTACTTTAAACTTTTACAGTTTTGAAGGGTCTTTCATTTTACGAGACAGTTTCTTATTTGATTTATAATGCCTCGTAGAATCAACAATTCTCGTTTGGTGGAGGTACCAAAAATATACTTTTATTTCAGAACATAATTCCATCCCTAACTTTTGAAGTAGAGGTAATAGACCAGAAAACCCAGAATTAAAAAGTATTATTGCGATATTATTCCTTAAACAGAGTGTTTGTTGCTCAACGAAGCTGTCTTTCGGGATTATACTCTACACGACAGTTTTAAGACTTTCATTGCAGTTTTGAGCTTTCCCCTGGATACATTTTCTTAGGAGAGTTTGATGGCAAAGTTCCTTATAAGTCTTTTTACGGAATTAATGACTGAATTTGGAAGATCCGTTGATATTTCTATCGAGGTTTCTCCAACAAATACTACTCTCTGGAAATCTCTTCGTTATTGGCTTCATAGATCTTGTTTTTGGCATGACAACTTTAATTTAATTAAAAATAACTTTAACTCTGTATAAAAGTACTAATAAAAAAGTTATAAAGAAATCTAGTTTTGAACATAAATGATAAAAAGATAGCAACTCGCTTAAATCAAAACCAACATTGCAATCAGTTAACTGTTGCCTATTTTAAAGCAAAATATATACATTAAAACATTTATAAATTGAAATAAAGTTTACTAAACATGAAAGGAATTCATTAAAATTATTTAAATGAATAAAAATCTCGTTTTGCTGGTGAAAAACAACCTTAAACTCACGCTTCCGTTTTTAATTTGGGCTTACTACCTCAAACAAAAACAGCTATAACTTTTTTTCTAACTGACTCAAAATTTAAAGTACAATAGTTTTAGAAAGCTTATTAAATATGCTACAAAGAAGGAATATTATAAAATAAATTTAGATTTTTTTATGAAAATGATGATTTTAAGCCAGTCGGGAGGGATATACTTTAATGTATATAGCTACGTTCACATATCCTTAATTTTGCCATAAAGTATAAATGAATATCTCTTGTGATATTTAGTGTCATTTGAATTAAAATATACATATAAAGTTACCTTAAGAATTTTATTACAATGGAAAAGATATTTAAATAGAATTTTTGGCTAAAAATTATGACAAAAATTACGTGTATTCAAAACATTCTTTTTTTATGAAAAATGCTTCTCTAATAATAGTAGTTTGAGTAAGCATAACTAAGACTTCTTTAGAGACTGAACTAGGATGTTGAAAAAATCACATAATCAGAGATTATATATTATTTGAAGTAATATCCGTTTTTTTTAAATTAAAATTTCTCTACTCCAATGTCTTAAAATATGTATAAATCCATTTTAAAATTTTATATTTTTATGCCAAGAAAATGCTTCGAAATAATTTGTCGTAATGTTATTCTTAAAACAATTTAATATATATATATATATTATAATTCAAGTGACATAAGAAAAATATATTCATTAGCATGTATTTGCACAATCACGGCTGTGACCGTAGTCCTTGCATTTTAATCAGCGTCGATACTTTAAATTGAATAAAATTTTATTCGCGAAGAAATCATATTCACTGGTTGCCCAGTAATGACCAAGAAAATAAGTACAATCAATTTGTTTTGTTTCTTGTGACTTTTAAGTGTGAACTTATTGCTGCACGAGCAAACATATTACATTGATTTTGTTTTTAAGGTATCCGACTACTTGGAACAATTTTTTTAATAAAATAGAAACATGGACATTTTTTGTGGCTTTTAGATCTATTTAGTACACTTTAAGAAAACAAAAATGCTAAAATTAAGAAGTAAAAAATAAATTATTAGTACTAAAATTGGAAAAAAATTGGTAAAAATATACACAAAATTACATAAACGGGCTCACTCTGTACAAAATGTTTATGAGGAAATTTTGAATTTCGATGTGATAATTTGGTATTCATTTTTAAAGTTACCTTCGGGATAAGAGATATTTTAATTTTTACAAACACTACAGATCTTTATCTTACATGAGTAGGGCACGACTAAAGAAATTCATTTGGGGTCGAAAATCGGTGTAAGAGTGGTATTTCTTTAGGTTGTTCAACCCTCAATGTAATTCCGCCGAATGGCCAGTCAAATCGGAGAAAGTTACTTCGTAATTTATGATTATTTTTTATTTATCTTTAAAATTATTTAAAATCATTTTTAATGAAAATTATTATTAATTAAAATTATTTAAAATTATAATTAATCAAAATCATTTAAAATATTAATAAGTAAACATTTAAAACTATTAATAATGAAAATTTATCAACTATTATTAATACGATTTATTATTATTTTATTATTAAAATTACTATTAATGTATCATTAAATCATTATATTATTATTAAAATTATTATTTTATTATTAAAATTACTATTAATGTATCATTGAATCATTATACTATTATTAAAACTATTAATTTATTATTAAAATTATTAATTTATTATTAAACGTATTAATTTATTATTAAATTACTAATTTATTATTAAATTACTAATTTATTATTAAATTACTAATTTATTATTAAATTATTAATTTATTATTAAATTATTAATTTATTATTAAATTATTAAATTATTTTTTTATTGAAATACTTATTAATTTTTTTATTAAAATTTTAAAATATTTTTTTAAATTAAATAAATGTATTTAAAAAAACTTACTTAATATTTTTTTAAATCAAGAAATAATTAAAATAATAATGTATAAAAATGCATGTACTTTTTATTATATTAATTATAAAATAATTTAATAATATCAATATATTTAATAAATAATTTTATATTATATATATTATTTTCTTTATAGTATATTGTACTTCACATTATAAAACTATTTGTAACTCACTTTTATGTAAAATATAATTTAATATTTTATATATATTTTATTATAAATATTATTTATTTTATAAAAATATATTTATATAACATTTAATAAATATTTATATAATTACAGTGATTCTTATACTTTATAAAATACAAAATAATTGCAAAAAATATCATTTAATACTTAATAAACCTTTCATACATAAATTTATTTAATTTTATAAATTAATTAAACGAATTGGAAACAAACGTTGATCGCCCTTGAATCGAACCCTATCCCCCCGCAGAGTAAGCCAACGTTCTCCCTACCACGCTACAGAATCGTCGGAGGAAATTAAAGCTTAATTGCATAAACGCTTAGCATTAATTTTGAAGTCTATTTTTTCCGATTTGACTGGCCATTCGGCGGAATTACATTGAGGGTTGAACACCTAAATGAATACTACTATTACACCAAGTTTGGCCCCCAAATGAATTTTCTTAGTTGTACCCTCCTCTTGTTAGCTTTTATATAGAATTGCTTAAAAAACAGTTATTATATTCACATAAGGGACTGCAAATGTTTTAATAAAACAATGTATGTTAAATCTGAAGGTTGAAACAATTCTACAATTACACAAAACTTTTCAGTTAGTTTTTTTCAAAACTTTTTGAGCAATCGCCATCCCCGTTTAGTTTTTTGAGGGTAAAAAAACGTACTTTAAAAGTTGATATCTTGTTTAAAGTTACAGCAATATTTTTTTACTAATTTTTAGGACTGGAACCTCTGCTCTGCGCAACTTTTAATATTTCACGTAAAAGGAATTTGATAAAAACCAAGCTAGTTAAAACCTTAAACTTCATGTCTACAGCTTACCCTTTTTTATGGATATTTTGCTTTATAATGTCTCGGTGGCGTAGCAATCAAGTTCAGAAGAAATGAAATAAATTATCCTCTATAACTTTCGTCTAGGTGCGTTGATTAAATTACCACTTCCCTTAGGATTGGAAAATACAAATTCAAAGATAATTTATCTTCTAAAGAACTGAGAATATTTTTTAAGCTTCTTTTCATACCATTGCTTATTCTTGTAGAATTCATAAATATAGGAATTTCTAGCCCACATTTTAAAATTCACGATGTTTAAACAATGATTAAGAAATGATGACCATTTTCAATGACCTTATGTTTTATTTCTGACAAGAATTAAATTAAAATAAATATACTATTGGCAACAAATTATAAATAGATTTTGAGCTTAATCTTTAGTTTTTAAATCCTTAAGTTTGATGTTATTTTTAATTTTAATAACTAGTTTTATTATATATAACTAAGCATTATATACCATGTTTTAAAGGTATTAAATACGAGTATTTACAATTAAAGAATACAGGTAGGCATATTTTATTTACCAATTGATTAAAAAGAAATTTTAGTAAAAATTGTTTATTTTTAATATTTTTTTTTACGGATTTCAATGCTTTAAGTTGTTGATTTAGGTCATAAATAGTTTTATAAAAATTCAATATACAATTGAAATGTTTTTGATAAATTGATAATGAGGTTAAGGTTATATTAATTCTCAAAATATTACCAATTACTATAAAACGATTACGTTTTAAAAAATCAATACGTATGCATTCCTAAATAGTGTTAAATAATTTTTATAGCGATGAAAATATATTTAAAGTTGTTCAGAAACATAGTGTGATATGCCTTAAAATAGCAAAATGTGGAGCATGACAGTTGGATTTTATTTATATGACAGATGGCTCAAAGTAACAAACTGCCTTGTCAGAATACTAGTTTGTCTTTCCAGTGTTATTTAAAGATTTTCAGATGACGTATGACTGACAGACGCATAACTCTTCATGGACTTCCCATGCCGAAATGACAGAGATTTTGATAGCTACCGAAATGAGATCTGTCATTTTTTGAAGACAACTCCAAAAGTGTTTCAGCAAAAATTGAATAAATAAAATTGGTTTAAATAAATCTTATGGATAACGTGAAAGTGCTTTTGTGATGTCACAAAGACAAATACATGGTTATGTAAACGTTCAAAACAAACGTTTAAAAGACGTTATATTCTACTTCATGGGATGATAAGGAAACAGTCCGATTCCGGAAAGATTTCAAAGTAATAAATTTACAAATGTCTCATTGCAATTAATATGAATTGGATGATGCGACTATAATGTGTATTTATTCGTCTATTACTAGATGTGGTGAAACAGTTAAGTAAGTGCATTGCATAACTTGAAAGAAAAATGTCAGGGCTTTGTTAATGAAAAATATATACAACTATGCAATCGGTATACTAGTTTTAGTTTTGTAAAAAAAAAATCTAGCAATATCCTTAAATTTGGATTCTTACATATATTGAATCACACGGTATGCATTTATACATTTTAAAAAATTCTTATTACTACATTTGTTTTAGTCATTTTTAAGAACAGGAAGACACAGACACTCTTGACATACTTAAGATTGTTTAGATTGATTTCTAACTTACTTATCCGAATCTAAATTCAGATTATACGTAATGTATAAACTTAATATTTGAAATCGTGAAACTTCAGTGGTAATGCTTCTATAGCTTTATTCACTTTTTGATCACTTTATTCATCATTTGGGTATTATGTTCTAAACTTTTCCATATGTTACCTGATTATAAAGCATGTTCTATGAAGCAAGATATTTGATTAAAACTTAAAAGCGTATATCAAAAAAGAATTGATAAAATATGTATACTGTCTAGTTAACATCTAAAGTACCATTAATTTATGAGAAAATGATTTAAATTATTTCATTTAAGTATACACAGTAACCTAAACATTTCATTTTTACCGAAAAAAAAATTTTGCATGTTTTGGTGGCCCATATATTTTAGATGCTTGCAACGAAATTTCAGATCTGTTAGCAAATTAGTTTTTAAGATATTTGAAGTTTTATGAGCCATGGTTTTGATTTCGGTTTCCTTTTAAAGCACTTTTTCACACTTAAGTTGAATTAATTAAAGATATTTTTTAGCTTTTATAGTTTGAAATGGTTAATAATTCCAATTTTCATTACTAAAATCATTTCTGCTTGATCATGTTTTGAGTTTTTTGACGTCTCATAATTAATTAATAAAGATTAATTTCATGGCCAATTTTTGCTTTAAAAATAGTTTATATAACTTAAAAGCTTTATCATTAATTTTTCCTGTAGAGAAAATGCCATGGCAAATGTGTTCTGGGTTTCTGTAAGAAACAATATTTCGAAGAGATGGAATACTACTGAAAATGATGTATCTAAAAATCAGTCATCAGCTGATTCTGTAATTATACTTCAGAATACAAGTATTTTGAATCCAAATGCTGCAGATATAACTGAATATTTTCTTGATGTACCAAACTGCATTATACTAAACATATTGTAGTGCTATATTTTAGTATTTTAAAATCGTACGACAAGAGCTAAAACTTTCTAAACTACCCCAATTTAAAACTGAAGAAAATTAAATTTTATGAGCAAACCTATTTTTAGCTTAAGTTAGTACCATTATTATTTTGTACATAAATGCTTCGTGTTTCAAAACTTTTGTGAAATATTAGGTTAAGATAAAGTTGAACAAAGTGACGTCTGTGTGTAGGATAAAATAGTGTTTTAATGTAGAACATACATTGGAAAATAACATATTAAAAAATTAGAGTTTTACGGACATTATAAGTTTTTGTTTTATGACTTTACAAACTTTAAATGTGTTTTTCTCAGACTTTTAATTTTCAAGGTATAAGTGCTTTCTAATCCCTAAGGCTTTTTTCCTGTTCAAGATAGAGCCTTGATTTTTTTTTGAATATACACCCAAATGTATGTTCTATAAAAGTTAGTATGGATTTAGGGCTGAGAACTTTAGTTTTTTTTCTAAAAAATGCCAAAGTTGATATTTAAAAATTTTCGTGTTTTTTCCAGGTTTTTCTAGAAAAGTATTATTTAAAAATCAATAAGGGAATAAATTTTCAAATCCATACAAAATATTGTTTGTAATAATCAAAGAATCATAAATAACTTGAAATTACTAAAAATGTTTAAAAATTGAGTATTTTATAGGAGTTTGAAAAAACTTCAAAAATTCCTAATATTTTAAAATTGTAAAATAATGGCTGGTCAAACTCACTTTTTGCTTACATAATCAGCTTAAAAATATAATCTAAATATAAAACATCAATTTTTTTTACTGTAACTGTCTCCAAAAAAATTTTTGAAAAAGGGTACCGTGTAGCCTTAAAAATGCCCTATAAAAATACAAATGGAATTTTCCGGACATCATTATATCGCATTATGTTGTATTTGTATTGGATAGGTCGAAAAATAATTAAATTTAAAATACAAAAATGTAACGTAGGTAATCAGTAAATGTTAAAAACATATAAATTGATTTTTTTAATTTTAATTTTTCAGGTACTTTTATTTCATAATGCATAATTATTGTTTGTTTGTTATTTTGTCAGAAAATTTTCATGCGCCATATTTACTAATACTATAGATTTTTGTAGAGTTATTTAAATAAATGCTTCATAAGACTGGAAGAATATTCAAACAAATATAATCATTTTTATAGGAGTTAGTATCATAGCAGGGTATCTCAATAGCTCTGGTAATACCATATTGTGATAAACGACGCTTTTGTTTAACCCCTTCAGTGATCAATTTCTTACCCAAAATCAACAAAAAGAGCACATTTTGTATTACATATAATTGAGCAAAATACTTAACATAATGCTAAATAGCAGAATTTTGTTTTAGTTTTCTGTTTTAACCTTTTCATACTATTTTTTTTTTTTTTTTTTTACTTTATAATTGTGGAAAACAAAAAAAAAACCTAACTGTTTGCTTTTTATAATTACACTCTGCATACTATGAAGAATGTTTCATGTATCTTAAACGAATTTCACTCATTCCTTAAACGTTTTCAAACAGTTCAATTTGTATATATATATATATATATATATGTACATGTACAAAATTTGAAGCATGACGTACTACAATTGGCACATAGATAACATCAACTTTTTTTATTGTCTTTCCATGTACATTACTTCTCAAGCACCAAATTGCACATTTTCTTGCCAATCCTGTTCTTTATCACATATTCTCTAGAATTTTAATTATTGTCTTCACCCCTAAAGAAATCTAGCTTGATCAGTACCATGAAAAAACAGCATCTCTTTAAAACACTATCACTAATAATCTTATTATAATAATTAAAAATGTGCCGGTTGGGGCCATATTTCAGTAGCCCTTACGGTGTACGGCGAAACGAGTTAATGGGTTAATAGAAATGTAAATAAGATATTATAAATAAGAGACAGTTTTATCAAATATTTCAATACAAAATTTTTCGTGCAACTATTTGCAAATGATGCTCTTGTTTTTAAATAAATTAACTTCACTTATGGAGAGCCTTTAATCCTTGGAATGTAGATAAAAAAGAGCAATAAATGACATAATGATATTTCTTACTTTCATCACCGTCAAATAAACTTTATCTTTATCACAAAAATAATTTTTTTTAAATATTCATAAAGTTTCAGAAGTAATATAAGCGAAGGCACTTATTAGAAAACAATTGTCATACCTTCTTGAAATGAACTTACATTCAATGCAAATGCTAGAAACACAAAATTAAAAAACTGTCATGCCGAAAATAATACGATTACTGAAAAAAAAGTATGGCATGCTAGAGAAAAAGTTTTCCACAACTTGCAATATGCATTATTCTCTAAGGTATTACATTCTTTTCAAAGTAATTTATTCAAAACATGTGCTTGGGGAATCTCAAAAACGTTCATTATAGAAAAACGATCTGTTGGGATATTGCTAATACCATAATCAAAGATTTAAAATCTATTGAATTTAAAGACCTGTCTATTCAACTAAAACTCTACATTTTGCAGGAACTTTAAATTGCATTGAGATGACTTCTTTTAAAAGTTTAATGTATCCTAAGTTAACTGATATTGATAAGAATTCCGTTTGGTTGCACATGATTTGCTCCATGATGCAATATATTTACGTCAGCAATATTGGTGTCCTATAATACATTACTAACAAATGGTACTCACAATTGTTGCCGAATGAATGTCATGTAAAAACAATGATTTAATCATACTTTGAATACTTGATGTTTTTTTTCTTAAAATGTTGTTTAAAAAGGCAGGATGTGTTTCTTATGAATATCTTTTTTATAAATATAGCTTAAATCAGTGCTTCTCAAACTTTCTACACTTGCGACCCAATTTTCAATCATAATTTTCCTCGAGCCCCCTTCCATATAATATCAATGCATTGAATTGAATAATAATCTTCTTTAACGTAAAGGTACAAGGCTACTCTATTTATTAACCATACAAATTATCAAGATAAAGGATAAATTTTGTATATAATTTTATGACATGCCCGTAGAAATCACTGGTAATTACTAAACTTGTTCTTAATTTAGTACTGTTAAGTTAATTATGAAACACATCGTGCAGTACTGATGCATGTATAAGTGTACTATATCAATATAAATGTGTATTTAATTTTTTGTTATGTCAGAATACATTTTTTGCTTCTTTTCAGTAAATTAATAATTCTTTTAATAAATAGTCTTTTATTTTCGACTTGTTGATAAGCTCGCACCCCCTTTGTAGACTTATCACGCTCTTCAAGGGGAGCGTGCCCCACAGTTTGAGAAACACTGGCTTAAATGATATATATCTATTGTTTATTCTGTTCTTTTTCTTATGCAAACAATCTTGCATATACTTTTAAATACTACTTTACTTTTCTGACAGTTATAACCGTCTATTATCGAATTGAATTCAAATTTTCATTGGATACTTGCATCGCAATAACTTTTATCCTCCTGCTTGTTGCTGTAGCTAATTCTTCTGTATCGAGTAATTAATGAATTTATGAAAAAATTCATTTTATTTTCTCTTAGTGTTACCGTTATGAGTTAGTTTAACAGATAAATAATAATATTTTAAAGGTTAAACTCTAAGATCAAACTATTTGAGAAAAAAATTATCTGTAGATTGGCTATGGGATTGCCAATCATCCTCCCGTTATTCTAATTGTGTGAATGATTGACTCTATCATGTGTTTTCGGACAACGATAACCAATTATCGTTTGATGAAAGGGAAATTAGATATTTTTCAAAATTTATGAATGAAAGATGAACAGTTATACACCCATGTATATATAAAACAAAAATTGTTTGTTCTGGATTTTTAAATACTGGATGATGTCTGGAAATAATTAAAGGGAAATAATAGCATCGGTTTATTATTGAACTAATTATCTTATTGAAGAGATTATTCCATTCTATTTTAATATGAATTACCTATATTGTAACGTCCAGTGCTTAATGCGATAAAGCAACCTTTGTTTTGTAGAATTGTCAAGTAAATATTTCTCGTTCCGTATAGTTGAAAAAAATATTTTTAGTACTGTATAATTGCGAAAAAATATTTTTTAGCTCTGTATATTTGTGAAAAAATATTTTCACTTCTGTATAGTTAAGAAAATATATTTCTAGTTCTGTATAGTTACGCAAAAATATTTCGAGTTCTGTATAGTTGCGAAAAAATATTTTTAGTTCTGTATAGTTGCGAAAAAATATTTCTAGTTCTGTATAGTTGCAAAAAAAAACATTTATCGTTTTATACCATTATGAAAAAATACTTTTCTAATTTTGTGTTAAACTTGAGAAAAAAACACGTCAATTCTTACTTCAATGAAAATATATAAAGGCTTATTTGAGTACCCAGACTTTACAAAACATTTTGAAATTAAGAAATAAAAGTAAGCTACTTTCTTAACATTTGAATACCATCAATTATTTTCGCTATGTTTGAGATATGTCTGTCGGTAACATTTTAAGAGAAACACGTTTATTAAGATTCAGCGTGCATGGTCGCTCATAATTGAACACATGGCTTATAATTGAAAGTACTACAAAACGCAGATCACGTACATTTTTTGTTTACCAATTGCCTCATAAAGCATTTAATGGAACTTTTCGGATCATTGTATATGGAAGAGAGTCAATAAATATTATTACACGAACAATAATAACTACTGTTACAGCATTGTTTCAAACACTTCTAACAAAATACACATATGTTATTTAAAAGACTACGAAAATTAAAATTTTTCTGCAACTTACATGTTTTAGATATTTTTTCATGGACCAGTAATTACAATTATAATTAAGTATATATTCAAAAAGTATAGTAACATGAGATATGGCACCAAATCCTATTACAACTGTCTAAAATGCGATTAAGAATAAGATAAATTTTCCGATATTTACGATGTATCTTTCACTATCAAAATTCAGTATTATTAATTATTTAAGTATATTTTCTCTCCAAAAAAGTGGGATGTAAATAGTTGCCAAAGCTAATTAATGACAAAACCATTTTCATGGCTTATACTTTCTGTAAAATGAATTTCTTTAATGATAATTTTCTACTTTTATATATAAAAGGTAGTTTTTACAAGCTTTTAATAAATTTAACTAATTTTTACAAGCTAAATGATTAACGATTTGAAGTTAAAGAGGATTTAATGAGATAGCGCGTTTTATTTTTAAATTGAGTATATTTCTTAATGTTTGCTTTCGGTGGAATCTTAGTTAATTTAATAATCTATACATTACTTGCATAGATAAGGTGACAAGTAACAAATTTTACAAAGAAATCAATTTACACTTTTCATTTAAACCTTTTAAACGAGAACAATCCTTCATTTCGTTAGAGAAAAAGAAAAAAAAAGCTCATTAAAAAGTTCATTCCTGGATTTAACTAAAAAAAAAACTGAGCTAAATTAAAGTCGATGCCCCGGGTGAGAAATTTGCGAATCCGTCACGAGCTGTGGAAAACTTTAAATTAGTTTTCGCTTAATAATTATCTTCTAAACAGCGAGAAGGGGGAATTCTGTTCTCTCATTTTGTGACTAGTACTCTTCTACCCTTGGTGAAATTTAAAAAGTGTGAGATAGAGATAGGAAATAACAGCTTCAGCAATCTTCTTGCACGAATGACTTTAATCAAACAACTCTTCAGCATATTTTCTTATAAAAAGGCACTTCTTTCGTACCATAAACTATTTTTCATCAAAAACATGCAATCAAGGCACTTGAAGTGAAGTTCTCGGGACATTTTTATTGATTCTCAGATTGCCAACATTTAACCTCGCTGCTCACATGCACACGATAAACATGATTTAATACTTGCTACTTAGGAAATTTATGATTCAATTAAGTAATCCTCAGGTATGATAAATATGTGACTTCAATAATTCAAGAAGTAGATATTTTATTGAGAAAAATAGAAGCAGTTTATGCAAACAAATAAAAAAATGAGACATGTTTATTATTAGCCTCTTAAAATGCTATTATTGTTGGTAAAGTATGAACTGTTGATTGAATCTTTTTTTCAGAATATAATCGCTATTAAAATATATGTATGGGTTAATTACATATCTTAATGTAAATTAAGGGGAATTATTATAAAATAGCGAAAATCACATTTTTCCTGCATTGATGTTTGAATATAAAAGTTTCCATAACTAATTTGCAAAATAAAACTTTGTTTGTGGTCATCAAAGCCAAATGGTTATGGCCACGCAATCATGTCGGGCGACCCACGGGTTGTGCTCCTGGTACCACTTGGTCTCACCGTGTAAAGGTGCATCCCTTACCAATTATAAAAGGTTGATGTACATTAAATCTATTGAGCTCTAAATCCTCCCGCAGCCATGGTGTAATGGTTTATAGAAAAGGTGTCATCTCAAGTGTCGCCGTTCTCACTTGACCGGGGTTCAAACTACGTGGGCCAAACTACCATCACTACTCTAAAGTACGAGATTCGTTGACAATATCACTGCGAGAGATAATGGTAACGGGTTATAAATTAGTTTATAGTACTAATATAACTCTCACTCACACTCAAACTTCATTTTGACACAAGTACCTATAGTCATTCGGTCAGTATCTTTTTGCAATACTATTTACATAAAAAAATATATGTGTACGATGAGGCTTAAGAGGCATGACTTTCCCTTGAAAACTGATTCACGAATTATTAAGAACTGAAGTTGAATATTTCAAAGTAATTGATTTTTTAAGAGCTAAGATCAAATAAAAAAAGAAAGCAGCGAGAGTAGGACGGCAGATTTGAAAGAAATATTCAGCAATTGCAGATGGAAAAGCTATTGATTTGGTAAGGAATTATAAGAGACATAGACCCGAGTAAATGTGAACAGGCCATTTGGCAAAGAAGTCAAAGCTGGAAATGTATTGTTCCGATTTATGTTACAAAATTGCTACCTGAGGGGCTTCAAGCAAAAAATTGATAGGAAAAAAAATTATTGACTTTTGCAGAAACTTTTAAATAGAATTTCTCTGAATTTTTTTTACATAATTGAACACATTTTTCCACATTTTATTATTGTCTTTAACTTATTAAATTAAATGTTATTTTTTAAAAACATTTTCCTCAAAAGAAAACATTTAATTAAGTGTACTATTTAAATGAAGAAAATGAAAGTTTAACTACTATTACAAAATATGTTTATGTAAATTGCTATGTGATATGAATTCCTTAAATTTCAATTATCAACTGAGATGAGGAACGTATCTCTTCACGATAGAATGATGTACTGCCAGACATAAATTTAACGCATTTCTCGATTTAGCGAATCTTTCTCATTCACCTATTAAGATGAAGTAAAAAAATACCTATTTAGCGAATAATAAACCAAGCATTAACGAATTATTTGAACAGCTGAACAATATTTTTATTAGTTTATATTGGAAAAAAATATTTTCCCCCGAATGACGTACGTTTTCTGCTCAAAAAAGAAAGCCTTATGTTACAAGGCGACAATTCGATGGGAAAGAATGTAGATCATTATAAGACTTTATAGATACAGATGAGTCCTGAGTGTATCCTATTGTGTGAGTTGTGAATAGGACTGATTATTTCTTTTTTATCCCATTCAATTCCTAACATTAGGGGATATTTTAGATTTCTACAATTATGTTACACTAGCTGGTATTCCCGTTCTTCGCACGGTCGAACTGAAAACTTGAACACAGAGTGAAGGAAAAAGAAGTTTTTAATGAGTTAATTTTATGTGAATTGAACAATAAAAGATTTTGAATATCTCAGCTCAACAAAAAAAAGAAAGAAAAAAAAACACCTTTGTTAAATTTTAAGTATGTAGATTTAATAGCTGATAAAAAGGATTTTTTGTCTTATAATTCCTCGTAAAACTCTTGAGGGTCGATTTTTCAAAATACCTCCCTAAGCTGATCTCAGCTCAGCATAAGTAACGCATTGTTAAAAGTTTTGCGTAATGAATGCTTAAAGTAGTGTAAACAATTTATATCTGAAAGTGTAATACATTAATATTACTTTCTGTTGTATTTATTTTATTTTAAAACTGTGTAATATTCGTAAGCAACGCCGCTTCTTAAATTATAATGGCGATTTAATGAAATACACAGCGAAATGTTAACAATAGAGTCAAGTTGGCAAATGCCTAGCTACTTTCATAACTCGAGCTTTATTAGAGCTTTGAAAGAATCGCCGTGTAGGGAAGAAATGCAATTTAATACTATATCCAACCACATTATGATTTACCGCAGTTTTTTTCCAATCATTTTCCAAGATCTTCATTAACAGACAAAACCATATGACACTTAAATTTTGAAATTAACTATTTTTTTTGCGACAAAAATAAAAATCTTTGCAATCCGCTGAAAACATAATATCTGCTACAAAACTGTTCGCTTTCCCCACTAAAATACTCATCATAGAAACCGTGCTGCCACATATATCTTGGAAGAGTGGATTTCAAAAAATATTACAACTATTGGTAGAATATTCCCGCTAAGTTGGTGTAGTGTGGTAGTTAGGAAAATGGAGTGCCAGCTCAAGTGTCGTTCCGGTCACTTGACCATTGTTCAAAATTACGTGGTCCGTCTCCAAAAGCCCTCGTGTAGCTGAACAGTGCGGCATTAATATTCACTCACTCACTCACTGCAAAAAATACAGTGCAGTAGTTATAATTAGTTTTATACTTAAAAATGCAATATATGCATAATCAATTAAAATTACAGCGTTATAATTAACACTACTAATCATAAAAAATTATGAAAGTTTGTCCAAATGATGTAGTGTGAAAGAGAAAGTTTATTTAATTAAGTACCAGAAGCGATAAATGTTGTTATATTGAAAATAGATCAACTTATTACTACCAAATGTGCATAATAAAATCATAAAAAAGCATTAAAATAAAGAGAGATTTATAACAACCTCTCCCTTCAAAACTTAGTTGTATTCTGAAATAAAAAATAGGCATTATTCTGATCACAGGAATTCAAGATAGATTCACACAAAAGATAGATATATGCTGTTGTGGGCTTTTTTGCAGCGCAAGCCAGATTTGCTTGCAGATGCCAGAATTTTTATCTACTTACCTGACAAATATCGTTATATTTTGGACACTTTTTACAAATTTTTATAAATTATAGCCTATGCTGTAAATTATAGCCTTTGTGTTATTCTGATATATAAGATATATTACTGTAAAGTTTCATTAAAATCCATTCAGTTGTTTTTGCGTGAAAGACCCACAAACATCCTTACAAACTTTCACATTTATAATATATATTAGATTTGTTGAGGGACTGCCTATCTGTGCAACTAAAGTGGAAGAAATTGTTAATTAATCTTAGTCAATAATCGCGATTTTGATGCAGAACAGGAAAATGAAAATTCTTCCAAAAGTCTTGTCTTACATTTTCTAATGATTTACATTGCATGTGGAAGCTGTGAAAATCTGTTTCGTGCAGCTGGATATTTTCTTCTCTACAAAAATTCCAAATAGAATTATTTTGTGAGTCATGAATCAAACAGATTGTCAAACATCTAGCAGTCAGTGTTTTAAAATTTCCAATTAAAATATGCGTAAAAATTAAACTAATAGTATTTTTAGTTATTGAATAAAACTTCTGTAATTTTTAAATACGGTTATTTTTTGTGTAGTTGCTTGTTATAGAGTTTCGAAGATAAAAGTTTACAAAATTTGTACTTTTTTGGTTCTTGATATAAGGAATAACTCCAAATTAACGACAAAATATTCGAGCCTAATTGAATTGGATTGAAACTATAGTTTGAAGTCTTTTCATCCATTCTATTTTGCATGAAGGCTATTAGGAGTAATTTTGATTATTTTTTCCATGTGTAACCCAAATAGTCGAAGATGGATTGATGATCTTGATCCATGTATTTTACTAAGATATATAGCATTAGAATATCTCATATATATGCGCGAAATGTACACAATGTTCAATAAGTCGTAAGTGTTAGAAAGTCAGAGTTAAATAAGCTAAAAATAAATTAGTTGCAACCATTAATACCTGTCAGAAATATAAAACTTCATATCATTGTTCAAAAAATTAAGCCAATTCAAGCAGAAAAATATATATTTTCCTTAATTTATTTATTTCATTAAATTTTTTGTAATAAATATTAGTAAGATGATTTTGCATTAGTTATATCACTAAAAATTATTTCCCAATCCTTGTAGACATGTATATTTTTAAGGTATCCGACTACGTTTGGAACCTTAATTTAAAAATGCGCATAAATGGATAATTTTCAGGATATTTAGTGTCACTTAAATTAGAATACATGCATAAAACTGTTTTAAGGACATTTTGACAAAACAAATTATTTAAATACAATATTTCGGCAAAACATTAAATTAGAATAACGTTTTTTAAACATGTTCCTCTTTTGTGAAAAATTATTGTATAATAAAAATATTTTGCCTGTATATATATATATATATATATATAGCTCAGACCTCTGTACAGAGGCTCAACTATTATTTTTGAAAAACTCATATTATTTTCAGAGTTACAACCAATTGAAATAATTATCAGCGTTTTTTTTCTTAAAATTTCTCCCCTCTGTTGTTGTAAAACATGGATAAAACCACTTCTAAGTTATATGATTCGAAAATTCTAGCTGACCCTCTGTACACAGATATCTTAGTTATATACAGGCAATATATTATTATAATAGAAGCATTTTTGACAAAAGGAGAATATTTTGAAAATGGTTAATTCTATGTTCATTTTTTGTCAAATATTGTACTTAAATAATTTTTACTGTAATACTATTCGTAAAACAATTTTATATACATTTTCTAATCTAAGTGACACTAAGTATCATAAATATTATCCATTTACACGTTTTTTGAAAAATCACGGTTCCGAACGTAGACGGATACCTTATGAATGTAAATACAAAATAGCATAACCGTGTTTTGTTACAATAATAACACATAATTTTGATTTTAGAGTACAAAGAAAAGACAAAAATCACAAGAAAAAACACAACAATAACATACGAGTGATATTTATTTCCACAATTGTGGCTGTGGTGGGTTGTCTGTATCACAGAACACAGTGCAAAAATACTGAAGAACAACAATTATTCTTCTGAAAACACCAAGGAAGTCGTCTAAGCACTCTGCATTCTTCAAGCCATCTATTTTCTTAATTTTTTATAGCAATATTGAGTTTTCAAAGTTATCAACCATAAAGCATTTGAACATTTCAAGTCTTCTTGCTTGTATTTTTATTTACAAAAAACAACACTGAAGAGTAGTTCTGCAAGACATTTATATAACGACAAGAGACGGCAATTTTCTTAATCCATAAACGTATAGAGTATCTTTATGGCTACCTGATTTAACTTTAAGAGTCTTGTGAATTACCATTAAAAGCAAAGAGGAGGCTGAAAAATAAGAAAAACAACATATAATCATTAAAATTAATAGTATTATTACTTTAAAAGAAACTTTAAGACACATTTTATATTTATTATATAGACCGTAAATTGTCAAATTTCTTCGAAAGATATATTTAGTAGGTATAAAAGCAATATAAAAAAACTTATAATGCTGTCGAAACTAAATTCTTACAGTGACGGATTTAGGAAAAAGCTATAGGACAACAAACTTTTCCACCTCCAAAGTTCTCAACTTTCTAAAATAACCACACCTGCTTGTGTTTTCAAAATCCCCCACAGCGTAGTAAAGTTTAAAACACGAGATTTAATATTTAATGCAGTGTGGAATCTTTTAATATGTATTTTTCTTTTATTTTTTAGCAGTCAGCTTTGTTTAGAGAATAACATATCTAATGTACTTTTTTTATTTCTGTTTAGGGAGGGGGGTAAACTTTTTTGTAAATGTTTTCCCATTCCTGGTTATGTTATGTTATATTTAAAAATAAATAGTTAGTGTGCTGAAATGACAAAAACAAATTTAAAAGTTGATACTGTGGATTCATACTAGGTGTTTTAAAGCACTTTTGGACAATTGGATTTCATAAAAAAGCCATCTATTTTTCCATTGTAATAGATTTTCTTGCAATAGTTGATATAAGCTAAATTACGTAATTTTAAATTAGCCGCCCCTTCACCCCCCAATTCCTAAGAAATATAAAGGTACTAGCATAATTTAAAATTTAATCACTCTTATATAAAAGGAGATCTATATATCTGGCAGTATTTTAATGCATATTTTAACTAGGTAAATGTACTTATATCTAAAATACAATTATATGTTTTAGTATGACATGTAGATTAGTTTGACAAAATCTGTTTATTTTCTTTCGATATGTTTCTATATCGTTTGTCGTTTACACAGGGGAAATGTAGGAATCAATACTATATGGTAAATCATTCAATTCACCTGTAAGATATAGAAATATAAATTAACAGGTTAATCACAAATAAAAATTCAGACTAACATAAAACCTGAAATGCTATAGAAAAATTTCTATACACCAAATGTTAGGTACTAAAATTTTAAATAAATCTGAGGAGAAATGATTTTTTTTTCAAATCCAAGTATTTAACAAGCATTTTAGGCTTAATTTTTATCACAAGAAAAATATAAAAGTTAAAATGAAAATTTGTATTATATTATATATATATATATATATATATATATATATATATATATATATATATATATATATATATATATATATATATATATTTGATGTAGTGATAAAGAACAAAAATATGTATTAATAATATTATAAAAAATCACATTTTACTAACAAACATCAATTTTTCTTTACCAAAACAAATAATAAGTATAAATTGATTTTATTTTTTTATTAAACGTCATTTAACTTTATAATGAATTATATTTGAAAAATTCCTGAATCCAATTTAATTTACAATAACTTTTGTTTCTGTTACTTTCTCTATAATAGAAGGCATTTAAATAAATTTTTTCAATTCCTACTACTAGTTCACAGTCTCCGCATATATATATATATATATATATATATATATATATAATAAAATAAAATAAAATTTTCTTTGTTGACCTAAGTAGAATTGAGATATATATATATATATATATATACATAAATATATATATGTATATGTATATATATATATATATATATACATATATACATGTATGTATATATGTATATATATATATATCTATATATATATATATATATATATAAATATATATATATGTATATATATACATATATATATGTATATATATACATATATATATATATATGTAGTATGTAGTAGATGTATACATATATGTATATATATATATATGTATATATGTATATATGTATATATATATATATATATATATATATATATATATATATATATTACTTGTTTCTTTTATTTTCTCTAGGGAAAAGAACCCAATTTAATTCATTTTTCAACATTTATTTTTATTGTTATTATCAGAACAAGTCGGATCATTCAAGTTAATTATTAAAATTACTTCAGTAAATAACATAGTTATCAAGAAACAAATCCGAATCCTATTTTACAAGTCAGGATACTCTAGTTTCTTTATCTTTTGGAAACTTTTCTATTATTATACGCATAATTATGATTGTCTGAGTAAAATCCCAATCTTTGTCTACAGCCTCTTCTAATCACCCACGCAATTAACGGGCATTAGAAGACATGGAACACGACACCGCCTTCGTTATCGTGTGGAAGGGCTCTGTCATGTCCTCAGAAGGCGTGTTTTGAAATTCCATTGAAATGAAATTCTAGAACAAAGTGTAATCCACCATAGATTGGAATTTACTTTGTGCCATCACCATTCGTAATCACTTGTATTCGCTCCACTGGAGATAATTTCTTAAGAATATGATTAAAAAAATTAAAATATTTCGTTTTAGTTTGAGATTAAAGCACCATTTCTGGAAATATTTCACTTGGTTTAAATTATTCAAAATGCTGTGCTTATAAATTGCTACTCGTTAAGGAACAGTTCATGATAAATATTAATGAAGGAATTAGAATACATTTTATTTGTATGGTTAATTTTAGACGCTGACTCGTATTTTAATTAAGATCCAAGAAAAATGTAAATTTTATTAATAAAATGAAAACCATTATATGTAGTTACTTATTTGATGTTACTGTTGTGAGTTTCCAGTATTTATCAATTAAACGTTTTTTGTTGAATAATTCAAGTAATTTAAATAAAGTTCCCAATTAACAATGTATATTGAATTAGAACTTTACTTTTTTCCTATCAAGATACCGACCGATTTCCACCAAGTAATTAAAATGTGAGTGTGATTTTTTTTTGCTATTTTACTAAAATATTGTTATAATTTACTCATCATAAAGTTTAAATATCCAAAATTTATATTACATTAACTGAATTTATAGTAACCTAATCAAAGAAAAAATTTGAATTGTGTCTAAAGTAAAAAAGCCACACACCCTTTTTTGTAGTCATTTTTGTCATAAAAACGTTTATCATTAGTTTTATCCAATTTAATAGCATATAGATATTAATTACTTCCTGCAATACCTTTAAATATAAAAAAAATGAAAGGGAACTTTGCCCTTTTCATTTTACTTTTTAGTATTAATACCTTAACTTCACAATTTTTTTAAATTTTTATGAAAAAAACTTATCAGCTAGTTCTCAAGTAATAATAAAAGGGAAAAATATGAAAAAAATTAAGTAGTTTTAAATTGAATTTCAGTCATTTTTACTGTTGGATGCAGTAGTGCAAGATTGCGCAGTAGTGCTGTAAATTGCAAATTTTTTTTTTATGTATATGAAGATTTTATTATTTATCATAAAATGTTTAAACTTCTTACCTGGTTATTTATTTCGTCAATAAACAAGATGAAGCATAAAATATAATGGATTATTTTTATAACAAAAACACAGTTCTTGAGGCGTAAGAGATTTTTAACAATTGTGATTTCTGGAAAAAATGTACTTCCATCTAGTGACAAAATTAGCATGTATTTCAATGCAGTAGTCTATTATTTTTCCCAGATAAACTATTTGTAAGTAATTAGAAAAATATTGAGTCTGTTAAATTAAAATAAATCATATGGTGTAGAAATGCAACAATGCGAAGTTAAGAGTTAATCATGATTGAATAAATTATAAGTTATAGTTAAAAAGATACAAATATTAAATCATATGATAATATGTGTAATTCCACTTTTTTACTCAGTGCAAAGATTGGGCTTAATTAGAAGAATAAGCAATTAATTTTAAAAAAATTAAATGTTGAATATTTGATTATATTCGATACCTTTATTGTGATCATGACTATTACCATTAATCAGAAAAAGAAAGAAAACTGCGGGATCTACTGGAAATTACAATTAATTATGCTTATGAAACCATTCAATATGTATGGCTTGTATAAGTATTGATACAGAAAGGTATTTTCGTGAATGAGCACATTTTAAAACAAAAAGTCTTAAATAGCGTTTAAATACTGAAAAAAAAATAAAATAGTCCTCAAATTTAAAGGAAAAAACATGTGAATACCATTGTTTGTTTCTTTTATATCTTGAATAAAATATTAATTTATTCTATTGAAACACTGTTTGCGAAGACAAAGACATATCTTTCAGCACTCGAGTATGTACTCACAACAAATTGAATTTTTTTTTAAATATTTCATTAATAAAAGATGATAATTTTATCTCCATATAATTTTGTAAGATATATTTTAGAATTGTGGAATTCTAAATGTGTGCTATCATTTCACAGAAAAAATACCTTACTGTTATACGTATTTTAAATTTCGAATAAATTAACACTGAATTTGAAATCATTAACGATCTCGCAGAGTATCTCGCGAATTCCACGGTAACGCAAATATAGTAAAATTTGCGCAAACAGCGATTTTCGCGGGTATGCCATTTTTTCGACTAGTTGCCGTGCTGTCCCTGTTTATGTTTTCATTTATATTTCTATGCTCATATTTTTATAATTTAATTCTATATTTTAAATTAAAAACTGTTTTTCACAAAAAAAATTACAGTTTACTTTAAAATGTAGACTTGAAATACTTAATAAAAGAAGCGATTTTTGAGCCTACTTTGATGAAATATCTACGCAATGAGAGAGTTAAGCATATAATTATAAAATTAATCAATATTTTTTTTAAATAATTTACTTTAAAGTGAGAAAGACCAAGTTTTGGTCTCAATAAAAAGAATCACCCTGAAGATATCTTCTCTTGATAAATGCTTAGGTCTTGAATTTGACACAGCATTCCACGGCTTGGGCAAGATAAGAAAAATTATGAACATTGGTATTTGAGCCATTTGTTCCATCATAACCATGAAGAAAGGACAAATGATGCGAACGCCATTTGCTGCTATATCTAATATATATATATATATATAAGAGACAGAGAGAGATTGTGCTCTATTTTTAAATTTTTCTATAAGATTAATGAATTTTCTTCTGCTGCTGCAGTTTTTTTTTTTTTTTTAACAATCGCATTTTCACATGAGTTTCTTTCGAATCTTCAAGTGTTTCCAAAAACAATTTTTCTGTTGCAGTAGCTTAGTGATTGGAAACTCATAACCAGTATTATTTCCGTGAAGCTATAGAGTTGATTGGATTTCGGCTCAGATATCACTTTAGCCCTTTGACAGTTGTTTAAAATTGCGAAGTCTGTCACCAAATGATCACATATTGTTTATGTGCATCAGATAATAAAATCAACTATTTAAAAATAAATTTCTTCGCAGTGATTAATTACAACTCCTAATAATTTGTGAAATACTTTGCAACTGATGTAGAAAATATTAAAATATTATAAAACATATTCATTGGAATTTACGTCACACTTTTTCCCCAGTGTTAATGCTTTTGAAAATCAGGTAAGGTTTTGAATCAAAGGCTTTACAATTTATTGGATGGAGAAATTGAGCATTATACAGACGGTTAAAGTAATTAGAAGTTCATGTAAGTATTTAACAGCCTTTATTGTATTTAAAAAAATTCATTCTCACTTCCTATTAGATATCATTAAAATGTATTTGTTAAACTACTTTATGCTATTTTTTTCACAAAAACGTGTTAATAAAATAAGGTGTGGCTTAGAATCTATTGTGGCTTAGATTCGAATAAATACATCCGTATTGCAGTTTTTTTTATTAAACTTGAAATCATCATTAGTATTATTATTTGTCTGATAATATATTACAGCTCTGTGTCAGATATTATGGTGAATTTTTTATGAAAAAAAGTTTATCGACAATAATTTTCTTTAATGTGAATTGACCCATTTTGGTTCTAGTTTTAGGCAAATGTACATTAATGAAATATCTTGGAGCTTTAAATTAGCTATAATTTGTATATAAAATAAACTAAAAATTACTCTTAATTTGTATCATTTAAAATACTATTACATTCTAATTCTATTTCTTAAACCTTGCTTATAAAACGATCGTTTATAATGTTATTCTATATATTTATACTTAAAATGAACGTTTTTATGGAAGTTAGAAATTAATTTAAAACGCGTGCATATTTTATACCATGCAAAAGAAAAAATCATTAGAAAAATCCTTATTCAGCGAAGGCCACATTTAAATGAAGCGCTTGTTTATTGCAAAGCCACTGTGTTAATCTATTGTATGTTTATAACATCCTGACAATATCCGGTGTTTGCAGACCAGTTCATTGAACTGAAAAGCCGGTACGGAAATCACTAAACGGTAAATTTTCCTATACAATAGAATTGTTTTTTAAAGCATTTAAAGTTAACTTCCACTAATTGAAATGACTTCCGTGTTATTTTGAGGCTTCCTATTACAATTTGAGTTTCTTCGTAAGAATGATAATTAAATAAGTTCATTGCAACTTAGCTCTCAGGAAGAGGATTCAAGTTCACTTATTGTATTATTTACAAATAATTAATAAAATGCCTATCATATGTAATAAAGGAAATTTAAGTATTATATTGTATTTACTAGTTTAGAGCGCATTTTTCCCTAATGAACAATAGTAGATGATATTTTAATAAATTGATAGAAAAGTAGGAAACTTATTTTAAAGAACTATATCAATCATGCTAAGCAATACTTCACGTTACATTAATCTCATTACACACACATTTCTATTAACACTAGTTTCAACTATTAAGTTAATTTCTAATTACCAAACTATTTAATTTATGTTACTTTTACTTTGATTATTTGATGTATAGGTTTGCAAACAAACAAAACAAAAAACCGTTTGTTGTATATATATATCATAATTTCTATTAGTTTATGTTTTACAAATATTCAGTTTCAGTCTTACTATTGTTTTAAATATTTCCCATCAATGAGACTCTTGTTTTAGGACCAAATTATATAGCTCACCTTACACATCGTTCATGCTGTTTAGTTGTAATTCACATTTGCTTTCACTAACAATGAGCTTAATTTTAGTAAAAACAAGCAATATAAAAATTTTTTAATCAAATTCTACTTAATTAGAAAACCTTATTGGTGTCTTATGTTGAAGGTAAATCAATCTAACTTCGTCAGAAATAACACAGAATAAATTTAAAGCTAAAAAAAATAACATTTAAATAATAAATTTATATTTTAAAAAAAACTCTATTAACATCAAGTTTAAAAAAAATGTATTTGATGTTCAATGGACGAATAAAAAGTATTTTATTAATGATTGAAAATTTGAACTTGATATATAAATAAATAAATAAATAAATATATATATATATATATATATATATATAGATATATATATATATATATATATATATATATATATATATATATATTTATATATATATATTTATATATATACATATATATATGTATATATATATTTATATATATATATATATATATATATATTTATATATATATATATATATTTATATATATATATATATATATATATATTTATATATATATATATATATATATATATATATATATTTATATTTATATATATATATATATATGTATATATATATTTATATATATATTTATATATATATTTTATATATATATATATATATATATATATATATATATATATATATATATATATATATATATATATATATATATATATATATATATATATATGGAGAATTCTTTTAATAGCATATAACTTCTTCACAAAACTGTTTACATAACAAGAAAATATACCAGTTTAGAGAATAATATGTTGAAATAATTATCAATCTGTTTACTGCCATTTAATAGTAACGAAAATTATTCATTTTTAGAAGTAGAGAGATGAATAGCTTCATTTTTCTCTTCGATAAATTACATAAATATAGAAAATAATTTTGTTTAACATTAAAGTCAAATAATGCATTTTCTCATGTTTCTAATGATCAAAACATCATTATCAATAATTTTTTTCTCTCTCTTAATTTCAATTTTAATGATGAAGAATACAATGCAAATATAGAATCCATTTATTAATAGATTCTGTCCACATAATGCGTTGTAATGGAGTAATTAAATGCATTTCCCATACATTAAGACTCCAAAAGAGGAATATAGGTCCGAATGAAATATTCGAATGGTGTAATTAAATTTCTCGTTGCCAGATACGGAAAGAGGAAAATGAAGTCATTCAGAATGTGTTTAATTAGCACTCTTTCTACTCGACTTCCTCTGATAATAGGTTACATGATGTTTACTGCAGAGTATTCTGCTTAATTATCTTTGATGAATATCGATGCACATTAAAATTCGGAGCCACATCTTCTTCCTACCAATGTGAGAAAGAAATTCAGCTATATTAAAAATGTCTTAAAATAGTGTAGAATGAAATTAATAGTTACATAACACTTAACGTATACATGTGTGTGAATGTCATATTTTATTTGTTTAACATAGTACATAAAACCCTTTTGTAGCAATCTTAAAATTAATAAAATAGAAATCAAGCATTGACTGAGAAATTGATATTAATAAAGGTCTTTTATTAAGTTGACAAGCATGAAATGGAGCAAAAAATGCACGTAATTGAATTCGATTTTTTCCAATAAAAACTAATATTTTAAGATTATCTTTTAAGTTGTTTTTTAACTGAAATATGCGTTACAAAGAAGAAAAGATGTACCTTTCGCATGAAAAGAAAATTTTTCTAAGCTACGGCGTCTAAATGAAGTTATGAACAATTGAAATAACTAACATGAACTTTGCTCCATTTCATATTTGACAACTTAATACTAACATTATTTTAAAAATTTGGAAAAAATAAACATATTAAGCAATATCTAGTTAGATCATATATGTTGTTAATTGCAATTATGAATTTGAACAAAATATACTGATAACAAAAAGTAGTATCTTGTAGAACACTGCAATTTCTTATAAACACTTCATTTTCGATGGTTCGAATAGCCGTGTGAAGTATGCATGAAGCTACATGACCTACAAATCCAGGACTGAGGTATTATGTATGAACTCTTGAAGTAAGCTCGCATTTCAAGCTTATGAAAGAATCACTGAAAAGCATGCTTTATTATATTTGTTTAACTGCATGTAATAATGCTGAGATGTTTTGTTACTCACAAAAGGAGGTTAGAGTTAGGTATTATTTGCTGTTGAAAGAATTAGTTGTGATTAGTACTTTCATGTTAGTTATGTTGAGCTCAAACTACCTATGATTTGTGTTATTTATGCTCAACATTTATTTATTTACAGAGTTATATCTCATATACGTAACAATTTTCTGGCTAATAGAAAATAGTTATTATTGTTTCAGGAAATAAAGTTGAAGACATCTCAATTCATTGAAGAGGTATAATTGTATACTTAATCAGCCAATTCTTTGAGAAGGGTTGTGGATATGAAACATCAAACACATTCATTTTATTTTCTTTTAGCAGTTTTATCCATTAAAGAGAAAACAAGAACTACTAAACTTTCCATCTGGAATTCTTATTAGGGCTTAAAACTTTTAAGTTTTCTACATATTGCTGGTATAGAAATAGTATTTACTATTTTTCTATTGTTATTATGTGTGTCAGTTTTTGAATTACTGTATAATCTAAGTTTAAACATTATTTGTAAATGGAATTATGATAAATATTATTTATATGAATTTGACATTTAACAAGTCAAATGAATGCATACAGGAATAATGTGAATTTAACATCCAATACTTGATTTCAGCAATAAAATATATCTCTGTTTTAGATCACCACACACGGCTTCAAAACTCAAATAGTAAAACATGAATGTTCAACAACTTTATCATCTTAATCTTTTTTTTAAATTTGCTACATTTTTAGTCTTCTATTTTTTAGAATATAATTTTTTTAAAGAGTAAAAATTTTTTATATATATATAAACTATTTTATTACTCCATACTTTTGCCACAGATACTTTTACGCGTAATAACGAAATATGTACTTTAAAATCTACGTAGAAAATAAATGACTGCATAATTTACGATCAAATTTTTATAAAACGTTTTATATAATCTTTTATTAAAATGAAAGGATCAGACCACCAAACGAGAGTAATAGCTCACACTCAGAAAAGAAAACGTAAAGAAAGTAATAATACTTATCTGTAAAAATAAATATTGATAAGATGATGGAAAATATACCGTGTTCTACTTAATCACTTTTTCCATCACGTCAGGAGCATCTTTCCTTTCATGGTGGTGTCATTAGGCTATTTAATGCTTTTAAAATTTATTGTGCAATTTTTTTGTACTGCAGTTATATAATATTCATAAAATTCATCATTAAAATAAGTGTTTATGCGCTATAGGGTTGATTTTATAAAATTAGGAGTGTCTTTAAGATGAATTGTAATATTTATTTCAAAAGTTGGCTTACACATATACGCGCTCAACAGCAGTGTTTAGAAAAGGACAGTTGATGATTAAAAATACATCAAGCGGTAAGTACAAATCTGAACAAAAATATCTGATAAACGAAAGAGGTGAAAGGCGAGTAGCACGCATATTCCACAACAAAACGATAAAAATTCTGATGTGCCGCAAAACATCTTAAAAGCTCAACGAAATGGTATCTGTAAAAAATAGGATTTGGCACGAGCAGAGCATTCAAAAGGTACTGTGTTTCACTGAAAACACTCCCGCTGTAAACCCAGGAGTGACTAAACATGTCCCATGGGACTGTACTGATGTTGTGGTTTCTTATGGCACCTGATCTACAATAACATAAGACAAAAGCATACGAAATTCAGCCTGGCTAAGGGCCAGAATTTAAGCAACCCGTTAGATTTAGCTTTGATCACCATGCAGGTGACAGTACGTTTTTGCTCGGTTCCATACCAATTTTGAGGGAGAACACCCTGGAGGTAGTCATGAGACTCACACTTATCTTCTCCTTCCACGAACCTCACAAGAGGATATGCGGCTCGACAGCTTACCCCCCTGCCGCGAATGAACTGTACATTTAACAACATTCATGCCTTATCCGAGATTCAAACCCTGATCCTACAGCACCATAATCAGCTTCACTAATCATTATGCCCGATAGGTGGCTGAGACTGTAATAAAGTGTAATGGTCCTCGTTTCGTGCTCCCCCCATGCAGTTGGCTGGATCAGAACATGTAGCAAACAACACTTATTCATGGACTTCTCCAGCCAATAACTCTTCAAAACGGTGCTGGTGGAATTATTATGGGCAAGAACATTTCATTCCATTTATTTGTTGTTAACTGTGGATACAAAACTAAACAGCACAGCTAACATCAACATCGTTGTTGATCACATGCTCACATTTTTGACAATACTATTCAATTATGGATAGGACCACATTCAACAGAACAGTTGAGCTAACCGTCATGCTTGATCAGCCTAAGATTGGTTTAAAAAGCATCACTCATGGTAGACTGACTTAATCACCTGAACTCAATCCTATTGTACGCTTCTGGGCTAAAGGTGAAATATCACTACATTTTTAAGAAGTTACACCATTCTATTTGACCAGATTTGATACTATCGTTCCCTCATCATGGGCCAATATTAAACCGCGATCACTCGCACAGGGTGTTCTGTACCCCCCTCCCCAGGAACAAGAAAATCCTCCTAGAATTCTAAAAAGATTGAACAGAACCATGATTTTTTCTGTAGCTGCACATTTAAGGTAATTTAACCTTCAGACCTGATGCAATTCCTCTTTCTCGAACGATTGGAATGTAATGTCCTTCAAAAGTCTATCTGGAGTGCCGAAAACTCCCGCGTTAAGTTAACCATATGTATACAGTCTACTCTAAATGTTTGGAAAGTGATTAAAGTATTATTTTCCTACTTTCTACTATCATTATCTCATTAATTATAAAGTATATTTATTACTGATATATACTTTTTACTGGTTTATGAAAAAATATAAAACTATGTGTTTTAAAATGAAAATTTTGTATGTTTAGTTTAAATTAATGTTAGTCACATTTGTATGCAATAAATTTAATAGTTTTATTTGTATAATAATAAAAAAACAGCTTGTACTTTATAAATATGCATCACAATGACTTAGTTTTGTTTTCATAATTAAATGCAAGTGTTTAAAGTTTGGGGTGTTCTCTTCACCCCGCAAGTAACGCCGGTAGCAAATACAGGTGCGAGTGACGGCGGGTTAATCGGTAGCGATATCTGCATCTTGTCGATTTCATGTGAAGAAATACATTGAATGTAATGACTGCTAAGTGTGAATTAGTTCTTTATTAGAGGACGTCTCTAATTTCTTCCCAACCAGTATATATATATATATATATATATATATATATATATATATATATATATATATATATATATATATATATATATATATATATATATATATATATATATATATATATATATATATATATATATATATATATATATATATATATATATATATATATATATATATATATATATATATATATATATATATATATATATATATATATATATATATATGTGTATATATGTATGTATGTATGTATATATATATATATATATAAGTATGTATGTATGTATATATATATATAGTATGTATGTATATATATATATAAGTATGTATGTATTTATATATATATATAAGTATGTATGTATATATATATATATGTATATATATATATATATATATATATATAAGTATGTATGTATATATATAAGTATGTATGTATGTATATATATATATATATATATATATATATATATATATATATATATATATATAACAGGCCCCACGGCCTTCTGGTAAAATGAGGAAGGTATCATCTCTACAATAACGTCTTTCTTTTCTTCACTCATATAAAATCCTACATGGCGTTTCTTTGACGCGCAACCGAGTAGAACAACAGACAACAATTCGGCGATGAGTCACCAGATAAGCATTTTCGAGTATGCGTTCTCTTTCGTCAGCGCTCGTCCCACCTTTAAAGAGGCTTATTTACCCACAAATCCTTACGCGATGCTAGAGTTCGCTGTATTTTCATTTATTACGTATGTAATTTTGAAGCTAAACTTTTCAAAGCTATATATCTGTGTGCGTGCATGCATATACTTGTGTGTTTGTATATGTGTTTATGGGCTTGTATATGTGTCTCAGTGATGGGTATGTACATTGAGCATTAATGTGATGCTTTTTATGTGCATTATATAACATATTTAATTGGACAAGTATTAATATAATTATTAATTAATTAATAATTAATTATATAATTTAAGGAATAATTTTAGTGGAATAACTCAAATCTTATTTTACATATACGTATATATATATATATATATATATATATATATTTCAAATAAGGAGCAATATTTAAAAAATCAAATGTTTGCAAAAACCGTAATTTATGTCAAACTTTTTCCCCCTGTTTTCAACGCAAGTTAAAACGGCATTTGAATTATTTTATGTACTGTCTAATTCAACTATTATAAACCACATTACCTCATATGAAGGAATTCACTATTTCTTTTTGCGTAGAATTAAAATTTCATTGCTTATTTGATTAGACACGATATGTTTATATTTTTGCGGCCATAGCAAAAAAAAAATTAATCACATTTATGATTTTACTCATTAAATATTTAAGAAAAAAAATATTTTTTTTCGAATGATGAATAGAAAATAGTAGCTTTTGGATACACAAATTGTCATTAAACTAAATAAACCAATTTCACAACATGCCACATATCCGTAGGCATTAAGATGACAATTCATTACTGATGTGCGTGTGTGTGGTTTTTCTTTATTGTGTGAAGACATTTTAAAAACACGAAAAGCTTCGTGTTATCTAAAATGATAAATTTTAATGAATTTTAGGCAAATGATTTACTTTTTAACTTTTTTTTCTAATTTCAAGACTATATTATGCGTCTGTAATTTTATAGTAATTTTTTCATTAATTCCATACTTAATTTAAATTAGGTTTTGTTTTTTTTTCGATCCTTGAAACTATTTCAGAAAATATTAGCCAAAATTGTAAACATTCTGCTAGTTATAGTTTATTTTTTTATAAGATTGATTACATTTAAAAAAATAGAATAATAAAAGATTTTGAAAACATTATAATTTAAATATATATATATATATATATATATATATATATATATATATATATATATATATATGTCTACTTTACATAACATTTTAATTTTATTTATTATTGCTTCAGAGTCATTTATATAATGAGGTATTCAAAATATTACTACTTCCAATAGAATACTCTCCAGAAAATTAAAAAATGCATTTAAGATAATTTATACAAAATAATTTTATTTGATTTGCACACGATATGCATGAGCTACTTAGCTTTAAGAGCATCTATTAATTGATTTCCTCTAGTATAATTCTTAAGCATAAAGCTAAGATTATTTGCTTAAATGTATTTTCAGCAGAAATATAGGAAGTTCATGAACAAGTGAGTGTGATTAGAATGTAATATACGGATCCCTAATTTTCAATGTAGTAAAAGAAGAAAAATAGCAAAAGATTATAAATATTTTATACTTAAAGATATTTTTTTAAAAAAACATACTTTATAATCTAATCATATTTATCAATAGAATGCGGAAATCGAAAGCATTTTAATAATGAAAGAAGTTACACCTCAATTAACTCACACTACGATGAGTCCCATAACCTATCCGTAGCAATAACTTTTATATTATTTTATTGATTTGAATTAAAAGCATTTAGTAATTGCTCCGGAAATTCAGAGAACCAATCACGATGATTAATTATTTCTATTAAATGTAATGAAAATATCTGGTATTTAACAGATTTATGACAATTATACGCATATAAACGCAAAGTATTAGAACATAAATAACCCTGGACATGTCAGATTATTTCAAGGAACTAATTGCGTTAGGATTCAACTTCACATAAATATTTCCAGAAAAATTTCATTAAGAAAACATAAAATATTACCTTAATTTTAATTAAATTAGAAACATTTTTTTATTAAAATTAGCCATTTTTTCCGGCTAGTTGAATCATTGTGAATATTTATATAAATTCATTGTTGTAATCTCAGTAAATTAAAAACAGCAATTCAGTGGCCTTATTTTGTAATATCTGTGAAACTGGGGCCCTGAGAAACTTATAGTTGTTGATTTTAGAAATAATTTAAGCCTCTTAATTCATTGACATCCTAATGAATTGATTGTTTCTCATATATTATTATTTAGTTGTGTTGTATAGTGAACATTACTTCATTGTCTGTGCCTAAGTCACATAATTTTTTTCCTTACATAAATGGATTTCTCTTTAAAACTAAAATGATTATACAAAACGAATAGAAAGAAATGTAGTAAAACATTTTAACTGTTTTGTACATACGGATTTTAATGTACTAAAATTTTAATGTTTTTTTTAATTTTTTTAAATATATTTAATTAATAATAATTAATTATGTTATTACGCAAAATTGTTTTCTTAATTTTTACTAGTTTTTTGGAATTGCTGGCACGTTGACATAAAACTGTGAGTTGTAATCTGAATAATAAATTCAAAATCAAATTATCCGAAGTAGGAATTTAGACAAAATATGTGTGAATTTTGCTTGTTTAAAAAACAAGTTATATAGGTTGTACAGTTAACTTCCTTTGGAAGTAAAAATATCATTCTAATTTAATTCTGAATGTATATAATTCTAAATACTTCGGTACTAAATATAAATCGAAGTATCCAATAATTAAATCCAAACTCTGCAACGGCAGATTCCTCTTTAGGAGAACATAAAATGTGCAAGAACAGCTATATCTTTACGACAGAATTAATGATGTATGATGGGGATGATGCGCATTTTTGTGTTCATGTAACTTGACTGGCGGGATATGACACATTCTAGGCGGTGAATAGGACGGGGGTCCAGTTTTATTGCCACCATGATCACCAGATCTCACACCAGTGGGATTTTTTAATATGAGGCAATCTCAAGGGATTAGTGTATTGAGACAAAAGTACAACACAAACGGACGAAGTTGTTCGTCTTCATGATGATTGTACTCCGCTGAACACCGTCTAAGCTGTGCCGTGTAACAGAAATATTTCAAGGCACGATATGCACGGCGGTTACTTAAAATATTTGTTTTAATAAATATTTGCAAATACTGCTATGATTGTGTTCAACGTGGTGTATTTTCCTTGCTCCGGCTGTGACTCCATACTTTGTGTTTTCACATTTGTATCGTAAAGTATGGATAATTCTCGTTCAGTTATTTGATCGTTTTTTAATGCATTTTCAACGAGGATTGCGAAGTGTTTATTATTTTTTTATTAATTTATTTGCAAAACACCTTATGCTCCCAATTGCATAACATGAGGCTTACAGACTTAAGTGGTAACACAATTGTATTATTGAAAACAAAATTTGAAAAAAGAAATACATTTTAGACAAAATACAGAATAAAAAGGAAGGGGGGAAATACATAAATATAAATAAGGAGAGATACTAATAAAACTTTAAAAATCTATAAATTAAATAAATTTTCTTAAAACATTTATGCTTCTATGCAAAAACAAAACAGGTGGCCAGGAAATACCTAAACGCTTCAACTCTTTTTTTTTAAATTTTCTATTTTACAAAAATATAGTTTACAATATTGGACGGCGTTTGTGGGACACAATGTGTATAATGAGTGTTTCATAGTTAGTCTAATCAATGTTAACAAAAAGTAGTATATAAAATATGAAAATAGGATACTCCATTGCCTTTTCTAATGGACTCTCAAATTTAAATTTAAGAAATGAAGGAATAAAATATGTTTGTTTATATCCACAGCTTGTTTTGTTTGGATTCTCGCTTTCTGTATGGAACATTTCTTTTTTGCAGTTAACATTCATAAAATTCCTGTTCATTCTAATAAGAATTATAAATTTCACTGCATTTAAACTCGTACGTGTTTTATACTAACAAGAGGTGAGATGAAAAGGATTTTCTATCTCTCGATACATTTTTAAGTGTATAAACTTTTTCGTCCTAGATATTGTTTCTGTTACTGCGAACGCAGCGCTGCATCCAGACAAAAAAAGGTTAAAATTGTTTCTCTCTATTTATTCACCTGTCAGTTTTGGAATTTTTAGTGTCAAAACCACTTTCTCATAACATGACAACTCGGTGTGTGAAAAAAGGAGCAGTTTCAGTTCAGTGTTTCTATTTAAAAATAAAGGAAATATAACTATATTTAATAGAAGTGTGCACCGTAAACTCAATAAAACCCTCTTTAAATGCAAAGCACATCATTTAAAGTGACATTTTATCCAACTAAATAACATACAAATTAGAATTTCCTTATGTTACGAAACAAGTAATCATTAAAAATAAACATAATATTTATAAGACGTGTAATGTTTTGCGTAAAAACAGTAATAAATTGTTTAATCCAATTTTTTCTTAAAATTTACTATCTGAGTAAATTCTTTCTAGTTTCTGTATTAAAACTGACATAAATCACATAAAAGAGAAGTTATTAATATATAAGAGAATATTTTTCAATTAATATCATTTGCATTTAATCTTTAAACAATGTATTCAGTGTTCAAAAAATTAAAGTTAGCTATTTCCATCTTAAAATATTCAACTATCCTGTAGTATGAATATTTTAAGCTGCGTTTATCTAATATTAAGTAGCAGAGTGTCACAAACTAAAAATAAATTGTCCAAATATTTTTCATTGTTATTTTCATATTCAGGCTTCATTAAGTTATGAAGAATAACGTACTTATATTCAATGATTATTTTATGGTAAAAATTTTCGATATACAGCACTATTATAATGTAAATTTAATACATTCAAAATTAAAAAGCAGCTAAGGTTTTAAATGTAAAGAATGTTTTTTTAACATTTTTTTTAAAAAATTACGTCCGACCTAGTCCTCTTAGTCAAAAGGTGTCTTGAAGCTCAATACGAAACAGAAGTATATAAAAACGTGTTATATAACACGTAGGTTATATCACAGGAATTCATTTTTTAGATTTAAATATTCATTCTCTCAAAAAAAGAATTTTTAAGAAAGAAAAACTAAGTGCAAAAAAGTAATAATAAGGAAATATTTTGGTTAATTAAAATTAGTTATATTACTTAGCAGATTATTTAATACGTTACGCTGAACTCAATCAATTTTCAGTAATGTACACAACGCGCTAAATTGTTGTTTATTATTTTCCATTGCAGAAAACGGGCAAAAGAAGTAATAAATAATAAGGACGCATATAAAAATATAGGAAATGAAACTTTCTGATAAATAGTTAAAAATATTTTTCCATGAAATTAAAATCTACTTAAAATCGTAAAAATTTTGAATTATGCATGCACAGATGATGTAGCAAAGCATCACAAATCGAGTGACAATAATTTCTTTGAATAAATCCTGACAAAAAATGGACAAATAAACCCATACTTTGTATTTTGCTAGAGTTAATATATATAGTTTTTTCAATAATTCAATCTGTATTTTGCTTAAATAATATAATTAGAGCTGAATTTACAAAAAGGTAAGAGATAAATAATAATTTTTTTTAAATCATTAAAAAATATTACCAAACTGTATGTGTTAATTTGACCTTCAGCGTACATGCACCTGTTTAAAAATAGAGGGTGCCCAAAAAATAGCGCCAAAACTCTACACGTTTAGATTCCTTTTTGGGAGTACATCAAAATTCCAAAAGAACTATACCAGTCACATTCATAGCTTACAAGAAGGATAAACTTATAACGTCAGAATGTGCAAGGAAAAAAAAAACGAATTGGAGACATCAATAGCAGTTTTTTTACACACAGATTCTCAAAATATACGCCATGCATATCTAGGCAGTATTGAACGCCTCTTGGAATGAATGAGTGCATACGTCGTAGTTTCAGGGTGTTCAACGAAGTACAAGCAGCATACAGACGACAATCTTTGTCTGGTAACTACGTCTCGAAATATCAATTTCTTGAAATTGCGCCATAAAAAAATATATATCAGAGTGAGAGCTGGTAGCCATAGAACCGTACCCACACATCCCGTCCATCAGCCGGGATAAGTCATAACCAGCCTATCACAATACCCCATACAGACATATCATGACCAGTTAATCATAATCCTTCATCCATTATCATTCACCATGTTTTTTTTGTAAAAAAATGGATCGTACAGGTACACTTCTTTCAGAATTTTTATTTACTACCAAAGTGGTATCTTGCTATGCAGAGTTTTGGTGTTATTTTGGTGCTATTATGCGGAATTAAAAATATAGTAAGATCGAAAGAGTACAATTATACTAATCGGTTTTACTGTTTTATTAATTTCAATTTTTTCAGTTAAATCACTCTCTTTGTGTGTACACACACACACACACACACACACACACACACACACATATATATATATATATATATATATATATATATATATTATATAATGTCCTAAATCAGCAATGTTTATAATAATGTACCGTCCAATTTTTAATATTATTAACGCTATTTTGATTTTAATTTCTTTTATATTCTTTTATGTCTGGTTTCTTACACTCTCAATTTTTTCCGGTTTTGTTTCATTAATATTCCTCTTTTATTCGTAGAGAATTCGCACTATATATCTATAGTTATCAATATACTTACTGCTTACTATCTAGAGGTTTTAAATAAATAATATCGTAAAAGGTATAAATCATTATTTCTTTAACCATTTTAATTTAATTATCTCTAACTAATTAATTTGTGAAGTTTTCTCAATAATTTGTCGATAATTCTTTTTTTAATTCCTTAGTGTTTGATCATCTTTTTAATTTGATTTTTTCCTATTTTCTAAGAGTCTTTAAAAATATTAGATATGAAGGATACTTCAAATGTCTTGAACTCATTAAAAACTCAGAAACAAATTTTAAGGGCAAAATAAGTAAAATCGGTGTTACTTAATTGGATATTAAGTAATTTTCAATCATACTGAATACTTATTATTATTATTTTTTTAATTTTCTCACAAAAAGGATGTTTTTTTAAGATTGATGCTTATTTTGTTTTCATAAAAATTCACCATTTTGGCATATTTTCTTTATATTCTGTGAATTCTAAAGTCTTAATTTATCTGTGATTTTGCTTACATTTAGAACATTTAAATGGAAGAATTTTACGAATGGAAATATTTAACTTAAAAAGATGCGTAATAAATATCAAATGTTTAAGTTCGATTATAAAAATAATTTTAATGTTAGAATCACACATATTTTATAGAGTATTGGAAGAAAATATATTTTTAGGGCTCTGACACCTTTTTTAAATTGCTATAACGTTATTAAAAGGCATTTTCCTTTAAAAAATAAAGCTATATTTTTTAAAATATTAAATGTCCTTTTAACTATCGAGATTTAGAGCTAACAATTTAATTTGTTTAGTTGTTCATTTTGGTAATAGCTATTTCCTAAATTAATCTTATTAATTGTAAATAATGTAGTTTGAAAAACTTTTTTTGTAGGAAATAGTTTAACCTTTTATTAAAAGGAATTGTAATATTGCTTGAAAGATTTAAGTTTCAAAAAACATAAAACATTTCATAAACATAATAATGAAAAAAAAATTAGTTATGAAGTGAACAAAATATAAGAAAATTAATATTAATTTATTTTCTTTCTTTCATTTATATTCATTCAATTCCATTTCTTTTGAAATGTATAGTTAATTTCTAGAAATAACGTCTAGTACTTCATTTTGACTCAAATATTACTTATTTATGAAACTTATGTATAAAAGAAGACCGCATCTATTTTCATTTCTCTAACAAACATTTTACTGAAGAAGGCATTGAGTAATAATGTATATGAATATTGCATATTCAGGCCTTATAAATATCATGCTAATTAATATACATTCATTTAGACAGAAGTATTTCACTTTTTTATAACAAAAAGGAAATATAAAAATAATATATTTAAATCATTTTAGACTAAACGTTTTCATTATGAAACGATAATTTTTCATTTGGTATCTAAGTAAGTTTGGTATCTATAGCAAACTAACAATTAAAATTAATATATTTATATTTCTTTATAAATAAATAAGAGAAAAATAAAAATAACATGAAATAATTCATTTCCGAGATTCTTTGGTTATTACTTTAAAAATACTTAATTACAAATACATGTTTATAAAAGATTAAGAATTTTTAATGCAAGTAAATTTGGCATTAATACTTTTCTTAACGCTTTTTTTCCCTTTATAACAGTAAATATTAATGCGATATTTGTATTGAATACCTTTTAGGAAATACAGCGAATTTTTAGGAATAATTTTGTACAAGAATGGCATTTTGATCTCAGCAGTTTCCTTTTTTCTAACTAAAATTTGTATTTCACGGTCTCAAGATATTTAAACGTTTGATACATCAAAAATATCTCTCCTAGATAATTAATAACAATTTTTGGTAATGCAAATTTTAAATATAAATCTAAATTAATTACATTATATAACATTCGATATACCTGGAGATAAACATGATTATATTTATTCTATATTAATCTTGCATTTCTTTATTTCTTTATAAATTAATTTTTGAATCACTTATTTAATAAATACCAAAGATATCGTTCTAATATTAGATTATGAAAAAGTGCAATAAAATATTTGTCATTAAATAATATACGTAATATAGAAAAAAAATCTATACTTGTGTCATGTAACACATAAAAATAATATCATTGCTTTTGAGACTCTAATTAAGTTAATTGTATGATAACTTATTTCAGGTTACTTTCACTCTTAATTTATAAAATAAGCAGTTATATAAAAATATGTTATTAGTCCTTAAGGTATCCAACTACGTTCGAAACCATGATTTTAAAAAAGCGCATAAATGGATAATTTTCAAGATATTAAGTGTCACTCAGATTAGAATACATGCACATAAAATTGTTTTAAGGGCATCTTGACAAAAAATTATTTAAATATAATATTTTGGCAAAAAATTAACTTAGAATAATCTTTTTTTCCAAATGTTGTACTTTTGTTAAAAATGGTTCTATTTTACTAATATGTTGCCTGTATGTAGCTCAGACCTCTCTACAAAGGTTTAACTAGAAGTTTTGAACAGTTCACATTATTTTCAGAGTTACCACCAATTGAAATAATTATTGGCGTTTTTTCTTAAAATTGCTCTCCTCTGTTGTCGTAAAATATGAATAAGCCCACTTCTAAGTTATATATTTCAAACATTACAGTTGAGCCTTTGAACAGAGGTCTGAACTATATACAGAAAAAATATTATTATAATAGAAGCATTTTTCACAAAAGGAGAACATTTGGAAAAAAGATTATTCTAAGTTAATTTTTTGCCAAAATATTGTATTTAAATAAATGTTTCTGTCAAAATATCCTTAAAACAATTGCATGCATTTATTCTAATCTAAGTGACGCTAAATAGCCTGAAAGTTATCCATTTATGCGCTTTTGAAAATCACATTTAAGAATGTAGTCGGATACCTTAAAGTAACAATATTTAAATAGGAAAAATATTTTACAGTGACTAAAATAGTTCCATACATTTGTTTACACTCATGTATATATTATTTCAAAAATAAATTAAAATACTAAACATTTTATTATATACTTTAAGAATGAAGGAAAATGAATATTTACCTTTAAATATACATTGAACATATGGACAGCTTTGATGACATATAGTACATATCTTGCAACAAATAGAATGAAAATCTACAAACTGCTGGATTGGGGAGTTCCATTTGGGGTAAGGGATCTGATCCTCATGCCTGGAGAGTTCACACTTCTTAGAGTCTCTGTGTGTGTAACTTGCAGAGTGCTGGTAAAACTTTGGTTTTTTGTGCGGCGGAATCCACAAAACATGTACAAGAACATCTTCTTGAATTTCTGGCCAAAGATGCAGTAAATGACGAAATTGATCGAAGAATTGAATGTCACCAAAAGGTTGGACACCCGAACCAGAGCTGGCACAAACAGATCAAATAACTCCAGGATGTTGATGAGCAGAGCCAGGATATTACAGACGAAAAAGATGGATACAACGCAAATGAGCATCATAGCCAGTCCGATTTCTTTCTCTTCTCTTCGAGTGAGTCTTTGTCGATCCTTGTTGGCATGTTGAACTGCTCTCCAGATGGAAATATTTAGCACTGCCAGTGTGAGAAATGGAATGAAATACATCACGAACAGGTACAGCCAGATGTAGTACACCTTATAATAAAGTTTATTCATTCGAAATTCACTGGGTTTGGCTATGTAGACACTGCTGTTGGTCAAGGGATCCATCACTTCGGTGACATTTATCTCCCAAAAGCGGGGTATATTGTAGCAAACAGCAAATACGACGATGAGTAGATTGAACAGTCTCGCTCGTCTGTAGGTGCACAAGAATCTGGCTTTCAGCGGGTGGCAGACAGCAACGTACCTCTCAACAGTGACTCCAACTGTTGTCCACACAGATCCAGTTTGAGCGATAAGACCGATGGGATAAGCCACCATGACCACAAATGGAAATATTTCGAACGTATATCTGTACAGAATGGCCAACTTGTAGCCTAACTTGTGCAGGCCTAGCATAGTTACAGAAGATACAAGGACAATGGTATCGAAGAAAGCAAGTCCTTGTAGGCCACAGTTCACAGAAGATCTCATCTCTGGTTTGGATAGAATTATAAGGGAAATAACATTGCCAATTATTCCCATGATTCCTAAAAGGGTTAGAATAGCGCCTTCTGTTATAAATTCAAACATTGTAATATCTGGTATGGCAACGGTCACGTTGTCGAAAATGTAAGAAGTATTATCCTCCATTTTTGAAACTTGTAGCAAAGGATGAACAATAAAGTGTTGATATTTCAAGAAGAATTCGTGGATTTCTACTTCAACGACAGTTATTCAGTTTCCATTAACTCAAGCACAATCATTCAATGGTAAATGTTTATCATTGAGGAAAGAATTTGTCCGTTCACAGGGATTTAAAATATCAGATACAACTTGAGCATTAACCATAAGCACAATAATTTTTTTAAAAAAATATCAAAATAAAATGATTATTTTATCTTATTGATTTCTAAAAGTAGGAAATATGTTGGCATTAGGAGAAATACATAGGTTTTAAGAATTCATAATTTACAATTAATGTTTGTTTAAAATTATATATTCGATGTCACTTATAAGTGAAAATGTACAAATATCGTTTGTAGGTAATAATTGCCGTATTATATTTATATGAAATTTTATCTAACCAACTTTTCTTACAAAAAATCATTAACTTCTATGCATAATGCAGTTGTGCAAATTAGAGAATTTACCAACTCAAATTCACGTTAAAGGCCTGTTATTCCTATAGCAACATGATTTTTCTTATATGAATGCAAATTTTGTCAACAAGTCTCTGAATCTAATCAAATATTTTGTTTCAGACTCTTAAACTTCCTTAGTATTCGTATCTATTTATTAATAAGTACACAGTAAATATTCTTTGCAAAATAGGATAGGAATCTAAAAGTGCTGCAGGTATTCCTCAGCATAAAGAGCATATTCAATAAACTTTCAACAAATATGGAGGAAAACAAATTTCATGCAATCCAAAACTGTTTTTGAAAAATACATAAGTAATATGCATTGGAATTAATATAAATAAAAATGTAGCATATCATCCATGTTTTTCCTAAAATTTTCTACGAACTTCCATTTAGTATGCATATTTATATTTTTTAATGATTTGTACTTGAAGGAGCTCAGTTAAGTAGATAAGTTTAAGAATACACATTTCATCTTAACTATCTAACATAGAGATCATATAGCTATGCACTAAAAATCTAAAACAGACTCGTATTTTTTATTAAAAAAAAAACCTAGCACAATTGTAAATAAAAAAAAATGTTAAACTAAGCTTATTTAAAAAAAAGAATTAGTTTTCTAAAACACTTTTCAGTAATTTAATTTAAAATCAACGCTTCTTGATTAGAAATATTTTTAAAGTCAAACATATTGCATTAAAATATCACATGTAATAACAGTATTCATAAAAAGTCGCCGTTGTCAGATACTTGCGAAAACAGAAAAATTGAATTCAATAATTTACAAGCATTATGCACAAATGATGCTTATTCACAAAGGTATAAATTATTATTTAAAGCTATTAGTTTGATTTTATAACACTCAGTCTTAGACGTACCCTTAAGTTAAATCCAAACAGAAGTCACCACCGTTGCTAACTCAAGGATTGTTATCTCTCTCCAATACTTCTATCAGAGTGAAAACTAAATAAAAAAAAATAAAATATTTTCCTACAATAAGCTCCTAAAAGCACCGAACGCGTTAGTCATGAAATTAATTCATTTCTTTCATATAAGTTCTGAAGAAGAAAATGATTTACAATTTTTTTTCGAATCGATCCAATCGAAACTTCCGAAAAGAGCTACAAGTGTATCTATCGTCTGGCGAAAAAGAGGAAAGCACCACGAACTTGTTCGGGTTCCAACGCTTTATCTGAAAGCGCGGAAAACGAGGAGTGAAGAACTGCCCCCCATGCAGAGGGCGCTACGGGTGGTAAACTTTTCGGAACAGCCGTAGATTGGAGGAAGAATTTGAGAAAGGAGATGAAAGAGTGAGAGCGAAACTGAAGTGATGGGCGAAAAAAATCGTCTGTGTATTTTCTACGCATTTAAAACATATTTTATTTTTATATGAGTTTTATGGAAGACACCTTTATTATTGTTCACATTTTTTGATACTTGTTTATAACAGTTCAATACAGCTTAGTACTTTTTAACATGGGGAGAGATTTTTTTACTAAAATAATAAATTGCATCCTGTATTGATATCCGTATGTGTTGTTTTGAAAAAAAAATGACATAATGACTTATTTAGAAGGATTTTTGTACGGAAATAAAGGCCTAATAAAATAAGAAGTTGTTAATAAAATTTCTTAATTTTATAAAATGCGAGGTATCCGAACACAATAAAATGACTATATTCGGTCAAAACACATATATTTTGTTTCGTTTTATTTTACTTTTTTTATTGAGTAGAACTATATTTTTTTGGCCTTACAAAACACACTTTGATTTGTTTCTACGCAACCGAGAGGCCAAGTTACAGTCAATTTTATACAAGTATAAAAACCAGGATTGGGTCTCTAAACTACCATGAGTGGGCATTGAAATTGTTTAAAATCATGGCGAGTCTGATAACTGAAACGTTATAAATGTGTTTCTATAACACTTTTTTTAACCTGAAATTTGTATTATGTTTTAGAGAACGTAACAAAATATTTCTTATAGTACGAATAGTTTTTGTGTTACGAGCTGTTATTTAAATCATGTTCGCATAAAGTACGACGCATTTTATTATGATATTTACTTCAAGAGCGTTAACATTTTAAGTTTTCATAAAACATTATACGCACGTTCTTTATATAAATGCATCTGATTTGTTTCATTAATACTTTTAGTAATATTACACTGGCCTCAAAAAGTTAAGGTACAACATGTTTTTCGAAGCTCACCATAAACAAAATGGCAGTAACAATAAAATGCATAGTTTACATGAATGATAATAACGAACTTTAAAAACATTAATGCAAAAACGATTGCTACAACTTTTATTTTATAGAAAAGAACGTATATTTATGAGTGAGAGAAAAATATGCAAATATCAAGCTTTCGTACTTTTGTGTGTAAGTTGTGTTGATTTTCAACAGTTGTTGGCAGTTTCGGTGACAATAGTCAATAGAGTTTAGAAAATGTCTCAGAGACGTCGTTTACCCAATTCGTTAAGGTGGCGGGCAGTTGGATGAATGGAAATGGGATTGTCGCAGGCTGATGCTGCTAGACGTCTCAATGTGTCTCGTAGTGTTGTTCAGCGACTTTGGGATCAATACCAATCCGAAGATTATGTGTCCAGAAGACCTGTTCCTGGCCGACCACGAGCTACAACACCTGCAGAAGACCGTTTTCTAGCTCTTTCGGCACGAAGGAGAAGAACCACTACTGTGCCGCAGCTCGTTGCAGACCACTTTCAAGCATCAGGAAGAAGAATCTCCGCTACTACGGTGCGAAATCGTCTCACAATGCAGGTCTGTATGCAAGAAGACCAGTTGTGTGCGTTCCCCTCAACGGACGACAGCGAAGGAACCGCTTATGCTGGGCAAGAGAACATGTTTCTTGGACACAGCAACAATGGGCTTCTGTGCGGTTCACAGACGAGTCCAGATTTACAATGGAGAGTGATTCATGGCGTCTACTGATCTGGAGGGAACAGCGCACTAGATACCATCAATCCAACACTGTTGAAAGACACATTTATAGAAGTGGTGGAATCCTGGTTTGGGCAGGGATCTCGCTCGGTGGCCACACTGACCTGCATATGTTCCATGGAGGAACCGTAACTGGTCTTAGATATCGGGATGAGACCCTTGATCCATATGTCCGCCCATATGCTGCTGCTATTGGTAAAGACTTCATTCTGATGGATGATAATGCACGACCTCACCGAGCTCGGATTGTTGAGGAGTATCTGGAGGATCACGGTTTGGAACGAATGGAATGGCCAGCTCGATCTCCAGACGTGAATCCGATAGAACATCTTTGGGATTATCTTGGCAGAGAGGTTGCTGCCTTAAATCCTCCTCCAAGTTCGTTACATGAGCTGAAACAAGGCTTACTCTGTGTCTGGTCTTCACTTCCTATTCCGGTGTCCGACAACTTAATAAACAGCATGGGAAATCGATGCCGCCAATGCATTCAAGTTAGGGGTGGACACATTCCTTATTAGAACCCATTTTTGTATTGTTTTTATGCCATTTTACCACATAACACTGTGATGTGCTGTTTTCTCCAAGAAAGGACTTTTCCGCAGAGATTGCTTTTTTGTTATAAATCGTTTTTGCAATACACTTATACAAATTTCTATGACGCATTCAAAAAGAATCTATTTAATGCACATATCCTCCAATTTTTTTGTTTCTACATTCATTCATTTGCAAATTAGACACAAAAACCCGGTTGTACCTTAACTTTTTGAGGCCAGTGTACTTTATTACTTTTATCTAGTATTGATTTCTAAAAAAGCCTTTATAATGCCTCAGCATACTATTTGTTAAAGGTACTTTTAACGTATTCGGATACTTTAATATATTTTTTTCTAAAGAAAAATAATTTGAAGAGAAATATAGAACATATATGCTTGTGAAATCATATAATAAAACTAAAAACTAAGATGTACGTATAAGAACTTAATTATGTGTTCAAATGAAGTCTGGTTCATTTCATAGTGGTTTATATCAAATTTACACACAAAAAATTCGCTTTGAAACTGTCTTAATACATTAGTCCATTCAAATTTTCCCTACATTGTTAAATATATTCAATAATAATTTCTCAAAAGCGATCATTTACTTTTAAGTCATTATACGCGACATATAAAGGCATCTCCTATTTTATTATGCATATGTAACTATTTCATATCCAAGTTCAGAACTACATTATATATATATGAAATACATATTAATGTTATATCTTAATTAACTCATAAATATTTGACGTCTTTCGTGCAATATTTTTAAGTATCTTCTCCCTGAAATCTAGTGATTAGATATATTTTACGTACTTTTATATACAACTCACTACAGAAAACAAAAGTTAGAGTCTGAATTTTAGAATAGAGAAGTTAGATATAAATGTATCGTGAAACATAATAAACATTATATTTAAGTAAAGTTTAATGTTTTAAAATAATGCAAAATATTACACAACTTTAAATTTTAAATGGTATAATATTTTGTATAGTCGGAGTATATATATATATTATGAAACACATTTCATTTATTAAATAAAATTAATTCTGCATTAAAACTAATGGAATATTTTGCTTATAAAATAATGCACATAGTACAACGTTTCTCAAACTGTGGGGCGCACCCCCTTGAGGGGCGCGATAAGTCTACAAGGGGGGCGCGAGCTATATTGAAAAGTCGAAAACAAAAGGTTATTTAAAAAGTATTAATTTACTAAAAGTAAACAAACAAAATTATTTATGATGCAATAAAATATAGAATATGCATTTACACTGATATAATACACTTCTAAATGTATCAGTACTGTACAACGTATATTTTATTATTAATTTAACAATACTAAGTTAAGAACAAATTTCATAATTATCAGTGACCCCATGGGCTTGTATTAAAACTTACCTTGATAATTTGTACGGTTTATAATTAATTCCTTAACTGCCGATAAAAAGATACGTGATTCTCTCCCCAATACGACAGTTTACCACGTATACGAGCATATTTTGATGAGTTTTTTTGAGGGTTTGAAAAGAAATAAATAAGCAAATCCTCTAAAATAAATAAATTCATCGCAAACGTTATCAAGGTTCTTTTATAGCATTCCAAAGCCATCGGAATAATTTTATGGATAGCACTGCGCAGAAAATATTATACTTTGGAAAGACGTATATATACGTACACAAAACTAATGATTTGGCTGAGCAAGACGTTTTTATACGTCGGGGCACATAAGAGGTTAAAGTCGAATTTAGCTTTAAAGTATAGTATTATTGAATTCAATACATTGTTTTTGTTGGAGGGGTGGGGCGATGGAAATGATGATTGAATAGAGGGTCGCGTATATTGAAAGTTAAAGAATCACTGATATAGTATAAAGTAATGTTTCCTATAAGAAAAACAAAATTATTATGACTTGTGTATTTCGTAATACGGGTTAAAGACTTTTCGTTATTACCAACATTTTTAAGAAAAATAATGTTAATTTCAATGAAGTATAAATTTACTAAATATTCAACAAGTATTTCAAAAGATTTTTACATTGGGAAGGAATTACTGAAACATTAACACTTCTGATAGAGAAATTGTATCACAAAATAGCTAGCAATTCAGATATAAATAATTTTTAAAGTAGTGTCTTGTAAGGAATGCGATATTTTTATAGCACTCATAAGCTACTTCGAATGCTTACAGATAAATTTGCACGTAAAAAATGTTTGATGGTTACTACTATTTATTTTAAAAATATATACTTAAAACTTCAAGTTTACCCGCATGATTTAAATTTTTATAAACCAGTTTAAGTTGTTGAACATTTTACCAAATCAGCCAATGCGCAGCTAATATACTAAATTATAAATTTATCTTACGAATTTTCCCTCGTTGCATATTTGTAAATGCCAAAATAATTACTATGGACGCATAATGCTCATGTAAAGTCACGTGCAATTTGAGTTCCACGTTTTCCATTATTTCAGTTTACCGTCAACATTTATTCCAAAACCATTTAAGACTAAAAAAGTACTCTTATGACAACATGGATAATGAAATTTAATGAAAGGATAAAAAATTATGATAAATACTTATCATAAATGTAAATTAATGTATTACAATTTTCATACGATTTAGTAAATGAAATTGTCTTTCAAAAGGATTTAAAATAAAAATGATCAATTTAAAACACTTTTTCTTGTTCTATGAGTAAAACGTTTTAAAATTTATAGGTTGCGTAATCTACTTCTTACAATCGCTATTTTATTTTTAGTTCTAATGAATTTTAGAGAAATTTAAGGCTCGTGATGTCAAAAATAACACACAAATATCTCATTGATACTCCATGATTTTAATGGTCTATTTTAAATTATTTGTATTCCTACCTTCTTTAAGAATAATTAATTAAATACACAGCCAAACTTTGGCAAATAATGTCACAGTTTTGACTTCTATACATAAAAATATTTCTTCACGCAGAAAAATATTTTCCAGGATCAGGAGAAAAGAAAAATCAGCTGAAAAAAGTAACAAAAATAAAATATAAAATGTTATTTAGAGTGAACAGTTTTACTATTTATAAGAAACTCCACTTGCTCATAAAAATATGATGTATTATCCATATGCGTACGAAATTAAATTGCACCTTACTCAATATAACTGCATAAAATGTCACACATGCATCATGAAAGTTATCATGTATAATGTATATACGAGAGAGGCTCAAAAATTAGAATAAGAATTTTCGAATTACACAACTGTGGTGAACGCGCTAGGAAAGTGGCGCTCAAGTATATGCTGAGACAGGTTATAAAAAAAAAAGTCACATTTTCTGTTCTGAAACCGCTCTTTTAGAGTTAGTAGCAAAATGAGTTTGGAGGTCAAACATGTTACAGTATAGAAACATAACATTAAAGTTTTTTCAATCTAAGCTATAAAACCTAGTGAGATATTATGCCGATTATCAGATCCACTTAAGAATGAGACATTTTCGAAGACTGGAGAGTATCATTATTCAAATAGTTTGCAAGAGAACGAAAACAAGTCAAATTTCATAAAGAATGATAACCATCCACCAGAAACACACACAGCAAGACTCATCCAATGTTGCCTATTGTGACGTATTAGAAAAACTGTTGATTAGTGTGATACTAAAAGAAGTTAATATTATTACTATATTTATTTGAGATAAAAAAATACATGCATTTGCATTTTAATGGACCAGATGAGTGTCAATAAGAACTGCGTGTCATTTCTGCAAATGTTCTCAAAATCTACACTTAAGAATCAGGTTCTATGTACAGTAAAGATGCTTAAAATATTTTAAAATATGTTTTTTTTAAAAATAAACTAAATATATATTTATAGAGAGAGAGAGAAGAAATTTTAAGTAAAATATCGAACTAAGATAAAACTAGAATTAATTAGAAATAGAAATATATTTAAAAAGAAATTTACTAGGATAATTGTATTCTAAATATTTATTGCAAAATTTCACAAAATGATTATGTATTTAAATTTTATCAGTAACTAAATCATTGTTTATTTTTATAAAATTTAAGATAATATTTCTAAATATTAATAGGTGTAAGTTATTACCCCAGAAAGGCATTCTTATAGGGTAAAAATCAAAAGAGTCTATTTTATCAAAAAATATTACTTGAAAGCAAATTATTCTTAACGTTTAATTGAAGGTCCAGAAAGTTAGCTGACTCATTATTATAATTAGTTTTTAATAATTTTAAATAGTGGGAATAATATAATTAAAGCTAGGATCAAAGTCAACTATATTACTAAAATAATCAAGTCATCTATGTATCTAAAAAAGTAACAAGAATCATAACTAATACTTTCATTTTCATAAAAATACACGTAAATATTTGCTAAGCAGTTGCTAGCTGGCCCACCTTGTGGTAATCCTTTAATTTGCAGATAATGAGCGTTATTATGGAAAATATAAGTTTATTTTAATACTAGATCAATAACAGAAATATATGTATCATATTTTATTATCTTATTCAAAAAAAATATTTGTTATATTTTATTTTAAGAATCTTAAACATGTCTTCTATATCTATGGAGTTAAGTAAATCTTCCAAATCATAGGTATAAATAGAAAAAAAAATTACCTTTCATATACTTAATAATGTCCATACTATTCTTAACTATATTAGAATTATCAATTTTGTCTAATGTAGATTAAATAATATTTTGTAGCTTTTTGCCTGGATGTGTAATATAAGTTTTAAAACCATTCGTAATAGTTATAAATTTAACAGGATTTTTATGAAATTTAGGAGATAGGAAAATATGAGGGAATTTAACATCCAAAATAATAAATCTATTTTTTATAAAAAGCAGAGATTTGATTAAAAATTTCCATTTTGCTTGAATTAAATTTTTTAAAAGCAGAATTGTGATAAAAATGTTTGTTTAGCAAATTTGTATAAAGCCACTTGCAATTGCATATTTACTCGGTACTTTATCAAAGTCCACGATAATATTCTTTTTTAGGTCTGCAATTTGGTTCTTAATATTATTGTAGGTTATCAGTTTTATAGTTAATGTTCAGGAATTCATTTAACGCTTTGAATTTAAAATCATTAAAAGCTACAATAGGAAGACTGTATTTAATAACTAATTTTGTAATGAAAATACTAATATCTTTTGAAATTTGATTTTAATAGTCATGTTATTATTAGAGATCATTAATCTAAAACTAGTACCTTTGGACTTTATTTCTCTAAGAGTATTATTTTTAACAATATTTAAATTACCAGTTTTCACATGCTTGTGATGATCATTTATAAAATCAGAATAATCTTTACAATTACAAACAATATTATTATCATTTTGCAAATCATTAATATTTTAAACCAAACAAGAAATGCCTAATTTGTTTAATGTTAAAAGACTTTTTCAAAGTGGCTGCAAAAATCTTTAATTTTAGAATATATCTCCACTGGAAGTCTATGCGTTCAATAAGTATGATATATATATATATATATATATATATATATATATATATATATATATATATATATATATATATATATATATATATATATAATATGTTTCCGAAAATAAGCCGATCCACGTAAAAATCGAGTATGTATTTTTTCTTCGAAAAGTTACCCAAAACCTTAAATTGCACATAAGCCGAATTAAAAAAGAAGATTCCAGCAATTCCCAAGTAAGTTGTATGAGAGTAAAAATGTTGTCTATTAAAAAAATGGTTGAATAATTCTTCATTCAAACTATTACAAAGTAAAAGTTCTGACTCCAGACTGCACGTTTATTGTAGTCTGAGCGCTAACATATTTTTCAGCATTCTTTTGCGTTATCTTGTTAACTACCTGTGTCAGTTTAACGTCTGTGCTTTTTCCTTTTTCTGAAAATGTGTAGAAGCTGAAATTTGTAACGGCACGTGATTGTTGACTGAGTTTTATGCTCAGGAGAAAAATATCCCGTAGTGTGATGATCTTTTATATTTCAACATCCCAAAGAGAGAATGTGGATTTAACAAAATATTTCCAAGCACGGATTCTGGCACGCACATAAATGATGTTTTTCCCCCTTTTAAGTTAATACTCTCTTTCAACATACTCAAAAATAGTTAAAATATCAACATAGTTTTCACATTTTTTCAAAAGCATTTTATTGAACTACGCTTTTTATCTGAGATTAGCAGATTCACATGTAAGCCTTCCATCACACAGTAAATTAAAATAAAAAAGTTCCAAGAATTTCCAGCTTACGCACGGAAATTTAAGGTAGCTATATTCTTATAAGAATAATAAAATAAATTTAAATAATAATAATAATAAAATTAATTTATATAATAATAATACCAATTTATATAATAATAATAATAATAAAAGCAATGCATATATAATAATAATACAACCAATTTATATAATAATAATAATAACCCAAAGTACTATCAAACATTTGTTTGACGTTGAATGCAGTATAATTGGTTTAACCGCGGAAACGAATCTTATTTTTTTTTAAATTGCTGTGCCGAAGTGATTCGTTACATAGTATTTGGTTATCTGCTTATAAAAAAAATTAATTCTATTTTTGAACCTTGTGCAGAGCAGACACCCTGAGACGATGGCTCGTAGAAAATGTCTAAGTCAAGATGGAATTGCTAATTTATTCCGAAAGATTTCTGAGACTGAATCGGCTCTAATTTTGATTCCGATGAAGATATGATTGAATGCAAGTGACTGCAAATAATCTAAAGAAAAAACAAATCTAATTAATTATATTCCAGTAAATCCTGATATATATAATATATATATATATATGATATATATATATATATATATATATATATATATATATATATATATAAATCACTATAGGGTTGACACAGAAGGGATACCGCATACTAGTAATGTTCCTGGCAGTTTTGCGACTCTAAATGTTGTGAAACAAAGAAGAGGTTCAACAAGCTTCGCGAAACATATCATCAACGTCAGTTTCTTATGATATAAAGGATTATAATATATGTTAATTACAAGAAATAATATTAAAAATTCTCAAAACTGAACTCTATTGAACAGTAGTCCTGCAGTTATTTATTTAAAACAATTATTTTTCAAATTTTATGAAAATTTATTTTATAGATTTTTATTGTATGTCGCGGCGTCAAAATGATGTTTAAAGTTAATCGAAATACCTAACGTTCTAGTGTTAATCGATAACAACAAAAAATAAGAGGTTGTTTTCATCATGGCGAACTAATATGGCACTATCATGGGTACACACAGAACGTCAATCCACATGCCTTACCACCGAAAGTTCTCTTGAACTTATGTTTTTAGGTAGATATGCATAAAATGATAAGAAATAATTTTTAAATCTGTAAATAAGGAATTGCTGTGTGTGTGTGTGTGTGTGTGTGTGTGTGTGTGTGTGTGTGTGTGTGTGTGTGTGTGTGTGTGTGTGTGTGTGTGTAGAAGAGGCTTAACATATTGTTAATTCTCTAATAAAAAATCAGTGATGAATAAAACATAAAATTTAATAATTTAAAAATCGAATCGAAAAAACATTTTACTTATCTAAGTGGAACAGATTCATCCATTTTAGAAAATATTATTCCATTGAGTTAGATTTTCCATTGATGAATTTGAATAAACTTTTATAGCGGCAAAAATGAAATTAATACATATTTGAAGTATCCTAAATTAAATTATTATTAAAAATATCATTTTATGAAAGTTTTGTTTTTCCAAAAACCACTTATCACATACATAGGTTCAATGCTCCAAATAGTCTCTTGAAGGCTTTCTTGTTCACTACTTTATCTGATATTTACTTGTTTAACTTGTGAGAATGAAATAGATATTTGTCAGATTTAATGCCAGGAAGGTCTTCAAGGATCTAAATTCAGTGAAACAGATGAACATTCAGTGATTCAGTGAACATTCTTATTTTCGTAAACATTAAGCAACACATAACTGCTATCTATTTTGGAGCTACAAGAAGAGTGGGTAGTAATTGTTAGCAGTTCGTTGATAGCTATGCATTTGCTCCAACAGATTATGCAAGTATTGCGCAGCAACCTGATGTGACATTTACCGTATTGGGATTTTTAGTATGCGTCGATTTTCAAATGGACTTAAGAATTCTATTATTTTTCTTTGGAGTACTTTTCTTTGTTCTTCTCTCCTTATTTTTTGGGGAAGGGATCTTATTTAATTTTCACATTCCCTTTTACCGTAAAGAAGTTTTAGTATTAATGTACTGTGATACGCAATATTCTTCAATTAAGCTACATTGCAAAAACAATTTTGTACAATCTATCCATCAGTGTATTATATAATTTCTTTATGAAACCAAATCGATGTAACATTCCAGAAATTAGAGATAAAAATAAAATGAAAATTCTATTGCAATGTTTTGTTTGGAATACATACGCTGTAGTGCCTATAAAATAGGTTTTGCAATATATATAATTTTTAAAAAAATAAAGTAACATGGTTTTTCTTGTTAAATTAATAAGAAAATATTTTCTCAAATAAAGACAACGAAAACAAATTTTTTTGAAGCAAATTAAAACATTTCATAACGTTTCAACTCATAATGCGATGTCAGTAAAAAAATAGCTAATGTTGAAAAAAAAAGATATGATATTCTATATTTTGCTTCTCATAATAAATAAGTGATAAAGGTAATACTGAATGAGCTAAAAGCTCGTTTAAAATTAAAAAATTCATTAAAAAAAGGAAAAACTGATTATAAAGAAGTGCGATTTGCAAAAACCGGTTCACACAATAGTCGGATTTTTATTAACCCCTAAAAAATGTTTAGTTAAAAAAAACTACCAGTAGAAGACGCTAGTGACCCAAAGTACAATGAGCATAACAACAGCACATTCTTACTTTCTCTTTCAATAGCAATCACAACACTAGTTACAGTTGAATGCAACATGTCGGAATGGATTGCAGAAACCTCACGACAGATGAAATCTTCCGATCACGACAGATGAGTTCGCGCCGATGTTGACGGGGATGAATAGTACATAAGTGTTTATAAATAGCTCCCCACCCAGAAGTTGGCCAAAGTAAGGTCAGGTGAATGTAATAGCAATGTAATCATGCAACCTGAACCAATCACTATGTTCACCAAATATACTCAATAAGAATCGTTATACTGGATTGGAATTGTTTGGAGGTGCACCTATCTGCATAAAGCTTGTTGCAGATAACGTACATCTTTGCTTTAAAGGGGGCACAGCTTTCTAACTTAAAAGAGTGAAATAAAAATTCTACAAAATGAGGAAATTATAATTATGTTTTTCAGTGGTTTTCATAGACATATGGTTAAATGAGTGATAAGGAAAGAGCACGATAAAAAAGGGAAAAAAGGATATTTAGCAAATGGAAAGAACCCCCCTACACACACACAGCTGCATATTGTTTAAAGCTTAGCGAAAATGGTGTAGAAATAAAAATTAATATTTCCTTTCTGTGGGCTACAAGTGGAAATTTCTTCTAAAATGTATATCGAGTAATTTTCTCAAAAGTTTCATTTGGAAAAAAAACTATCAATTATTTACAATAAAATTTCTATGTATAAATTAATTACGATATAGAAAATAGTGAATGACTTATATTTACAAGTTTCGAAAGAGATAGGTTTAAATTAGTAAAGAAAATAGTGATTAGAGCAGTACGAGTATTTTCACTTTAAAAAATACACTCCTCAGAAGTGAAATTGCAACAACAAAAACATTTCACGTAATGCCATTCAAATTTCAGGCGCAATAGTGTTGAGATGGATATGAAATTGATTAAATTTGCACACGCATCTAATCACATGGTACTCATATTCCAACTAAAAAGTCACATGCAGTAGCTTTTCCTTTTCATAAACATCATTTTCCGTTTTGTGTAACATTTGCAACTTTCTAAGAAGTGTAGAAAATGATTCTGAGACGTCGGCGAGTTCAATACCATCAGTTAACTACTGGAGAACTTCACAGTATTATCAAACTTCAAGAATTGTATTTGTAGCTGCACACAACAGCATATTGTGTTGGGTACAACGCGACTACCATCCAACGTTGTATCAAACGATTTATTCAGGAAGGTCTACATGCACATTAAAAAGGTATTGCACACAGGTTCGCGTCAGAGCGCACACACCTGCGTATTCGCCTTGATTATTCGAGACCATTTCTCCACGGCATGCGACATCCGGTGCGCATTGTCTCCAGAAGCATTTGAATATGTTTCCACCCAAACCATGTACAACAGTTTGCATGAAACACTTACTTGTAAGACTGTCAGCAACAGGGATATAATTGACAGCTCAACACAGGGATAGAGGCCTGGCGTGGTGTTATCATCATTGTTCTTGAACCAATGTTTGATATCGGGTATTGTTCACTGGGAATACATATTCTGTCTGTGCAGAAATGGCAGCCGTTGATGGGCAAGACAAAGACCCTAAGAGATCTAAGAACCAACCCGTTTCGCCTAGCGTCAAACTTGTCCTATACCAGGCATCATAATTTTGGGTGGTATAATGTTTGGTCAACGGACACTTTTGATGCTCATTGACAATGGAACACTACACTACACAGGTTGTGCAGCCAATTGTTCTGCCAGTGTTGCTGGGTGGACCCAGCTTGGTATTTCAGCAAACCAATGATATGCCGTATGTTGCACTGTGAATTCTAAACAATCTGACTGGATTTGATATCCTTTCCAGGCCGGCAAATTCTCCAGATGATGGTTTGGACATCATAGTGTTACAATGATGAATCAATATTGTTTGGCTATTGTAAGCCTTGAACTTCATCGTGATAGACCCCATTGATGTCAGATTTGTATGCGCTCTATCTAATTGCTAGTTCGAATTGTATAAGAATTTATTTCATATATTTTCTCTTTTTTTACATAAGTCAGGAGCTACATATTTAATGAAGAGCCAATATTTTTCTGTCTCTTGCAAACTTTTAAAAAAACACAGACAAGAGTAGATATTGGTCCAATTTGATGTGAGAACTCTGAGATTGTCTTTCAATACTGCAAAATATAAAAGGAAGTTCACTTTCGGTATTCAACACTTGAGAGCTTATGCCTGGGTTCGAGTGATGTGTTATCCTTCCAATCTCAATACGTTGGTTCAATGTGGCACATTATGTTATGTCATCTATCTCCATCTTAGTGCTTCGTAGACATGCGTAAATAATCGTTAGACTAACGTGCTTGGTTGATGAAACCGTCCAATCTCCTAAGTGCTCATGAACTCGTTTGAACTGTGGAGAATGCCTCCTTTGTGAACATAAATGACTTAATACTTGATTTCCTTTGTTTACATAGCAAAAGAAAGAATCTCATTAAATGTAAGGGTATGAAAACCATGTCCTCACATTAAATGTGTAGCGTATCTCAGCATAACAATTTCCTTATATAACTTTGTAATCTGACCATAATTTGTTTCTTTTTTTTCGCCACTCCTTCTTACTTTTCACAGTCCAGTTTATTCCTGACACATAACTACTTCTGTAAAATGTCCATTTAATGACAATGGTACATTTTATGAGATCCTAGATTTTCTATGGAAGGAATATATTTTAAACCACGTACAGCCTATATGTATTTTAAAAATATTTATTAGTTATACAAAATACTATTTTATTTATAAAAGATAAACATAACTGGAAGAACAATTAAAATGTTTAAAAATATCGTTTCGATGTATTGCTAGCAGGAAAACTATCATTTACTTTTGTATCGTACCACCATTCCAAAAAAAAAAATCACTTTATGATAAGAACAGTTTTTATAACACAAAAGCTTGGATTGCAAAAAAGAAATAAAGCAAATGAACATGGTAAAATATTAGTTATTCAAACTTTTAAATTTATTTACCTTTTATTTGAAGAATTATTTTTGATTAAATTTGGTTAATTATCTTTGTTCTAAATTAATTTTAATTTTTTATTAAAATATATATTTATTTATTTTTTTTATTTTTGAAATATATATATTTATTTTTTAAATACAGCATTATTTTAAATTAATAACTCCTTATTATACTAGAAAGAAAAAAAAAATTACTAATTCCATTTTGAATCTTTTTACTATACAACACACCAAACTATATTCAAAGCTGCTGTTTTTGGCAATATATTGAATAAAAGCCATACAGAACAAGTAAAAATGAATTTCAATTACTGTTAACGTTTGCCGCCGTTTGAAAATAAATTCATGGAAATTCTTATGACACAATGTTTCTTTTAAATGTTGCTTTCCTGACTTTATTACTCCGTACAGACTAATAAATTTCCAAACAAAATGAAAAGTAAATTTCCAGACTACATCCTCTAAGTATGCAGCAAACATAATTTGTTCAGTTTATGTTCCTGTCTACCAAAACATTTCTGATAAGCACTGATATAAATTTTAAACACGTACATTGTATTAATTTTGCTTTTTTTTTTACTTTCAGGAAACATCCACAACATTGTATGAAATTAAATAAAATAATAGTTTTACCAAAAAATGATTTTTTACACACACAAACATTTAGTATATATATATATATATATATATATATATATATATATATATATATATATATATATATATATATATATTTAATATACTATATATATATATGTATATATATATATATATATATATATATATATATATATATATATATATATATATATTTAAGGTACTTCCGTTATGTTACTGCTTACAATTTTGAAACTTGTCTATTATATTTCATTGCAATATTTGGTGACATGTGGTCTCTCAGAGGTTTAAAAAAATTTTAACAATTAATTTTTAAGCAAGCTTTTTGACGATCTATATTATTTTCCTCACATGCATATTTTTTAATCTTAAAAATAGCTTAAATTCCTGCATGCAATTCCACAAAACTTTACTGCAACATATTTTAGTTAAAAAAATGTTTCCTAATTTTTTTTTCACAGCTTCAAAAATGTGAAGATACAAAATTTGTATATAATTTTTTTTTTCAAAGATGCTAGTAGGAATCAATGTTTGCTTCTTTTTCTTTCATTTATGAAAAGTACAGTAACTAATACAAATGTATAGCTAATATAAATAATCGTATGCAATATATGAAGAAACCATGAACAACAATTTCCTCTAACTCATTTTCTTTTATTTATGGAATTAAAACTCAACACTCAAAGTACCTTATAATTCTTTATTTAATGTGTTCGAAAAAATAATTGATGATATATTCATATCAATTTTGCTAAAATTCATGTGTGACAATTACAAATTATGTGTATTTTCATAATATGAATCTTTAAAAATAATATATTACACTTTGCGTTTAAATTTAAATGGAATTAAGTTTTTTTTATTAAACAAATTAATTAATATGTATAAACACATTTGCAATCTTTTAAATCATTTCCATTAATATTTCTATAATTTATTTCGGACAACAATAACTCAAGGCACATAGTTATTTATTTAAAAAATATGACAATTACATAATGCACATGCTTAAGTAACACCTGATTACGAAAATGCAAATACTATAAAATAAGTTCTTCAAAACGTTCTAAAACAGAGGTAGAGAGTGTTTTTTTTAATTAATTAAAAATTTAAGAATATATAATATATTGCAGACATTAAATGATTTTTATCACAATATTCAGTGTGCTTTAGTAAAAAATATGTTCTGTAAAATATAATTATAAAGTTAGCGTTATAATACATTGAAATATGCAACAACTCGAAAACAAGAAATATCAAGGCAGAGTAAAGTACATAAATGGCACCTATCACTAATGTGAAAAGGTTAAATATTTACCCTTTTGTGAGGTGGGAGAACAATAAATCAATATATATTGTTGCCGCCAAGTCTGAAAAGTACCTCTATAACAGAGATCGGTATTAAATTAAAGAAACTGTTTTTCTTATGAATAACAACCCATGTTGCTCTCGCCTTGTATTGTCAACGTTGATATAGTTAAGCAAGTAGTTGTGTATGTCATTTAAGTCGTTCTTCAGTCATTGACTAGTCAAACCTTACGGGTGGATCCTAGTCAAGCGCACCGCTTCGCGACAAAATCGTTGGCGCCAAAAATTTTGGCAATAAAGTTTACAATATGGCAACCCTTCCAGATTGTCCAGTCCGGTGGCTAACATATGGCAACCCTAAAACCGGTCAAGCAAAAAAAATCGGGTGAAAGTGGACATCGTCCATTTTCGCCCTTGACTCTGCTGCAACACGTCGAGTTCACCCCTGCTCTTACTTTCTTCCCCACGTGTTCCGATTTTTGGCTTGATTTTCCACCGGTTGTTAGAATGGCTTGCGAAATAAAATTGCTTGAAAGCGAGGCAACCACAGGATTTTTTGTTTTGCATGGAGAGCAAGGGAATAAGGCTGTTTTAGATTGGGTTATTGGGTTAAGAAGGATTAATTTTCTCCAGATATGAATGTCCAAAGTGTAGAAAGGATATGCGTTTGGCTGAACGAAAGGGTACGATTGATGGTTTTGAATAGCGTTGTCGAGTACAGTCGAAAGAGAATCCCCACTTTGTTTGCCGGAGTGTAAGAAAAGGTATGTGGTTTAGTCATAGCAGATTGAGTATTTGTGTGATCTTGCGATTAACCAGGTATTGGTTTGGCAAGAGTATGAATGAGTTTGTAGTGAATGATTTAAAATGTTTTTCCCCTTATTTTACTGCCTTTATCTCGTAGAAATTCTCTTTTTGCCCTTTTCTTTATTTTATGCTTTTGTGTAATGTGTTTTGTGTTTTGTTTTCAGCGTCCCTGACGCCATTACGGAAACCCCGTTTTTTAGGATTTTTGAACAGGAGCTGAGACTGTCACCCCCCTTTTCCTTCGTTTCCGACCCT